>CM053596.1:227484471-227500731 GCA_028646575.1 Pseudocheirus occidentalis | reverse complement strand
GGCTTCCCAGAGTCTCATCTGGTCAAATCACACAACTCTTCTCAAAGTGAGCCCCAAAGCAAAGCCTCACATCAGGACGTGTGTGTATGTGTGTGTGTGTGTGTATAGGCTTCTCCTGGGTCAGCCTTCTCGACCCATTGTCCAATTACAAAGTAACAAGGTGTGGCCATTCCCAAAAAACAAGCCTCTCACCATGGGCTCCATGTGACCACCAAATCAGGGAACATTCTTGGAGCCACTTAAGCAAAGGGGCTAGGGGCAGGAAAGAGCTTCAGATTCCCATTACAGACCTCTGCTCTATTCACTGTGCCCCTCTTCAGAAATTTATGATTTATTCAAGTGGGCACTTCTTCCATTGGCACAGTTTGTGATCCTTTTGTACCTTAGTAGGAATCACTGATTCTCTAAGGTACAATAGTCTGAATATTGTTTTTTTAAGGGGTTTGGCTTGTTTAGATATCTGGTTGACCATCATTGGTAAGAAGGTATTTTGATTGGTAAATAACTCATGTATTTCTTCTATATAATCTTTTTCAAAAATGCTTTTACCAATACTGCACAATATATCATGGAATCCCAGAATTAGAATGGGAAGGGATCATCCTGGGCATGTAATTTAAACTACATACAAAAGGAATTCACACTATAACATTTCTGACAAGGAGTCATTAGGTTTTCCAAGAAAACATTCAAAGGGAGGGGGTAGCTCAATTGTCAGGCAATTTTTTTCTGACACTGCCATGAATTTACCTTTTGGCAACTTCTCCCCAGTGGTCCAGGGTCTGCCCTCTGAGGTCTTTAACAACCATTATTTTATTTGATGCTCAAAATATTAACTGTGAGGTATGGATGGCAGGTCTTTATGCAGAGGAGGAAAGTGAGACTGAGAGAGATAAGTGACTTGTAGAATGTAACAACTCATTGGCAGATTGCAGACTAGAATTAAGGTCTTCTGATAGCAGTTCAGTGCTTTTTCCAACATCAACAGCAAACAGTGGAGAATAGATGGGAGAAAGCATATGCTTGTATGAGATTTGTGTTCCATCTTTATTCTATTCCTAGAGCGTAAACAGTTGGGGAGACGGCCCTAAATCTGTTTTTTGTGGGGGCTATCTTCTAGTCAGATTGAAGAAGGGATTGCACAGAAGTCACATTTGAGTAGGAAGTGAAGAAGGTAGAAAGAGTTGGACTCATGTTTGTGTGTGTGTGTGTGTGTGTGTGTGTGTGTGTGTTTTCTGTAGGGTTCTAGCCATCTTGGCAACTGCCCATCAGCTGATGCTATTTAAACTTTTTATCATTTAGTCTCCTCTTGATTCACTGACCTCTAATTAAACAGACCTAAGTGTGAAGAAGGATCTTGGAATCTTTGGCTGAGAAATTGCTCCAAAGTAAGCTTGGTTGGGCATGAATTAAACTTTGTGAACCCGTGCTGGCTTCTATTGATCAAAAATTTCTTTTTCTAAGTATTCATAAACTATCCATTTATTTAATAATCAGTTCTAGGCTTCAACAATGGACTGGTATTAAGATTTAATACAATTCAATAAACATTTATTAAGCTTGAATCATGTGTCAGGCACATAGTTTGGTAAATGTTGATGATATAAAAAGAGGCAAAAGACAGTTTCTTTATCTTCAAGGAACTTACACTCCAATGGGAAGACAACATGCAAACAAATATATATATAAAGCAAGCTGAGAAGATTAAGATTGATTCTGTATCATTTTCTAATTGATCTTATTTCTAATTTTTTAACTTTATGTTTAATTTATGGAGTAAAACAAGCATTTCCATCACAGTATAATAAAAAGATGAAACTGCAAATCTATTATACATACATACATACCAATATATACACACATATGTATATATGTGTATACATATATATGTGTAAAATTTCATTTTCAGGATTTCCAATTTAGTGTCTAATTGGGGATTTTGATTTGTTTTTTTTCTATTTTTTAGTTGCATGCCCAATTCATTGATCTGCTTTTTCTTTATTTTATTGATATAAGCAATTAGAGAAATAAAATTTGCCATTAAGTACTGCTTTGGCTGCATCCCATAAATTTTGATTATGTCCTCTCATTGTAGCCATTTTCTTTAATGAAATTGTTGATTGTTTCTATGATTTGTCCTTTGATCCATTTTGTTTTCTAGGGTTAGATTATTTAATTTCCAATTCATTTATAATCTCTCTTTCCATTGGCAGTCTGGTGAAGTAAATAGATTCCTTCTCAGAATGATGTTTTTAAAGGTATAAAATAAAATACACAGTATTACAAAGGAAATCAATTATAATAGTTATCAATATACTAAAAACAAGTTCATAGTCTCCAGGATAAGAACTCCTGATCTGGTAGGAGAAATGATGCATGCATAAATAATTACTGCAAGTATATGAGAGGTACTTTTCACACAAGCCTCTTGGAATAGTTGAAGTAGCGTATGTGGTTTAGGCGGGAGAAAGATGGTTTATAAAACGTTGGGTAGAGCCTGAAACTACCCAGAGATCAATATAGACCAAATCCACAGTGCACTTTCATGTTGGCCCAGCCTGAACTCTAGTTTATTTCATTATATTTGTCCTATTTATTATTTCTTACTTCACGCAGCTCAACTTTAGAACTTCTATTAGATTTTGTTGTCAGTTTTTTCCTTATAACTCTGGTGATATAATGATGTACCAGATGATACTTTTCTGCAAATCCCCAGAAACAGGAAGATCAAGAGGAGGTCCGTGTTTAGGAAACAAGATAATAATGACTTTTGAACATTTTGAGTTTGAATTTATGGGTCATCTAAATAGTATTATCTAATAAGCCACTAGAAATTATAGAAAGCTCAGAAGCCAGATATAGACTAGAGATATTGTTTTAGAGTTATCTTTTCAGAAATGATAGTTGTTTTCAATGGAGAGAATTTGCCAGGGCATAGAAGGCAGTACTAGCTGATAAAACTAATTTCTAGACTTGGGACTTGCTGAGGTAACAAACGATAAAGCTGTGTCTTGTTATGTGGTCAACAAGAAATAGTGTTCTATTTCTCTACTTCATATACACCAATACTTCAAAGGGTGGCAGACTGCAAGAAATACCTTGTTGCCTGATAGGGGAAATAGGGGCTTTGAAAGGAGATGCCAGTTTGCCTTTCCTTTCACCCTCCACCTTTAGTCACTGGAAAAAGTACTTATGACTCTGAATGAGAATCCCTTATGTTACAGATCAGGTAATCTAATTTAGTCTAATTACCACTCCTTTCTACTAGGGAGGCTGAGGTTGGTGGATCTATTGAGCTCAGGACTTCTAAGGTACAGTGGGCCAAAGCTGATCGTGTATCCACATTGTCTGGCACCAATTAAGCAAGATCCCAGGACCACGGAGTGCAACAGATTGCATAAAGAAGGGGTGAAATGACCTTGGTTGAAAAGCGAGAAAGAGTCTCATTGCAGATCAGTAGCCCATGGATGGCTACTGCATATCCAGCTTGAGTGAGATGAGTTCCAGTCTCCAAAAAAAAATATTGTTTTTACAGATGAGGAAATAGAAGTTCAGAAAAGTTTAAGTGATTTGCCCAAGTAGTAGAACATAGAACCTGATTCCTAGTCCAGTGTTCTCTTTGCAATACCCTGCTCTTCCTCTTGGGATTGTCTTTATACTAATGTAAAATAGAGGAAATCTAGCAAGTCCTCCTTGTACAGGAACAACAGTAAAAGCAACAACAAAAACAAAACTCCTTCAACAAATCTTATAGAGCTTGGAATTCCACCATTATCAAATAACCCTTTGGGGTTAAGCATTGCCTTCTTGGGGGTCCTTTTAAATGTGAGTTGCTTTGGGAGGAATAACACATTGTTACCAACTCCCTTAGGTGTGAAGAAATATCAGATCATCTTTCTCCTGGAGAAGACTATCTTGGAAAGAGCATAAGGCAGCTAGGTACCTGGGAGGTGGTAATCAACTAAGAGGTGTGATGAGAACTTACTTTAGCTACCCTATTCCTACTCAGCCTTTTCATCCCAGGTCAGGGCCCTGTTTCCAACAAAAAGCTTTTCTTGAAAGCTCTATCATGGACTGCTGTCTTTCCTTTCTGTCTATCTGTAGGACTTACCTGCACCATATATTTTACCACTTGTTCATGTTATATTTTATTTATCCTTGAATAGCGCACTGTTTTTGTTTTTTGTTTGTTTTGCTGTCTAAGTATTTCATGCGGTTTATGAGTGGTCTCTCAAGCTAGATGATAAATTCTTCTTTGGCAAAACCTTCTCATGTTCTTTTGCATCCTCTCCCATATCCTCTCCCATATACTCTAGTCCTGGGTTTGTCTCATACTAGATGCTGGATAGATACTAGCTAAAATGAATGTGAGATGTTTTTCTCATAGTGAAGATGGATTTTATTTTTTTTCTCCCTTTGTTTCCATCTTTTTGTGTATGACTAGGAATAGCTTGGTATAAATAGGTCTCTTCTTCCTATCATTGACCTTAACAAATCTATTTATTATCATTGTTTGTGCATTTAGCAATGCCTTTTTCTCACTTCCAATTTGAAATTTACAATTTATAACTGGGAAGCAACATACCCAAACCAGTTAGAAGTGATTCTAAAAAGAGGCAGTTAAGTAGCTATGGATAGAGCACTGGACTCAGGTCAGGAAGGCCCCAGTTCAAATGTGACTCCAGACACTAGTTGTGTGACTTTGGGCAAGTTCTTTAAGTTCTATCTGCCTCAGGTTCTTCATCTGTAAAATGGGGATAATAATATCACTTGTCTCCCCAGGGTCGTTGTGAGAATCAATTGAGAATCTTTGTGAAGTGTTTTGTAAAACTTAAAGTCCAACAGAAATGCTAGAGGGGAGACAAATAAGTAAGGCATTATAATCATTGTGACCCAGAGTCTGAGATCTCCCTTCTGTCTGAGGACTCTGGATCTGGGCCACTATGGACTGGGTTCTTCGCTAATGGGGAATATTTTGCTTTCTTTGACTGGTGAAATATTTTGTGACACCTTACTACCTACAAACACCCCCCAGTCTTGCCATCCTGAAAAAACTTCACTTGGTCCTACCACCCCTGCAAGCTGTTGTCTTGAAATGTTTTTGCCTTTTCCAGCTAAACTTCTTGAAAATAATAACAATAGTAGTACCAATGACAACTAATATTTATACAGGGCTTACTGTGTGCCAGGCACTGTGCTAAGTGCCTTACAATTATTAGCTCAGTTAATTCTCCTACAATCCTGGGAGGTAGGTGCTACTATTACTACCTTCACTTTCTTACTTCTTGTAACACTATTTTAATCTCAACTTTAGGCTTCTATAAAGATCTTATTTTAAAATTGTATTTATTTTATTTTTAATTTACCGAATAAAACAAGCATTTCTATAATAGTATAAAAAAGATAGTTGTACACAAAATTGCAAATCTATTATATGCAACGTTCTATCCCTTTTAAATATATGTTATCATGTAAATGTCTTTTTTTCTCTTTTTTCTTCCCTCCCCACCCCCCAACTACTAGAGTTGGCTACCATTACAAACACACACACACACACACACACATATAAAACCATTTTATACATATTTCTATTTATCAATTCTCGGAATGTAGATAGTTTCTTCCTTCATATGTGCTGTGTAGTTAATTTGGGTATTTATAATAGTTAAAATGACTTATTTACTCAAAGTTTTTTTCTTAAAACAATATTGTTATTACTCACTCTCTTCTAAACCCTCTACAATCTCTTAACTGCATTCATTGCTCAAATGAAATTTGCTCTCTCCAAAATTACTAATGCTCTTTTTTTTTTGAGGGCAGTTGGGGTTAAGTGACTTGCCCAAGGTCACACGGCTAGTTTTTGTGTGTGTGTGTGTTAAGTGTCTGAGTCCGGATTTAAACTCAGGTACTCCTGAATCCAGGGCCAGTGCTCTATTCACTGCGCCACCTAGCCGCCCCGACTAATGCTCTTTTAACCACAAAATCTGAGGTTCTTTTCTTAAGAATGGGGATCCTTCTTCACTTTTCTGTAGCATTTAATGCTGCTGAACCCCTTCTCTTCCTGGATAGTCTGGATTTTCATGTCACCACTCTCTATTGGTTCTACTGAAGAGGGTACCCAAAGAGGGTTAGAGGGTTAAGGGTGCCTGAGACCCCGTCTTCTCAGGGAAAGAAAAGTAAAGTTTATCGGAGGTTCATTAAAAGTTCACCATATGGGATAGAGTCTTTTTACTTTTTTTTTCCTTTCGCTTTTTTGTAGGGCAGTTGGGGTTAAGTGACTTGCCCAAGGTCACACGGCTAGTTTTTGTGTTAAGTGTCTGAGGCTGGATTTGAACTCAGGTCCTGTGCTCTATTCACTGTGCCACCTAGCCATTCCCCATATGGGATAGAGTCTTAAGGAGCCAGTCTATGCTATGTCATTCTATGGCACTCTCACAAAGAACAAGTCTGTGCTTGGGCATTCTGTGGCACTCTCACACAGCACGGAAGGGAGATGGGATTCTATATACAGAAACGTTGTGGGAGGAATCTAGGGGCAGTCTAGAGGAGGAGTTTGGGGAGGGTCTTCAGGAGGAATTGGATGAGGTCAGACTCCAGCAATGAGTTTGGGGAGGGTCTTTTTGGGGGGGGGGGTAGAGATAGAGTTGGCCTCCAGTAATGAGTGATCCAGGGTGGGAAGTTGCTGGAGGCTACCTGGAGACCACTGTTCAAGGGTGGAAACGGGAACCTTAAGGGTGGGAAACTATTAGAACAAAGGAGGGCTAAAGACTTGGGCCGAGCCACAACTTAAGACCCATGACCTCAGGCAAATGCCTTCCCTGGGAAGATTTACTAAAGAGAGCTCAAGGGGGCTCCCAGAGTCTACACCTTATCACTACTACTGGTCCAACCCCTCTTTATTTAGTGAGACACTTTACTGTATTTAATTTTGGTTAAACATCAAGGCTTAGTCATATATCATCCTTGCTTTTCTTTTTATACTTTCACTGGATGACTTCTTTCGTTCCTGTGGTTTTAATTTTCACCTCTTTACTGCTGACTTCAGATCTACATATCCAATCTTAGTTTCTCTCCCAGGTTCTAGTCCCTCATTGTAAACATTTTGAAGGGGATACTACTACTGGGCAGGTAGGTGGTGCTTTTGATGGAGTGCCTGCCCTGGAGCTAGGAGGACTTCAGTTCTGATTTGGCCTCAGACACTTAGCAGCTGAGTGACCATGGGCAGGTCACTTAACCCTATTTGCTTCAGTTACTCTTCTGTAAAATTAGCTGGAGAAGGAAATGGCAAAACATTCCAGTAACTTTGCCAAGAAAACCCCAAATGGGATCAAGGAGAGTCAGAGACAGCTGAAATGACTCAACTCCTATTACTGCTACTGCTGCTATTACTGCAACATCTCATGTGCAATATGTCTGAGATAGAATTCATTATCTTTTCCTTCCAAAACCTTCTTGTGTTCTGAATTTCAACATTACTATTAAGGACACCACTATCTATCAACCAAGTTCTCAATGTTGCTGTGAACCTCAACTTTTTGCTTTCCTTTGGCTCATATAACCAATCAATCACCAAATCTTGCCATTTTTACCTCAACATAATATGGAAGCATTAAAAAAAAGTTCACTTGAAATATTTTTAGAAATATTAAGAAATACTATTTCTCTAGCCTAAAACATTTTCTAGGCCTTTCCCTTTAAGGAAAGTGGGAAGAACAAATGGTAGGACCTTCCTCTGAAATGGGGTAAAGGTTACAATCAAACTTCCTTCTGGCCAAATGGGATGATATTCTTTACACCCTCCTGGAATGATTGGTACCAAAGCCCACCTAAGGACCCTGTCTACTCTTTTGAAATTCAAATTTAAGATAATGATCACCAGAAAGCACTCTTCTGGGGAAGTGATCTAGGAAAAAGCTGAGTGGGGACTATTCTGTAATGTTACCTCAGGCTAAACAGTAGAATATATTGTATTATTATTTTTTTCTTCAATGATCCTTTCTTCTAATTATTTCCTTTTTTTCAAATGTAGATATTGCCTCAGTTTGGATCCTGGATAAATATTAGGCAATCTCTAACTGGGGGTATATCTTACAAGGTGTTTGTTCAGTTTTTGTTATACTATATGTGTGTCTACACACACAAATATGTTATATATAAGCACATAAACACACACACATACATACACAGTTATAGTGCTATAAATAAACTCTTAAGAAATTAAACCAGCTTCTAGCTAGAGGGGAGGGGAGGGGAGAGGAAGGGAGAGGAGGGGAAAGGAGAAGAGAGGGGAGGAGAGGACAGAGGGGAGGGGGAGGGAGGGGAAAGGAGAGGAGAAGACAGGAGAGGACAGGAGAAATTTTCAGAAAATGATAGAAAAGAAAAAATGGAAGGGAAAAGAATGTATAATGTATAGCACCTAAGTGGGGAAAACCCCACAATGAACAGGCCTCAATAGGTGGAAGTAGACAGCTCTTGGCTTCAACCTTTCTTGTTGAGGATAGAATCAGGGAATATACGAGTTACATGTGAATTATATGAGTAGTTACTATACTCCCAGTCAAGGATTTCCTAACATTTGTCTTTCTACCCCACCTCCATCCCATTAGAATCTGAGATTTGGGGGTAGCTAGGTAGCACAATAAATAGAGCACCCCTCTCAAATCAAATCCTGCATCAGATGCTTAACACTTACTAGTTTTGTGACCTTGGGCAAGTCACTTAACCCCAAGTGCCCTGCCTTTCTCCCTCCAAAAAGACCAAAAGAAAAAGAATCTGAGCTTTCTGAAGGCTGAAGTATTCCTAGTATCTAACAGCTCCTCACTATAGTAGAATCCTAAAGTAATGGCAAGTCAGTTCCTCTATGTCACTGTGAAGAGTAAGACTCCACTTCAAAGTAGGAGATACAATTACAGCTCCCACTCCCAATTTTCAGACTTTTGTTTTCTGGACTCTTTTCACAACTAAGTTTTTTTTTTGTTTGTTTGTTTTAGTTTAAATTTTACTTTATGGAATAAAACAAGCTAATCTGGCACTGGGTCCCCAGAGGAAGGCTAGATATTCTCCCAAGAGTACAAATAGAGTCCCAAGGGAAAGTGTGCTCAAACTTAGAAAATGTGTGGTGAAGGCCTAACTCACACCTCTTGGTTGTTGGACGTGTTTGTCTCCCCTTTGTAGGGCACTCGTGAAGTTCCTTAGGCATATGATTTGTTGTTTGTCTGGGATCCTGATTTTTCTCAGCATGTCCTTGCAACATTTGCAAGTGCTGCTCCACAGACACTGTTAAGATGCAAAGTTGTTCTTTATTAGGGGGAAAAGGAGGACAGAAGAGACTGAACCTTAAGCCTTAAGGTCCAGGTTCTTCTTGCTCCCAAGAGATTCCTTCTCTGAATGTTAGCTGAAACAGCTTCTACCATTAAGCTTCAGGTGCTGGGATGCCAAAGTGCAAATTAGGTTGCTGGTTTATCGCAAAACTTACAGGATGTGTCCAACTCTATCCAATGAATTTTAATAGAATCTCTGCAAATAGCTGCAATGACTTTGATTGACCTCTTGGTAAGTTTAAAGGAAATAGCGAGGGCTTTACAGTTGGTTCATATCTCTTACCAGATAAAGGTGCCTGGACTTCGTTTTTTATTAGTTCCTTCTCTTGAGGTAGAGTTGAATGATTAAATAAATTGACTTACCACCCTTTAAAACTTATTCCACAATTTTGCTTCTAAAGATATTTATTCAGAAAGTAGCCATGGATAAGTAGGCTATTTTAAAGTTAACAGCTAGAAAACCAACAATTATTAACTGTTACCTCTTCTAGTTTAGTGTGTAAGAGAGGAGGTGTAAGTGAGGGGAGGAAAACATGAGGGGAAACAGTCTCATTTGAAACTTATTACATTTTACTTTACTGGCTTTTTGTAACTAAGTGACTTATTGTGCTTTTTAAACAACAGATTTAACTTTAAAAATCTGAGAGGAATATATGTATATACGCATGCATGTAATACATATATGTGTACATTGTTAATTTTTTTCTTTACCATATAGTAATGTATGTGGGTTTCAGGAAGGGATGGGAGGAAGGGTAATGTCTGGGGAATAATGAGTAGAGTAGTTTGGCTAGAGTGTTGGGTACCTAAAGTGGAAGAATATTAGACAAGGTTGCCTTTTTCTATCTTTAGGAGCTTTTTTTAAACCTTGAGACTCCTGGCTTACTGACAATTCTTCCTCAAAATCTCATCTTTGCTCTCCTGAGTGCTCCTATCCCTTCCCTCTGTGGCTGCAAGCTGAGAAATCCTGGAAGGATTTCAATGGCCTAATTCTCTTTTGAGTCTTCCAAACATTCAGACTAACTTTCAAAACCTTAGGCAAACTAAGAAAGAGTGACAATTTCTATTTTTTTACAATTCTCTCCAGCTATATTCTGCGCAGCTTCTAGTTTCTTTTGGATTGATTTGTCCATAGAGCTGTACCATGTGAACTGAGAGTGGCAATGTTCTAAATTTATTCTCCAGGGAAGTCAATGAAGTTCATGCTTGTCAGGTTCCGTTCAGTTAGTTCTTCAGACAAGACCTTAGATATCAGTCTTACTTGGGGAAATAAAATTGGTGTTATAAAAGTTTTATAGCAATTCTGAGTTTGGGTTTAAGGAAAATAAAAATAAAAAACTTTGCTTAAGAAGTTTACACATTAATTCAAGAGGCATTTATTAAGCTCTATCAATATGAAAGGTACTATACTAGGACCTGGGAAGACAAAAACAGAAATAGTAAACACTCTGCACTCAAGGACTGTATAATTCAAGGGTGGGGAACATGCAGTCTCAAAGCCACATGTGGCCCTCTAGGTCCTCAAGTATGGCCTATTGACTGACTCCAAACTTCACAAAACAAATAGCCTTAATAAAAGGATTTGTTCTGTAAAATTTGGACTCCGTCAAAATGTACCCAAGGACCTAGAAGGCTACCTTGGCCTATTGGCTGCAGGATCCCTACCCCTGGTATAATTCTATGGAAATCAATTGAGGGCATTAGACCTAAATCTTTATTCTTCAACCCCCTCCCCACCTCCCAGCGTTCCAAGAAAGGAATAAATAGTCAGATTCAAGAAGACTGACTTTAAAGGGCACAGGAGAATAAATATAGCAAAAGGCAAGAGTGAACATCTGGAGCAGTCTGTGCTAGGTGTTGTGGAGGCTAGAGAAGAAATGTAAAGCATGGGCCATGTAATAAACTAAGGAGACTTATAGTCTAGTTTAAAAGATAATGCTAATATACATAAAATTAAATGACAATATAAGTATAACCCATATCTCAGTTAGGACTGCTCTGGACATGATGGACCTGTATACAATTTTTCTTGAGGTGGGGGTAGTATCTAACAAAACCTATGTCTTAATCCTGAGAATATCAATACATGGTCCTTTTTGTTTTCACAAAAAGGACCCTTGGCTCCTTAAATACTTTTAAAGTAATAATATAGGACTTTTAAATTTTAAACAAAAATATGTAGAATGGGCTCATATTTTAACCCCTCAAAACTTAGGAAAACTCTTTCCCCTGTTACTGATAAGTGTTATAAAAGCCTCCCTTCTTGTGGGTCTCACCTTCTTTCAGAATCTATGCCATCCACATGACTCAGGATGCATTTGGCTTGTTCCTTGATGTGTATGGTTCCCTGATATGCTGATCCTTTCTATCTTTTGAGGTCATGCAGAAAGAGCAGCAGATGGCCTTTCTCCAGGTAAGGTGGTAAGGGATCTCCTTTTCATCAGCCTCTTTTATTGTCATTCATGTTCTGAAGTCCTTGCCTTTTCATTCTTATATTCCATCTCTGCTATCTTGGACCATATGGTCCAACTTTGAGGCTTATTTTATCTTTTCATGTTTCTATATCTGGCCTTCACTTAATTTAAAAATCATTCAGGGGCAGCTAGGTGGCACAGTGAATAGAGCATGGGTCCTGGAGTCAGAAGGACCTGAGTTCAAATGTGACCTCATTCCATCAGACACTTGACACTTACTAGCTGTGTGACCTTGGGCAGGTCACTTAACCCCAACTGCCTTGCCTTCCTCCCTCAAAAAAAAAAAAACAATCCTTGGAGTTATGAATTGACCCAACTGTTTTGGAGAGTAATTTGGAAATACGCCCAAAGGCTATAAAAAAGTACTTGTCCTTTGGTCCAGCAATACCACTTCTAAGGATGTATCTCAAAGAAATCATACAAATGGGAAAAGGACCCATGTATAAGAGAATATTTATAGCAGCTCTTTTTGTGATGTCAAAGAAGTGGAAATTGAGGGGATGCCTATCAACTGGGGAATAGCTGAACAACCTGTGGTATATGAATATAATGAAATACTATTGTCTTATAAGAAATGATGAGCAGGTGGACTTCAGAAAAACCTGGAAAGATTTATATGAACGTTATGTTGAGTCAGGGGAACAGAACTAGGACATTGTATATCTACAGTCACATTGTATGACTAACTTTGATAGACTTGGCTCTTTTTAGCAATGTAAGGTTCTAAGACAATTCTAAAAGCCTCAAGATGGAAAATGCTATCCACATCCTCCAGAGAAAAGAATAACAGAGTCAGAATGCAGACTGAAATACACTATTCTCTCTCCTTTTTGTTTTGTTTTGTTTCTTTTTTTTTGTGATTCTTCTTTACAACATTACTATGTGATAATATGTTACATATATATGTGTGTGTGTGTATATAGAAAGAGAGAGAGAGAGAGAGAGAGAGAGAGAGCGCTTATATCAGACTGCATGCTGTTGTCTTGGGGAGCTGGGAGGAGAAGGAAGGGGAGAAAATTTAAAACTCAAAAGCTTGTGGAACTGAATGTTCTAAACTAAAAATAAATAAATAAAAATTTAAATAACAGATTGAAAAAACCCCAAAACTCAAGCCCCCCCCAAACAACCCAATTCTAATAATCAGCTCAGGTATGTGAACTACCATCCTTGGGGTGCTACCTTGGATTAAGTAACCCTCAAAGGAAGAGAGGTTTTGAATGGTGGAATCAGAGGTAGGGTCTCCAATCAAGGATCAAGGATCAAGGAATATTCTAACTCCAACATCAAGCGTCTGAACCCAGGTTTCAGTGAGTGCAAGAAGATGAAAATAGTGACAAAAGAAAAGGTTTGAGGTGAGATCAACTTTGTTACCTATGAAATGGGCATTCCAACAGAGAACACTGGAAGAGGTGGGTAGATATTGGGTGGGACATTGTAAGGGTTGAGAATAAGAGGGTAGGTAATAAGGAACAGGGTTCATACACTGATAGCCAGGGCTTCAGAATCACTAAGATAGGGAGGTTTTGAGGGGGGTAGGCGTATACTACTCAGTGAAAAATGAGTTCAGGCAGGTTATTATTTCCAGAAGGCCAGGAAGCTGATATGGTAGTAGAAGAGTTCAAAGGACGAGTCAGTGAGAAATGGGAAGGAACTTTTATTGATGTATGCATGACTACTTAAGATAAATAATATGTGAAGTATCACATGAATAATAGGGAGAAAAAAGAAGTGAAATGGTTCAGAAGGGAGGGAACTGAGGTTAGGCCACTGAATATTTGAGGGAGATAAGACTGACCATAATAAATCATCAAGTAAGCATTGACTGTGTACTAGTTGACTAGCACTGTCCAAGGGGCATAAATTCTGCCTCCAATTTTACAATTTAATTAGGAGATACTATAACATCTATAAAGTTATTTTTTTAAGAACTATATAATCATGAAAAAAGGAAATAACAAATAGTTCATAGGTCATAGCACTTTACAGTTTACAAATCATAATAATGATAATGACTCACATTTATCATGTAATTTACAATTTACTTTCCCTCCAAAGAACAGTTTCCTTATATATAAAATGTGGGAACTGAACTAAGGTTCTTTCCAAGTTCCAACTCTATATCTTATGATGCTACAAAAAAACAAGTATTACAGTGTGATATAGTGGATAGAGCAGTGGACTCTATCAAAAAGGTATTCTATCAGGAGTACCTTGCTTCAGTTTCTACCTCAAACATTTAACTTGCAGTGTGAGCGTGGATACATCACTTAATTCTTCTGAGCTTCAGTTTCCCCAAATTTAAAGAGGGGATGAGAACATTATCTCACAGGGTGTTTATAAGGATCAAATAAAGTACACACAGTGTTTTGTAAACCTTAAAGTGCTATATACAAGCCAGTTGTCATCATTGTCCTCATGCCTTTCGGGCTGAGAAGCAAACTGAGTAGAGATGAAACTCCTGGTTGTCATTCCAGGTCTGGTGCTATTTATATTACATAACTCTATCTACCTTTCAGTATAGTGCTAATCCTGTGTCCCATCAAACATAATTATTAAATTGTTCCTACCTTCAAAGAACGTACAGTCCAGTGAGAGAGGAGAGACTAAGTATAACAAACAGAAAACACACTATTGAATAAAGAAATGTTAAGTGGTCTGTTTCAGAAACCATAAAGGTCTAGAATGGGGAGATAGATATATATTATTGTAGTCTAAAAAGATATACTCATCAATCAAATTTGCAGATGACATAAAGCTGGGAGCAATAGCTAATACAAGGGATGACAGTATTAGGATCTAAACAGGCCTTAGCAGATTAATGTATTGAACCTAATCTAATAAGATGAATGGGAATAAATGTAAAGTTTTAAACTTGGGTTCAAAAAATAAACCTGACATAGAAAGAATGGTTAGGTAGTCGTTTGAAAGAGCTCTTGAGATCTTAGCAGACTGCAAACTCAATATCAATTGTGATGTAACAGTCAACTCTCCCCCAAAACAAACAAAACAAACCCAAACAAAAAAAAACAAAACCTAAGGAGACCTTGGAATACATTTTTAAAAAGGCACAATTTGTAGGAATAAGGAAATGATAATCTTCCTTTTCTCTGCCCGGTTTAGACTGATCATGGAAGCTTATATGGCATTTTTGTAGAGATCATCATAAAATGTTGAGGTTAGAGGTTTAGGGGTGCATGAGACCCCAAAACACCAACACACAGGGTCCTGCCAAATGAATTAGACTCAAGTCTTCTCTCAGCCAAAGCACAATTTATTAAAGGTAAATCTTAATTGGTACACTCTTAAGGAGCCTCGATATCTGTGACGCAGGCCAGAATCATCTGACACAGAGTGAATGTGTTAGATCAGTCTCTGGCCTTCTCTCTCTCATGGAGGCAAGATGGTGTCTTATATACAGAAGGGTTGTGGGAGGAATCTGGGGGGGGAGGTCTAGAGGAGTAGTTTGGGGAGTCAAATGAGGTCAGACTCCAGAGATGAGGGATTAAGGGTGGGAAGTAGCTGGAGGCTACCTGGAGATGAGACAATGGAGAGATAGGCTAGTTTAAGGGTGTATAAATATTTTGGGAGTATCAAGGGTGGGAAGTAGCTGGGCAAAGGAGGGCTAGACTAGGAACAGAGATTTGGGCCTAGCCATAATGAAAGGCTTACAGCCTCAGGCAAATACCTCATCAAATGGGAAGATTCAATCAGAGTGTAAGGGGGTTCACAGAGTCTGTACCTCATCATTTTGGGCACCATGGCTTAAGAATATTGAATTAGAGCACATCCAGAGGAACATAAGCAGGATGGTAAAAGACCTTGAATCCATGTAACATGAATAAAGGTTGGAAGAACGGAAGATATTTAGTCTGGAGGTCAGAAGACTTTAGGGAACACATGATGGTAGCCTACAGTATATGAAATGCTTTGTTCTATATCACCCTGGAGATTGACTTCAGGAAGCAATGGGATAGAAAAGAGGACAATTTAGGATTACTATCAGGAAAAAAAAAATCTGAATAATTAAATCTGTCTAAAAGAGGAATGGGCCCTCAGAAGTGGTAGGTTCTCCTTCCATAAATTTTTAAACAGTGGCTGGATGTCTACTTATATTAGGGATCCCTTTCTGGCATGGCTTAGAACTAGATGGTGTGGAATGGCATGCTTTTTAGAGGTAGATATCCCTTCTAGCTCAAGTATTCTATGATTCTGATGCAGGGATTGATTTTTTAGGTAGCTAGGTGGCATAGTGGACTGGGCAGTGGTCCTGGATTCAGGAAAACTTTAATTCAAATTCAACTTAAGCATTTTATTAGTTATGTGACTCTGGACAAGTTACTTAACTTCTGTCTACCTCAGTTTCTTTAGCTATAACATAGGGATAATAATAGTACCTACTTTCTAGGGTTATTGTGAGGATTATATTGTTGAAGTTGAGAGGTGCTGGTGAGGAGGTACCCAAAGAC
>CM053596.1:227449157-227483971 GCA_028646575.1 Pseudocheirus occidentalis | reverse complement strand
CTTTAGATTTTCTTTGAAGTAGACTCAGACTGTGGTTTGGGAAGCTCCGCTCTATGTGGTCACCCTGGGGCCTTTCCTGGCCTTGGCTGCACTTTTGGACTGGCTGTATCTCTGCTCTGCTACAGTGCAAGCTGCTCCTCTCCCATCCTGTTCCTCATGCCTTGGCAGATGTGGAGGTGCTGGAGGCTGTAGAACCTCTGTAGACTGGCTGGAGGGGCTTGGCTCCTTCCCACCTCCCCGGTCCTGGCTGCAGTCTCGGCTTCAGGCTGTTTCAGTCTCAGTTCCGGCAGCCATGATGAGCTCCTGCTGCGGAGCTGCCTTCCGTGACAGATGTGTTCTCTGTATTTTTGTGAGTCTGAGTGTCTTAGACTTTCTCTGGGCTCATAATTTTATGGGTGTTTAGGGTGGTGGTGTGGGAGCTGTGGGACCTTGCTGCGTCTACGCCGCCATCTTGGCTCTGCTCCCCCATTATTCTATTTTCTATACTTGCAGCAATGGTATAAAGTAAGAAGGGCTGGAGTTACTACATTCAGTTCCCCTACCTCCCACTCCTTTCCAAATTTCATTTTTTTTTCTGTCAAAGGTAACACTATCTTTTCAGTCTTCCAGGTTTGTGATCTAGGAATTTTCTTCAATTTTTCATTGCCTTCACTTTATATATCCAATCAGTTTTCAGATCTTGCCATTTCTGCCATCACATTTCTCAATCCAATTCCTTCTCTCTACTCCTGGAGCTACCACCTTAGTTGAAGCAGCAATCCTTTCTCACCTGGACAATTGCAATGGCTCCCTTATTGTCCTTCCTATTTCAAGTCTCATTCCATGCCAATTCATTCTCCATATAGTTGTTCAGTGATTTTCTTTCAATGCAACTCTGACCATGTCATTCCCCTGCTTGATAAATTTCAGTAGCTCCCTATTGCCTCTAGGATCAAATGTGTACTTCTGTATTCAGCTTCTAGAGCCCTGTACAACCTGACCCTAGCCTATCTTCTCAGTCTTATTATATATCATTCTCTTTTCCACGCTATAATCCAGTCAAAGTTGTCTTCTCTTTCCTTACACACATTTTCTTACATACTTCCCGTTTCTATATCTTTTCACTAGTCATTCTCCATATCTGGAAAGTACTTCCTCCTAATTTCTGCATCATTGAACCATTTCTTTCTTCAAAATACAGCTTAAATGCCATCTTCTATAGGAAATATTATTGATCCCCATAACTGCTAATGTCCCCTCTCTCATTTAACTATTCTTTATTTGTTGCCTTTGTATCCTTATATAAATATATGTATGTATGTGTCTTCCCCATTATAATGTAAGCTCCTCTTGAATAGGAATCATTTTATTGATTGTCTTTGTCATTCTACCACAAAATGCTATGCCCCTGACACCCTTTGTTGATTGATGGCTACGTTGCCTACTGGTTATAATGCACATTGTTTATATTGCCATTAAAGGCCCTCCATAGCTGCAATGTATTTTTCTAACTTTATTTTATATTTTGCCTTTTTATATGCCTTTTGTTCCAATCAAACATAGTCCATAGTAAGTAGTGGGGGAAAAAGGTAGGAAGAAGAGAATGTGGACCTGAAAATTAAAAATAAAATTTAGCTTGAGAAAACTATGACTTTGTAAAAGGTAATGGAGTTGGAGATGGTTTATAATACTGATTTCCTCTGGTTGATGGGTCAGTGAGTATCATCAACATATTTACCATAATCCCTAAAAAATGGTAGGAACTAAGAACACTCTGAACAAGATGACCACTGAGACCCTTCCAGCTCTGAATTCTGTCATTCTTTGTCACCTTATCACATTTTGGAGACCAAGAGCAAATAGTTAAGTCAAATCAACCAGCATTTATTAAGTGCCAACTCCATGCCAGGCATAATGCTAATACAAAGCAAGGCAAAAAATAGTTCCTACTCTCAAGGAGCCCACATCCTAACTGGGGAAAACCACATGGAAACAAGCATGTACAAAGAAGATGCATACAGGGTAAATTGGGAGCAGTCTTACAGAGAAGGCATTAGGAGTAAGAAGGATTCAGAAAAGCTTCTTGTAGAAGGTAAGACTTTAATTGAGACTTTAAGGAATTCAGGAGGTGAAAATGAGGAGAGAGTTCTGGGCATGGTGGACAGTCATCAGTTAAAATTTACACAGCAGATGGACTGTTATTCGTGAGGAACAGCAAAGATGTCACTGGATAGTAGAACATATGAGATGTTGAGGTTTAGGTGTGCTAGGATCCCCAAACAGCAACACGTGGGTCCTGCCTGAATGAATTCTACTCAAACCTTCTTTCAGCCAAAGGAAAACAAGGTTTATTAAAGATCTGCCATATTGGTCAGACTCTCAAGGAATCTGAACATTTGTAACACTAATGAAAGTAGGCCAGATTGAATCCGAACACATTAATGGAAGCTAAGATGGATCTTATACACAGATAGACTGTAGGAAAGATCTAGGAGTGGTGGACAAGTGGTCTGGGTGACTGGAGGAGGGGTCTAGGGGAGATCTTGATGGGAATGGCCAGTAGGCTGGGGTGACCGTGAACAGAAAAGGGCCAGGAATGCCAAGGACCTGGACCAGGTGACCAAAGGAGAATGAGGTCTAGATAGGATCAAGGGTGGTAAGTAGCCAGAGGCAATCCAGAGGTAACAGACAATGAAGGCCTGGGCTAGGTTAAGGGTAACAGAAAATTGGGCATATGATATACGGATAATGAAAAACCAGTTGAGAAGATTATAGCCTCAGGCAATATGTTCCGTGCCAGATCAAGTGGGGAAATTCAAGGAGAGTTCAAAAGAGTTTCTAGAACCTGTATAGAGTTATTCAGATTCAAGGAGAGTCCAAGGGGGTTTCCAGAGCCTGCACCCCATCATACCTGTACCCAATCGGAGGGAAATAAGGTGTAAAAAGATGGTCATGAAGGACTTTAAAAACCAATCCGGCTTTCCAATCAGCTGAGGTGCCCATGAGGAGGGCTCTAAGCAGCCATGGCGCCCAGCCAAAATGGCATGATTCTGAAGCCCCATTTCCACAAAGAATGCAAAGACGAGTTTCCACATGGTTTAACTAGCCGGCCAGGAAGATCAGAAGGCAAAAGGCTCGTCAAGCAAAAGCCCGTTGTATTGCTTCTCGCCCTGCATCTGGTTCTATCTGGCCCATTGTGAGGTGCCCTACCTTCTGATACCACACAAAAGTCCGTGCTGGTAGAGGATTCAGCTTGGAAGAGCTTTGGGTGGCTGGTATCCATAAAAAAGTGGCACAGACCATCAGTGTCTCTGTGGACCCTCGTCGCCGAAATAAATCTACAGAATCTCTCCAGGCAAATGTGTAGTGACTGAAAGAATATCTTTCCAAACTGATTCTCTTCCCAAGGAAACCATCTGCACCCAAGAAGGGAGATAGCTTTGCTGAAGAACTCAAGTTGGCAACCCAGCTTACAGTACCAGTTATGCCCATCAGAAATGTCTACAAGAAAGAAGAGGCTCGTGTCATTACTGAAGACGAGAAGAATTTCAAGGCCTTTGCTAGTCTTTGAATGGCCCACGCCAATGCCCATCTCTTTGGAATCCAGGCAAAATGAGCCAAGGAGGCTGCAGAGCAAGACGTGGAGAAAAAAAGGAAACACCTCTGAGAACTCTGAATAAAATAATACAAAATAAAAAACAAAAACAAAAACAAAACAATCCGAATTTTATAGTTGATCCTGGAGATAACGGAACCACTGGAGTTTATTGAATAGAGGAGTGACTTGTGTTTTAGGAACATTAATTTGGCAGGCAATTGTCTGATAGACTAGAGTGGGGAGAGACTTGAGGCAAGGAGACCAACCAGAAAGCTATTTCAATAGTCCAGGCATGAAGTGATGAAAGCCTGAACCAGGATGGTGGCAATGATAGAAGAGAGAAGGCATATATGAGAGATATTACAAAGGCAAAATATATGTTGATGTGTCAACAGATGAATATGAGGGAATGGTGGTAAGAGAGAGTGGGGAGAAAGAGATGATACCTAAGTGAGAACCTGGATGACTATGAAGATGGTGGTATCCTCAAGAGTAATAGAGAATTTAGGAAAACCAGTGGGTTTGAAGGGAAAGATAATGAGTGCAGTTTTAGACATATTGAATTTAAGATACCTGCTAAATGAAACTAAAATCCAGTTCAAGATATCCAAAAGGCAGTTGGAATTTCGAGTCATGAAGTTAGGACTGGATAAGTACATCTAAGAGTCATCTGCATAGAGGTGTTAATTGAATCCATGGGAGCTGATGAGATCAACAAGGGAAATAGTATAGAGAAAGAAAAGGATAAAGGACAGAGCATCGAGAGTCACCCCACAGTTATCAGGTGTGACCTGAATGAAGTTTCAGTGAAGGATACAGAAAAGGAGTACTCAGACAGAATTGAGGAGGAGAGAGTGGTGTCACAGAAAACCAGAAAAATGAGAGTATCAAGGAGAAGAGGGTGGTTTATATAACAAAAGGCTGTTAAGAGGTCAAGAAGGATGAGTGAAGACTGAGAAAAGGTTATTGGATTTAGCAATTAAAAGAGCATTGATAACTTTGGAAAGAGTGTTTTCAGTAGAATGATTAGGTAGAAGCCAGACTGCAGAGAGTTAACAAGGGAGTCTTCTTCAATAGTTTAGCCACAAAAGAGAGGGGAGATATGAGATGATAGCTACCAGAGATAGACTGAGGGAGTAAGGGGTTTTTTGAGGACAAGGGGAAAATTGGGATGTTTGTACACAGCAGGGAAGCAATCAGTAGAAAGGGTGAGCCTGAAGATTAGTAAGAGAAAAAGGAATGATAGAGGGGGCAATTTGCAAGAGAAGATAAGATTGCATGGAATATCACTTTGTATGTGGAGGAGTTTGCCTTGGGAAGAAGAGCTGCCTCTTTTAAATAAACAAAATAATTCCTTTTGGAGTCCAAGAGCAAATAAATAAAACAAAACAATTTCTTTAGGATGAAATATGACATGAATATGAGAGACTCTTTCTTCCATATTTGACAAAATGATAAAACAATAGGCTTATTGTTTTAGGAGCTAGGCTGATAGCAATGTGTGTATACATTTATATATACATATATACACACATCTACATGTACATTTACATATACGTAGATTGATAAAATGTTAATATTAAGGGTAGAATTTTTAAAAGAAACATTTCTTCATCCTTAGGTAATAATAGCAATCATTTGTGTAGAACTTTCAGGTTTATGTACCTTATCTGCCTACAATTTTTTTTTGTTGTTTTATTGATGCTTTTTTTTATTTTTGGAGGGAGGAAGGCAGGGAAATTGGGGTTAAGTGACTTGTCCAAGGTCACAAGGGCTAGTAAATGTTAAGTGTCTGGGGCTGGATTTGAACTCAAGTTCTCCTGACTCCAGGGCTGCTGCTCTATTCACTGTACCACCTAGCCACTCCCATCTTATTGATGTTTTTTTAAAAAATTATTTTTAACATTCATTTAAAAAAATTGATTCCCTTCCTCCTTCCTATCGCTATCCTACCCACTGAGGGAAAGCAAGCAGTATGATACAAATTATACAGGTAAAGTGATATAAAAACATATGTCCATATTAGGCATGTTTTTAAAAAGGCAATAAAAAGCAAGAAATACAAAGGAAGTGAAAAAAGTACGCTTCAGTCTGCACTCAGAGTTTATCAATCCTCTCTCTGGAAGTGAATAGCATTTTTCATTTGGGTTCTTTGAAATTGTGTTAGATCATTGTAGTGATCAAAATAGATGTCTTTCATAGTTGAGTGTCGTATAATATTGCTGCTATTGTGTACGGAGTTCTTCTGGTTCTGCCCACTTCACTTTGTTGAGCCTTTTATTTTTTTAACATCAGTTATTTCCTGATCCTACCCACCCCTGTTCCCTGACATTGAACTCTTCTTTTGCAACAGAGAAAATCAGTTCAGCAAAACAGAGCCAACTGATAAAGTAGCCTCATTTGCCATTCTGACTTCATAGTCTCCCAACATCTCTCTGAAGAGGAGGGAAGTGTTTTATTCTCTCTTCTCTGAAACCAAGATTCTCATTGAGATGAATCTGAATTCTACCACCTTTCATTATTTTCATTTCCATTATTACAGTGATTTCTCTACAGTTCTATTGGCTCTGCTTCCTTTTTTCTACAGTAATCTTCTCATCTTTATTGGAATTTCTTATAATTATCATTGCTTATGGAACAATAATATTCCTTTAAGTTCATTTACCACAGTTTTGTCCAGCTGTTCTCCAGTGACTGTGCACCTACTTGCTTCCAGTTTTTTGCTGTACAAGGTATTTTACATACATTATCTTACATCAACTCCATGAAGTACCATAGGCATTATGATTCCTATTTTATATATGAGAAAATTAAGCCTCTTAGTTAAGTGACTTGCCCGTAGTTACATAATTAATAAATATTGGATATAGAATTTCAACCCAGGTCTTTCATAAATTCAAGTCCAACCTTCTATCCATTATACCATATTGCTTCCTAGGTGATATGAGATCAGAATTTTTTTACCCTAAGAATTCTGGGGGCGGCTAGGTGGCACAGTGAGTAGAGCACCGGACCTGGAGTCAGGAGTACCTCAGTTCAAATCCGGCCTCAGACATTTAACACGAAAAAACTAGCCGTGTGACCTTGGGCAAGTCGCTTAACCCCAACCTGCCCTCCAAAAAGCAAAAAAAAAAAACAAAACAAACAAACAAAAAAAAAACAATTAACATTGACAGTATCTGGTTTTCCTTACTCTGTTACTCTGTCATTTTTGTGGAGTCTGCAGCTCTAAAATTTGTTTAGAGTCATATTTTATAGGCATTTGAGATGGTATTGGGGGAGCTCCCAGAGTTCTCCTTTCTGTGCCGCCATTTTGACTCTGCCCCCCCTTTTCCTTGTTGTGGGTCTCATTCTGTGTACTTTATGTCATGCTCATTTCAGGGGGAGGCAGTATGATGTAGCAAAAGGAATATTGGATTAAAAGTCAGGATACTTAGGTTCAAGAGTAACTTGGCTATTCTCACTTTCTATACTTGGGTCCCAATTTTCCCATCTGTAAAACAAAGAGCTTGAATTAGAAGATCTCTGAAATCCATTCTAGCTCAAAGAATCTCTGATAATTAGAATAATACCTAGCATTTATGTGGTACTTTAATGTTTGCAAAGCATTTTACAAATATCATCTCACTTTTATCCTCCCAATACTCTGGATTATTATCTCTATTTTAAAGATGAGGAAACTGAGACAAAGAGCAATTACTCGCCCTATAAGCATCTGAAGATGGATTTGAACTCCAGTTTTCTTAAAGCCAGAGCTAGCTCTCTATCCACTGTGCCACCAAACTGCCTCCCATAACATGTGAAATAGTGGAAAGGACACTGGACTTGGGGCAGAAAGCTAAAGAGATGAAGTCCTGAAGCTGGTAGCCGAGTTTAGCAAATATGTGTCCAATGAAAACACAGAGCACTTGGTGGAAAATCAATAATGAATTGCCCAGAAAGGCACAGGCAGCTCAGAGAGTAGTGAGATGATAGTGTTGTCTCTTCATGTGTGTGTCTTGACTGTAAATGTTACCTGCTTGTATGTTCCTCCAAACATTTGTCCTGTCTATGTGTATTCTTTACATCTGTGCCCCAAAACACAATCCCCATATAGTCTACTCTTCCTTTCCATTAAGAAAAATACCCTATTGTTGATTTTTTTTACAATGCTGTCTTATTAAAAGGCTTTGCTTTGAACTGTGTACTCTGCTTGACAAAAAAAACAAATAAATAAATAAATGAATGAATAAATAAATAATTGAAAAATAAACAAACAAACAAATAAATAAATAAATAAGTGGAGGTTTGGAAGCTATATTCTGAGTTGATGAATACCCAGAGTACCTTAAACCTGGAGGACCAATATATAAGGGGAAGTTTCCCAAGTGTAACTTCATGCTACCTCCAGAAAAGACTCTGAAAATGTTCACCTTGTCCTCTCTTCAACTTCAGCTTTAATTCCTTTGATTCAAAGTTGGCAACTCTCCTAGACTGTCCCTTTTTTTGAAAGACTTGGCTGGACCATACCAGCTGGGCCCAATTAACATTCCACACTTGTCCCTGCTGTGTTTCTGGTTTCATCCACTTCACCAGGTTCTGACTGAGTCGTGGTTAGCCGCTCTACAATAGGGAAATGTTTGCCCAAAGCCTTTTCTTATTCACACTAACACAAACAGTCATAACTACATAAATCTCCACTAACAGTAAAGGGGAGTCCATTTGTTCCCAAGGCTTTGTGGCATCCCTCAAATCACACCATGTGGCTTCAATCCCCCTCAAAATACTTTTGCAATGTGCTCATCCTTGCCTGAAATTCCATTTACAAGGAACAAAGAATTTCATTGCAGTTATGATACATTCTGCTTATCTCCCAGGGTTGCTCATTCTAATTTTAGATATAGGTGGTTTCTCTTGAAGTGTAACATTCAAATGACACCACGGGATTGGCTAGCCTATTAGTCAGTTGGCATCATAGATACCACCAGACTGATCAGCCCAGAAGCTTTCTGAACAGTGATTTTTTTTCCTATGACTTTGCAATGATAAAAATAGCATGTACATGGTTTATTGAGCTACTTTCCCTTTTCACTTTCCAAATTCAAAGGTTACAACTTCAGTCAGTATATTTGCTCATGCCAGCGAAGGAGAGAATGATTGAAGATTACTGAGAAAGCTCCAAGGTGGTTACATAAAGTCTTTTCCTTCCATAATAGTTACTCTGGGTCCAATTAATGCCTTCAGTTCATGCCTCCACTGGTGTGGTTAATTGCCCATTACAGGGTTCAGAAGTATTTCCAAACAAAAAACAAAAGAGTCAGCTGTACAGCAGTTAGTTGACTATTGTCTACTGTCCTTGTCTCTTTTTACAGGAATATTGCTTGAAGGTGAGTAGATGGGCAAAGATAATGATGTGAAGCTAAGCCACTGAGTCAAAGAGAAAATTAACTTCTTAAAAGCATACAAAAAGAGTGCTCCCTCACAGAGTTTAACCTTATTCCCGAGGCCTATCATATGCTTAGTTAAAACAGGCTTCTACCTGCTTAGTATTATCTGAGTGATGCCATACTCTTCAAATATCCTTTTTTGTTCATTCAACAAATATTTGCTAAATAAATACTATTTTCTTTCTTTTTTTTTTTTTTTTTTGAGGGCAGTTGGGGTTAAGTGACTTGCCCAAGGTTACACGGCTAGTTTTGGTGTTAAGTGTCTGAGATCGGATTTGAACTCAGGTCCTCCTGACTCCAGGGCCGGTGCTCTATTCACTGCGCCACCTAACCACCCCAATAAATACTATTTTCAAGGCAGCACAAAGAGAAAGGGAAGCCCTCCCCTGAACTTTACCTACTGTCATGGTACCTGATAGTCCAACCTCAGAGATGTTCCTTTGGGCTAAGAGATTCTCCTACGTAGGCAATAGTATAATGCAAATATATTTCCTCAGAAGGATGAAGAAAGTAGGCCTTTAGTATCCACTGACACAGCAAGAATTAAGGAAGGAGCCTAAGTTGAACATAGGATGGGTACATTTTGATGAAGGAATAGAGTATGGAAATAATGAAGTGCCTCATCAAGAGGGCAAGATCATGTGGACTAATATGATGATGAGGCAGGTGGAGGTGGCCCTAGACAGAGCACTGGGTGCCATGGAATGGCACTCCTAGAAGAGGAGGTCAAGAGACTTGAAGACAAATTTCACCTATTTATACTTTTACCCAGAGCTAACCCCAGTTCTTTCCTTTGATCATCTCAATACAGAGGAGAGAAGAGACAGCTCTCTCCCAGTCCCTGATACTCCCCTTCACATACTTCCCATTCTAGACATAACGGCACACTTATTGTTTACCACATTGATCATTCTATCTCCTGACTCTGTGCCTTTGCTCAAGTTGTCCGCCATTGCTTAGAAAAGGCTGTCTCTTTACATTAGTGTCTTAGAATCCTGAGTTTCCTTCCAGTCAATTAGTCTTCTGCCTCCTATGAGAAGCCTTTAATAATACCTCATCATTAACAATCTTTCCTTCTTCAAATTATAATGTGTATATATATATATACATATATATGTGTGTGTATATATATATATATATATATATATATATATATATTTATCTTTTTAATATGCTGGCTCCCCCTACCCCAGCAAGCAAAATGTAAATTCCTTGAAAGGTAGATTGAATTGGATACTACTGCTCCCCAACAAATACCCTCCAATTCAACCCAGTATCCTCACTACCATATACATATAAATTTGGGTTGATTGGGTAAATCAGTAAACACCCTACCCCACTTAAGGTAAATGATAAGATGACCAATCAATAAATCAAAGGCTTTTGACAAAGTACAAATGAATCCTAAAACTGGAGTGACATTGGACAAGAATAATTTTTGGCTAAACTGAGGGAACTTGGCCACACCTCCAGGCTCTTGTCTATAAATTGTCTAGCAAGTCAGAACCAGAGTCATTCCAGAAATTGGAGAGAACATGGTGTTCTTAGTAAAACTCCTGAGACAGAACTGTCTGGAGTGGGTAGGGGAGAACAAGAGGGCTCAGCGTTGGCACTGGAACTCTTCCCTTCCTCCTACCTCCTTTAGTTAGAGAAGTACCCCATAAGCTTCAAAGTATAAGAAAGACATTGGACATCCTGTCTTCCCATCAGTGTCCTTGTGGCATCTCTTGATCAACTGATAACGGTGTCTACATTGAGAAGCAAGGGCAATTGGGATATATATGTGTGGCTCCATAAAGAGTCCAGCAAAGAAACTAAGTCATGACTAAGAAGAATTTCCTGAATAACCCATGAATAAGAGAAAGGGGCTGCCAATGACATCTTTGCCTTATATGTCTTCTAAGTTTGAGCCCACTTTCTCCTGGATTCTGTATGTACTTGTGGGCAAGTGTGTCACAGAGTTTTGGAATGGATGTTTTCTGCCAACACTTTTTCCCATACCACCTTACCACTCTTTCAAAAAAACTATTTAAGGTTTACTCTAATGATTCTCAAGGGATAATTTACTTTCTGGGGGGTGGTGATACACACCAGTGGAGGCTCGAGCTGAAGGCATTAGAGAACCAGTATCACCATTTCTTCAGTTTGCTAAATGGTACCTCTAGAACCCTTAAGAGGAGACATAGTATTATTGTTCAGGAACCTGAATCTCTTCTGTGAGAGAGAGAGAGAGAGAGAGAGAGAGAGAGAGAGAGAGAGAGAGAGAGAGAGAGAGAGAGAGAGTTGGGATAAGAATCCCAGGACTTATACAGGCTATATATAATTGTTTATTCCAGGCTTAATACCTTTATTCCTGTTGTTACATTGAACTAGAATATTTTTCTTCCTCTCAGGTGATCTAATAAATCACAATTCTTCCAGGGGGCAACTCAAGTTGCATTCTTCAAGAGACCTTTTCGTAACATCTCATTAGATACTAATCTCTCCTTTCTTTGAATTCCAGTAAAACTAGGAAGTAGTGAAAAGAGCAATGGATTTCAGATCTAGAAGCCTATCTTTGAATTCCAGCTATGTTCCTTGGGAGCTATGGGACCTTGGGCAAATTACTTTAGCTTCATTGGGCAAACTAGGGGGATTGATTAAATGATTTCTAAATCATATGAATGAAATGTCTCCATCATGTATATTTTCTTATTCCTAATAAATTCATGTATTTCAGTCTTATATCGTCAACTAAACTTCTAAAAGACAAATGCCTTATCTTGCCCTGAACAGAATTGTATACAGCATAAATGCTTACTAAGGATTTAACAGTTAATGGAGGTTTTGAATAATTTCTGGACTGCCATTTTATCACAAGGATGTAGATCATTTTTTTGGTAGCTGACATAGTTCAAACATTTCAACCATGTAATCCTCACACAGGGTGGTCACCACGTTGTGAATATCTTTTAGGAGAGATATATATCCCTGTGGCTGCAGAAATAGGTTTCAGCACATCCCACGAAAGCAGTCTTCTCACAGCAGCATGAAGAATTTTCTCTAGGTCAGAATGTGAAGCTATGTTAGATCTTCATCTCCTGTAGTGCCATTTCTCAGGAAAATTAAATTGAAAAGTGTGTTTTGGCATTTCTAACTTCCTCACTCTTCCCTTAGCAACCTCTTTTCCCTTTATGCCCACTTCTGACATCTAATGCCCCCAGACTCACTTCCCTATCCAAACCTACAGACATATCTTTTCCTTCACACTGAGCTGGTATGACTCAAAACAACTTAAAGCACGACTCCCTCCCACAGAGATCTGCAGCTTAACAGGGATCAAAGTCTTAAGCTAAAGGGATAAAGCTCTATCAATGGAATTTCATGCAGGATCTAAGGGTCTGAAGAGGCTTTAGAGGAAATTTGTCCTTCCCAGTGCCCTGAAATCACAACAGGCATGCATGTAGATAGTATTTTACCTTCTGCTCTAATCCCTGTCCTGGGATTAATAATGGCTTTTCCCTTGGATGTTGATTTGGAATGAGAAAGAGAAATAGGGATAAGGCCAATGACTCATTTTGCTAGCTGCACAAGTGTTAGGGTATGGGCGCTTTATGTCACCCACAGCCCTGCTACCAACACAGGAGCTGGATGTATAGCAGGTATTTGATAAATAGCTGTTCAATGATCTATGGAATTGTAATATGGGGTAAATTGCTCCATATGTAAGCAGAGTCCTTAGTGGGTTTTGTACATCTTTGGACACAGATCCCTGAGATGATGAGTTTTACATGCATTTGCTAATTAAATTCATGCTATTTTGCAGCATCTTCCTCCCATCACCTTAACAGTCTAGAAACTAAACTATTCCACATTTGTAATGCCAGTTTGTGTTTGGCCTAATGCAATCCCTCTTCTCCATCTTTTTCCATTTATGTTTTGGGGATTCCCCTCTTCCCCTTTCCTGTCGTCGTCTTCTTCTTCTTCTTCTTCTTCTTCTTCTTCCTCCTCCTCTTTTTTTTTTTTTTTTTTTTTGCTACTTTCTGGAGGGGAGAAGGCAGGGCAATTGCGGTTGAGTGACTTGCCCGAGGTCATATGGCAAGTAAGAATTAAGTGTCTGAGGGCGGATTTGAACTCAAATCCTCCTGACTCCAGGGCTGGTGCTCTATTCACTGAGCCACCTAGCTGCACCCCGTCCTTTCCTGTCTTCAGCTGCTAACAGTTAACTTTATTCCAATTCCAATAAATCTCTTACTCTAACTTGCACATGGCCTCCACTCCTTTTTTCTCTTTAATTCTTACTATATGCAAGGCACTATATTGGACTCTAAATATATAAAAACTAGACAGTTCTTGTCCTCAAAGACTACATGTACTACTTGGAAGAAGGTAGTTGGTAAAAGGAAGGATATGATAGGTATGAAGATAAGTGAATATAAGATAAATAGAGGAGAGAGTAAGAGCTAACAAGTGGGATGAAGCAAGAATCTCCAATCATATGAGCCTAAGAAAGGCTTTTTCAACTCTTTGCTAATTACTTTAGGGAAATTTTCTCTGTCTTTCTCTCCCTCCCAACATTACCCCCACATTCACGGAAATTTACATCCAGAAAAAGAAGGCAGTTGTTCAGCTTTCTCTAATATTTCTCCAAGGAAATAAGTTTCAAATTCCAAACAACTTACTTACAAATCAACTTTTAGAACACAACTTTTGGTAAGTTGGGGACTGTCTGGCTTACCTTCCAGGATAGTATTCTATTTCCTGTCACTTAATTAACCAGTCAGTCTACATAGAGTAAGAACAATATGCCCAGTCCTATGTTGGGTAGCTGGTGATAGAGCAAGAGAAAATATGTCTGCAGACCTTCAGAAGCAATTAGAGAATAAAATTACATAATGTATGATTAAGTGCTAAGACGTGAAGAATGGAAATCACTGAAATAGAATTTCAAAATCCACTAGAAAATGATTAGGAAAAAAACAATCTTGCATATGTGCATGCTGAATTACTTTTGGTAACTTGTGAAAAATAATGGAGAACAGAATAAGAGCTAATATGCAATGACAAAATCAGGATCCAAAAAATATTTTATTGGGCTAAAGCAATAAAATCTAATACGTCAAGATCTAATAGTGACAAATTTATTAAGGAGCCTTTTTGTAAACCTGCCATATTCCCAGAACTCTTTAAGATAGCTAATGTGCTCCTCATGATGTGAGTTTGAATTATATGTCCCATGATGCTTTAGGACAGAAATACATCTCCCTCTCCCACATTTCCATTGGGAAGAAACCCTCTTAGAAGCATAAAAGTAATGTCTGTTTTTTTAGTGTGTGTGTGTGTGTGTGTGTGTGTGTGTGTGTGTGTGTGTGTGTACCAGAGAAAGAGAGAAATAGAAAGAGAGAGAGAGAGTGTGTGTGTATGTGTTTAAATAGACTCCAGAAAGTTTGAAAAAGACAGAAAGAGACATAAGATGTAAAAGAAAGATACATGAACTGTTGCTGAATATGGAGCAACATGCTGGAGAACTGCCTACTACACTAACTGGCAGATGCAAGCCAGATGTGAGCCAGACCTACTGGGTGACCTGAACAGATTGTTCATCAGGAGGCATGAGCCTGGAGCAATACAAAGGATCTTGGAGGCATTTGACTGGTGGGGTGACAAGCTCACATTCTGTCCAGTGAGAACAAAAGGGAATTTCAAGTGGATATGTTAGCGCATTAACTGGGATAAGTGACTGATCTCTATATGCATGACTCTCTGATTTATATAGTCCTGTTCTCTCTCATGAGCTTCAGTCTCTCATCACCAACTGTCCATTGGACCTTTTCCCGCCACATATTCGATAGCTCAAGCACAACACATCCAAAACAGAAGTCATTACTTTTCCTCCCAAGATTACCTATCTTTCAATTTTCCTTTTTTTTTTTTTTTTTTTGTCAAGGGCTCAACCATATTTCTAGTTACCCAGGTTTATAATCTCATAATTATCCTGGACTTTTCAATCTCCCTCACTCCATAGCCAATCAGTTTTCAAATTTGGTTGCTATTCCTACAACATCCCTCCATATACAAGTGACCATTATCACTCCTCTGCTCAAAAAACTTCAACAGTTTCCTATTTCTTCTAGGATCAGATGCAAATTCCTTTATTTAGCCTTTTAAACCATTCACAAACTGGCTTCGATTTACCTTTCCAAGCTTATTACCCATTATTCCCTTTCATTTACATTCTGGTCCTGTCAAACTGGCTTCTTGCTGTTCCTCTGATGTGACATTCTAGTTCTTATCTCTATTTGCCTTTGTACAGGCAAAATCCCCCATGCCTGTAATGCAGTCTCACATCACTTTTGCCTCTCAAAGTCTCTACCTTCTTTCAAAGTTTAGCTTATGTCAACTCCTACACGTGTCCTTTTCTGCCCTTTCTTAATGCTTCCCTCACTTCCCTCACTCTGAAATTACCTTGTATTCATTTTATATAAACTTTGATAGCTTAGAACTGCACTAAGACTTTTAGCACAGCCTGCATTTATGTACAAGATTCTCTCCAGTAGAATGGAAGCTCTTTGAAATCCCAGCTCTTTTCATTTGTGTATTTATATCCCCAATGCCTAACACATAGTCTGTAGTCCATAACAGGTGTTTAATAAGCACTTGTTAATAAACTGATAATCTCCACCCCCGAAGTATGTATGAAGCAAATGAACTTCCTGGCTTTTCTTGAAACTTTGGAGCCCAGAGAGAGATGAGAATAGAAAGTGAGACTTAGTTCAGGGTAGATGGCTAGGGATTGAGATTTGATGCAGTTTTTGTTATTGAGGCTGTTCTTAATGATGTAAGTCTTTGATCTCATAATAGTTGCTATGGTATGCAAACTGCTTTTATTTCTTCACTGTTGATGTGAAATCTGATTGATTTGTGAACAGCATGCTGGATCTAGGCAGAAGGAGCTTCCTAGTGAGATTGGCACAGGCATGAATCAGCCCTGACTAGCTTATGAGAGCTGATTGTTAAATTTTCAGTGTGAGTATTTACATCTTGAAAACAGGCAAACTACAAATCAGGGCTTGATGTATTATTTTGTTGATTGTCTAGACTTAAGTGATAGAGAAAAGATCAGTAATGCAAATTAACCTTGAAGGTATGACATGGGTATTGTTTGGGGGGTGTTTTTTGGAAAACCTGTTGTTAAACATTCACCACTTATCAATACACCTCTGGATAGAGATAAAGCCAAAGACTGAAGAAAATAAAAAGCCCTACACAGAACTTGGGAATGACAGGGGGAAATGTAGAGAACTGTGCGACTGAATATAAACTGTGGTGCCCTCTTCTACACAGGGCACCTATTGCTTTTCGGAATAACCTGACACATGTGGGAGTATATTTGTTTGTTTTCTTTTTTTTGACATTTTTTGAATTTTGCAAGCCTGTGAGAGTAGATGAAGAACCCCCTGGAGATTTTTTTTTCTCTTGTCATCTTCTTTCCCTTCTTCTTTCCCAAATAATTGAGGTTATTTGCTGAAAGTATGTTTTTTTAAAATTTCATTGCTACTTCTTACTGAAAATCTTCTGGACAGCATTACACCTCTTATTATATGGATTGACAACCCTAGAGTGATCTCACATAATATGGCAATGTTTTTTATCATTAACTGTTGAATTTGTGTAGTACATGTGATTAAGAATTGACATTTATTGTGCTGGTGAGTACATTATGATTGCCATCATTGTCTAGGCAATCATTGGAAAGTTGTGTGCTAGTGGGACTGGAATCCTATCAACAAATGTTAGTAGAGATAGATTATAGTAAATGCTTACTATGTACCAAGCATTGTGCTAAATTCTACTGAAATTGGAGAGTCAGGAAGACCTGAGTTCAAATCCCACTCTGGACATTTACTAGTTATGTGACCCTGGACAATACAGCCTTAGTTTCTTCATCTGTAAAATGGAATTAGTAATGGCATCTAACTCTCAAGGTTGTTATGAAGGGAAAATGTGATATTTATCAAGTGCTTTGCAAGCTTTGAAGCACTACATAAGTGCTACAAGCTATTTTTATTAAAATGCAGTCTTTTTTTGGTAAAGGAGTTTATATTTTGCTAGGGGAAGACAAAACATGGGGGGGAACCAGGATGCATGAAGGATAGTCAGCTGGTGTGGAGGAGGAGCAACCTGGAGCATGAACATGAAGTGAACTGAGCAGTGCTGCCGGGGCTTCTTAGATATGGCCGACCCAGAAAGGGATTCACTCATCATCGAGGACTCCTTTAGGGCAGAAGCATTTCTGCATATCTGGGCATGGGATGGATTTCACATGGCGTGTCCAGGATGGGGAAATGCCAGGTACTCGCTGGACTCCTCAGTAATAAAGCCAGAACAAAAGCTACACTCTGCCAATTCATCCGTACATAGGTATCCTCCAGGATTCACAATGAGATAAAGTTTGAAAAAGCTGCCTGGAAATTAATTACTAGACCCCTCTCCCAGGGATCTAGCAATGCAAGGAGGCCCTGGAAGGAAAGCTTAAAACCTTCCTTGAGAGGGAAAGATTAACTAAAGATAAGGCAAGACACCTGCTAGGGGAAAAATCAATATTTCTGAGAGTAATGGAAGCTGGGGATGGAGGGCAAACTGTTAGCCAGACAGTATAAATAGGAGAAATTCAATCTGCAAAGTGAAGTGCCTTCTCTGGAGAGCATCTTCACCCTTCTGGGGAGGAATCATTTGAGTCCTGGATAGGACATGCCCCTAAAATGCTACAGCAGTATCAGGGCCTGCATAGATTACCAACGTGGGTGATACCACCCCCTGGGGAGGTGTTAGAACAATCCATGGGGCAGTAGTAGCCTTGGGTGCAATTTGGGGGTATTGAATAAAAATAAGGGTTAACCCAGTCAAAGAGCTACACTTGAGGACCAAGAGGGCTACATGTGGCCTCAAGGCTGCAGGTTCCCCACCCCTGACCTAACCTAACCTCAAGGGGGTGGTGGGTAATTTTTTTTAAGGGAACAGTAGGCCAAAAAAGTTTGGGAACCTCTGATAGAGAATTAAATATGTTAACGAAAAGCCATAGGAAGCCTGCATTTGATCTCACATGTGGTCATAAAATGTGTAATTCTGAGAACACATTCTGACAGTTGGAATGCTTGAAGAGACTGGATAGATAATTTAGTTGAACAGAGTGTTACATGAAGCATTTGTTTAGTTTCCTTCATACCTTTCAACATGATGGTAAAAAGCATTCCGGCTTTATTTTATGTATGGAAAGGCTTCTGTAGAGCTCAGTGGCCAAAGGAGGAGTAGATAACGAAAAGATAGATGGCATCAGACTTAGTGATTAAGTGAAGCGCCCGGATTCATGGGGCTACCTATCAATGTTTAATCAGAAAGGAGAATTTCTTTGATTAGTAAACAAGTCAAGTGCCTGGAGAAACCTGAAATGAAGAGTTCAGTTAAAGAGAGAAGTGAAGGAGAAATAAAAGGGATCTAGATTGGTTCCAACAAAGTAAGACTCTACTATGGGTCAATCAGACCCATACTTCCCTACTTCAGGAACACTAAGCAAGTCTGCTAATAGAAGACACAAGAGAACTGCTTCTTCTAGACAGAAAAATAAGGCCTTAAGACCAAAGGGCACAGCATCCTGATTTAAACAAAACAAAACAAAACAAAACAACCTAGCAAAATACAGCCAAAGAGTTATACTCTAATTTGTTACAAATGTGGAGTAGCCTGCAACACACAATCTACATCCTTATGAGTAGAGAGTGAAACATTAATTCATGAAAAGCAAAATTCCACTTAACTCTGTTCAGAAAACAGTAATAGGGTCAGAGACAGTTACATGGAGAAGTGGATAGAGTTCTGGGAGAATTATCTTCCTGAGTTAAAATCTGGTCTCACACACTTACTAGCTGCGGGACCCTGGGCAAATCACTTAATCCTGTTTACCTCACTTTCCTCATCTGTAAAATGAGCCGGAGGAGGAAATGGCAAAGCACTCTGGTCTCTTTGCCAAGAAAACCCCAAATAAGGTCATGAAGAGTCAGTCAGACATGAAATGACTCAACAACCTTGGCTCACCATGTCACTTCTTCCCACCCCCCCACCTCACCCCACCCCTCTATTCGCTAAACTCCAATGGTTTTCTCTTACGTCCAGGAGCAAATACAAATATGTTCTGTTTAGCATTTGAAACTCTTTACAACCTAACCCCTTCCTACCTTTCCAGGATTTTTATGCTTTATTCCGTACTAATATTTTATGATCTAATAACACTGGCCTTCTTGCTATTCCTAATACAGAATGCTTTGTCTTCTTTCTCCCCACCTTTTCAGGGCGGTCTCCCAGACTTGGAACTCTCTCCCTCCTCACCTTCACTGACTGGCTTTTCTGGCTTTCTTCAAGACTCTGTTCAAATCCCATTAATTTGTTAGCTCTTTGAGAACAGGGACTGTCTTTTATCTCTTTTTGTGCCCTAAGAGCTATTCTAAGCTGGCACATAGTGCCTGGCACATAGTAGGTACTTAATGTTTATTAATTGATTGACTGATTGTAAAAAAGCCTTTCCTCTTCCCTTCTTTCTTCTTTCCTACCTAACTCCCTTTCTACCATGAGGAGTGCCTTGCCTCTGAGATTTTGTTTGTTTTAAATTGATTTGCTTCAATTAACATTTATTGTATCTTCCTGATCTTCCATTACTACTGTATATACTTTGTATGTATTATACTTTATATACCTTGTGAAATGAGACATTTTTCACATGTAGTCTCCCCTATTAGAATGTGAGTTCCTTGAGAACAGGGGCTATGGTGTTTCTTTGTGGGGTTGTTTTTTTTTTGCCTTGCTTTATAATTCTCAGTGCTTTAGCATAGTGCCTAACACATATTGTACTAGTGCTTAAGTTAAGCCCCCATCACTAACCTTTCCTTGGTTCTTTCCAGCTAGAATTGTAGGACCTTGTGTAGCAGTGATTTTGAGAATTAAAGATGGACCATGAGCTGTGGTGAGCTTAGTTGAACAATCCAATCCAATGTACAATTATATTCTGATCATTTTATAAAAAGCATTTGCAAATAATGCCTCTGTGGAATTTATGGAGACTATTCATACTTGTGGCTGTATGTCTGTAAGGTTGAAGTTGCTGAGAGACCAACCTGTTACATGTAAAATCCTACACCTGAGTTCAAAGAATCTATTTCACAGCTACAAGATGGAGAAGGCATGGCAATATAACAGTAAATATGTAAAAGACCCAATGGTTTCATTCCATTACAAACACGAGTCAGTCCATAGCCCCAAAATCTAATGTGTTCTTGGATTGCTTGGATAGAAGCTTAGTGTCTGTGATAAGGGGGTGGGAGTTCAGTTCTGCTGTTATACATCCTGGTTAGGCCACATCTGGAATATCAAGTTTAGTTCATCAGTATCACATTTTAGAAAAGGATGTTCATGAGCTGGAATGTACCCAGAGGAAAGTGGCTAAATATGAGGAAGTGATTATAAATTATATCCTCAAAAGATGAGTTGAAGGCATCACAATGCTTAACCTGGGGAAAAAAAGATTTAGGGGAAATGTAATAGATGTCTTCAAGTATTTTAAAGGGATGTCATGAAGAAGAACCTGGAGGCTATCGTCCTGTTGTTATATAGTTCGTAGCTAGACATATCTGTAGTGCTGTGTTCAGTTTTACTTGGCCCTAGATTTGTACTGCTTGGCACCAGAGAGAACAGCTAGGAGGGATGGGTAGAAGGTGAAGAAAAGCAGATGTAAGGAAAAACTTTCTGACAACTAGAGTTGTCCTAAAATGGAATGAGATGCCATAAAGTGAGACTAGATGATCGACATTCTCAACATCAAAGAAGTAATATTAATACTAACTGTATTTAGGCACCAGTCTGTCAGAAAGTTTTATTTAATTTAATATTAATCTATATTCAAGACATTTCTGCTTTAGAGAGTTGTCACACAAAAAAGATTTTTTAAAATATGTTTCTGCATTAGGTTTCATAATCTTTTTCATGTCCTGGACCCCACTGGCAGTCTGAGAAAGCCTATGGATTGCTTCTCCTAGTAGAAGTTTATTGTTTACATTCTTCACTGAAGGAAATACTGAATTTCAGCTAGAGGTTAGTGAAAATAATGACAGATTTCCGTCCCATTCCAGTTCATACAGCTCATAAAATCTATCCACAAGCCCCAGGTTAAGAACCCCTGTTGTCCACGATAATCCTGTTGGAAGAAATGAGCTCTGAGGTTCTACAATTCCATAACCATCTCAGATCAAACAACTGTCACTCATTCACCACCAGCTACATCACCATCAAATGTGGTCCTAAATGGTCTTGGTTGAATTAAAAAGTCATTCTATCAACAAGGTCAGGAGTTGATTTGATTTCCCAATTGCTCAATGACTTGCTTCACTCTGTGGATTTGAATCTCCTGCTAGTCAACTGAAGCCCTCCCTAACTCATCCCTTCATCTGTCTTTAAGTTACATTAACTGCACAGATTCCCTAGATGTAGCTGACTTTGTTCATTCAAACTGAAAACAGCCATGACACAGAATGCACTTTAGGATAGGAAATCTCATACATTAGGTAGAAGTAATGTCATAAATTACACAAGTGTAGCATCATATATTTAAGGCTGGAAGTCAAATTAATGGTCACCTAATTAAAATGCTAATTTTTTTAGGTGGAGAAATTGAATTTCCAAGGTCATACAGGAATTCATTGGAAAAGCTGGGACCCAAATCCACTGTTCTTTCCAATATTTCATACTGCCTTGGTATAAGTGCTAATGTTTTGTGATAGCAGAAATTATTCTTTGAGCTTGAAAAAAAATTAAGACATTTTGGCCTCCAGCTTTTCCCTGGCAATTCTGAGGATAGCATATGACTTCTTGACTTGGAGATACACATGGACTTGCTGACTTAGTGCTCACATTCCATAGTTGTACCTTCAGATATACTACCTGTCTTCCTTTAATGGCATTCATTTGATGCTACATGTAAAAAGCTCTCTTTTTGTAGACTAAATCTTTGAGTAACATCTGCAGACATGGATCTTTGTGTGATGCTCAGTGAGACTAATGGAAACTGCTGAAAATATCATAGCCAAAAATGCAGCCTGTGTCTTAAGAGGCCAGATAATGGTCAAATGACCTAAAAACTTAAAGTCTTTCTAACTTTTGCCCTAGGACTATTCAGAAGTAAATTCAGAACTGACTCTGAGGTGGATTTGTCTCAGTAAAGTTCACACTTTGTAATCTTCTTCAGCTCATGATACCTACAAAAAAATTTATGTGAATGAAATCAGGTTAAAAAGTATCAAAAATAAACAAATGTTATGAACAAAACAGTTCCCAAAAGAAAAATTGTGAACATAACAATCATATGAAAGAATACTTCAGATTACCAATAATAAGAGAAATGCAAATCAAAACTACCCTGAGGTTTTACAATCATCAAGCTGCCCATGGCTTCACTTAGCATTTGATTATACACATTGTATTGTTAGTGTCTGTAGGATTTAGATATGGAACTATATTCCAAGCTTCTTGAAAACAATATTTTTCTCATATCCTCATAATACCTAACACATAGTTAAAATCTAAGAAGAATTCAAGATGAAAGAGTAGATAAAGGAATGAATAAATTAAAAGCATTGATTAGGTGCTTGCTGCGTGACAAATACTATGCTAAGTAGTAAGCAGTAACATAAATATACAAGTGAAGCAGTTTCTGTCCTTGATGACCTTATATTCTTTTTTTCTAATCAAATTACTTGTTTATTATTATTATTATTATTTGCTTTTTGGAGGGCAGTTGGGGTTAAGTAACTTGCCCAAGGTCACACGGCTAGTTTTTTGTGTTAAGTGTTTGAGGCCAGATTTGAACTCAGGTAGTCCTGACTCCAGGGCCGGTGCTCTATTCACTGTGCCACCTAGCCACCCCCAAATTACTTATTTATTTTTAGTTTTCAACATTTATTTCCACAAGATTTTGAGTTACAAATTTTCTCCCCATCTCTCCCTTACTCCCAACCCCAAGATGGTGAACATACTGAATACCCCTTCTGCCAATCTGCCCTCTTTTATATCCCCTTCCTCTCCCTTCTTCCCCTTACTTTCTTGTAGGGTAAGATGGATTTCTATATCCCATTGCCTGTATATCTTATTTCCCGCTTACATGCCTAACATTCTTTTTAAAGAATACATTTTATTAATTTTTTTCTTTAAAATTTCTCTTTATTCTTCCCTCCTCTCCTCTGGGAGTTCCTCTCTAGGCAGTTCATATAATAAAGAATTTTTAAAAATGCAACAGGAAGAAAAAAAAATCAGCAAAGTCAATCAATACATCTGAAAAATGTGATGATAAATGCAATGTTCCATACCCTGGAATCCTCCACCAACCCACCACACACACACACTACACACACACACACACACACACACACACACACACACACACACACACTACACACACACATACACATACACACGCTACACACACACACACCCAAACACATACACACATACTACACATACCACACACACACACACACACACACACACACACACCACATGCACCACACACACACACACACACACACACACCACACTTCTTCAAGGGAGTGGTGTAAGATATCTTCTCTTTTTTTGGGGGCCAAGCTTATTCTTTGAAATTTTGTAACATTCGTTTTCAGTTGTTTTGTGGTTGTTGCTTTTGCCATTTACATTGTTATACATCTTTGTGCACAGTTTTCTTGGCTCTTCTTCTATTACTTCGTATTAGTCTTTCCATGCTTTCTTTCAGTGTATTCATCCTATCTGTCTTGTCTGGGACAGTAATATTCCATTATATTCACATACTACAGTTTATTTAGCCATTCTCCAGTTGGATGACGTCTACTTTGCTTCTAGTTCTTTGCTACTACAAAAAGGTGCTGCTATAAATATTTTTGTGGAACCAGAAAATCTACCAATAAACTATAGTCTAAATATAAAATAAAATGTTATATAATATAAAATACAAACATAAATATTTATATGTGGGCCTTTCATTTCTATAAATGATGTCCTTGGAGTATATATCTAGTGGTGGAATCTCTAGGTGAAATGATATGTGTATTTTAGCCAATTGATTTGCTTAATTCCTAGAATGATTGTATACGTTCACAGAGAAGCTTACAATCTAATAAACATTTGTTGGTAGGTTGATCAAAAAGTGATACATTAAGTGGTAAATTATCCCTGCTATTTTTGTTCCCCACTCAATGTCTTCCAGTCACAGGGTAGTTTCCAGGAGCTATCATCCTACCAACTGTCAGTCAGTTTAAGCATGAAATGTCTCCTAATTAAAAATCAGGACAGCTAAAATGCCTTCAGAAGACAGCAGGACATCTGTATTACTGCTGACTGAGACTCAAGGAAAGAGGAAGAGCTTCATGAATGCACTGAAACATGGACAGCTGCATCAGGATGTAAAGGCAAAGGCCCTATTCCATTACACATATGAAACAAATTCAAAAGAAAAACATTAATTAAAAACAGACTTTACGACAAAGAATTTAATCAGGTAATAAGCATTCTATTACTCTACTGCAGTGGGAGAAAGACACAGTTTCAGATTCCTATCACCAGTGCTGAAGCACAGGATCTGCCTCTCAAATTTCTTTTGCTTCAATTCCAAAAGGGCTGGCTGCAGAGCACTGATAGGTCCTGGTGTGCTGATGGTTGCTAAAGAGTTTTACTATAGCTCTAGAATGATCACATTATATCTTGGCCATACTGGACACCTCTTCTCTTTCCTGCAACTCTCAGCACTCTACTGATGGCTTATGTCTGCTCTCCCTATTCTTAGCTACTATTCTCTTCCATGTCTGTATCTCTGCTAGCTTATCTCTGCTGCATGTGGATACCTTGCCCTTCTTTCAAATCAGTGTCCCACATAATGCAATCCTGCATCAAGGCAGAGGGAATCTATGCATCTCTGAGCTTTCTCCAGTGAACAAAAATTCTGCCCATTTCAGAATTGTGGGCAAATTAAAGCTTCCCTCTGGAGTGTCCGTCCATTAAAGGGCACAGGCATCTGTGTGTCCCTTAGCATTCAGTATGCAGTACATTGCTCATAGTAAGTGCTCAGTAAATATTTGGAGAATAGAATGAATAAGTGACTAGTCCAAGATCAAAACACTTGTTAGTTGGCAGAACTGGTTTTAAAATATAGGTCTTACCATTCTATGAGGCCAGTGCTCAATGAAATATACCACGTTGCCTGAACCTAAAATACATTACACTATGATACACTTCAAGGATTCCTGGTTTCATTAGTGTGCCTATTCCCTTCACTGACTGATGCAGACTGTAATTCCCCCATGCCTGCTAAACGGTCTTCAAGAAATTGCATGGTCAAAAAGTAGATTGGTGTGTGGGCAGCTTTCTGGTGTTCACACTCTCTGCATATAAGTGGGCTGGACCTTCAACGATGGTTAGACAATATTTGAGCATTGCTTTTGAAAATGCAAGGTGACCAGTCATAGTTCCAGAGGATTCATGATGAAATGTACTACCCACTTGCAGATGAGAGAGCTGAGGAACTCAGAGTAAAGACTGAAGTATATTTTTTGGAGGTGGCTAATGCAGGAATTTGGCTTCACTTAACTATACATGTTTGTAATGGGTTTTGTTTTTCTTTACTTTCCCCAGGAGGGGAAGGAGGAAGTGAAAGAAAGAATTTACAGCTGAAAATAAAATAACATTTAACTTTAAAAATAGAATAAAATTAAAAATATGAAAGAAAATCCAGGTTCGCTACCCATAATAAATTAGAAGAGTAGGACTAGAATGGAGGAAACCATTATAGATTATTATTGAGTAAATGATTGCTTATTTAAGATATCCAGACAATTATGCAGCATAAGAGTGAAGAATGTAGGAAGGATGCCCTAGCCTTTTTTCATGTAACAACTTTTAATTTGCCTGAAACTTTGACTTCAGTGGTCTCTAAGCATGAATATGGAGATAGGAGAAGGAGGGGAATTGCCTGTAATTCATGGGCATCTTCAATGAGATTGAAAATATAGCAGGTAAGCAGTCACTATGGCTAGAAATCCCACATTGAGAAGGATATGTGATGGGATCTGCCACCTCTGTACAAATTTGGTTGGTTTGGGGACTCTTAAATTACAATATTCTCAAGGATTTCAGAAATCTTTTTCCATAAATTTTTTTCACCATTTTATGCAGCAAATAATAGAAAAAACACTTCAATCCAAATCACAACTTGGAGCAACCCAGGTGGAGATATAGAGTCCAGTCTCTCTGAGGGAACAAATTCAAAATTGGATAGAGTCAAAGAATCTGTGATTTTTCACCTAGACTTTCCAAGTGGTTCAGTCTTTCATTTTTTTTTTGGACTCATCTCAGGCTGACAGACTGGAAGTGGCAGATGATTTCTCTATAGTTTCGTCTCTGCAAAAGATAAATAAGCTATAGAAAACATTTAAGTTGAAGCGAGACTACACTACCCAAAGGACTACTTTACAGATAAGTAGGGCCTTTTTTTTTTTCCCCGTGGACCTGCGGACCTGCACTCAGCTCTCAATTGCATGGTTGGGTCTCTGCAGGAGGATTAATAGAGGTAAAATACATTGCTTTTACCTGACATGCCTGCTTTTGCCCTGAAATTAAAATGCCCTCTTGCATCAGCAAAGTGCTTTGGTAATTACTTGCTCTTCACCACAAGCTAAAAGGTGGCCTGTGTATTTGTTATAGACTACCCACAGGGCACTCAAGAGAAAGTGGTACGTTTGGTTTGAATTATCTTTAAAATTAGTTCCATCTTTCTCTCAGGCTCTTTCTTTTCTCTTTCCATCCATACTCCCACTTCTTCCACCTTCAGGCACTAGATTCAATTCAATTCAATAAGCATTTATTAAACGTTTTTATTTATAAGACCCTGCGCTAGACAAAGGTACAATGAGAAAAACAAGAGTCCCAGACCTCACAAAGTTCACATTTTAATCTGGGAGGAAGCAATATATGTGGCAAGTGAATACAAAATACATGCAAAGTAAGTACAAAATAATTTGGGGTGTAAGGGTGGGGGCATCACTAACAACCGGAAAGATTAGGAAGGGCTTCATGAAAGAGAGCACCAGATGCTCTCAAATCCCGCAAGGGAGAGTTTGTCCCACTCAAAACTTCTCTAAATCAATCTTCATCTCACCATCCCTTAAACTCCTAGAATTCTGAGGTCTGTCTGTAGGCTTCATTTGTCCTTTCCAAAGGCTGTTTTGCATACTCAGTATGAAGGAGAATGTAAGCCCCAACAAAATGTAACCTGAGAATTTCAGGACAAAGTGAGGAATAGCTTCTAAAATTTACACTAATGATAATCATTGTGAAGCAAAAGTAACCTAAAAAAAAAAAGTAAACTATATAATAGTTTATAACTGATGAGACTAAGGTGCTTTCCAAAGACCATTAAAGGACAAGTTTTTCCCCAAAATTTCATCAGGGAAACCAAAATGTAACTAATATAAGATAATTCGCACAACTAAGGCAATGCTATAAGAAAAAATTGGTATCTACAGGGAAGCTAGCAAAAGGAGAAGCAAGGAAAAAGAGTTTATTAGTGTTCCAGAGAACAATATGGGAACAACTGGGGGGGGGGGGTAGTGGGGCAGGAATTATATCTGGTAGGTAAGATCACTCCAATCACTAGAAAGATTTATTTGGTAGTATGACAAAGATAATTTCCCTAGGATTCCCCATAAATTAGAATAAAATATCCTATGAGACCTTATAATTCTGTTGGTTCTGAATTGAAGTTCCTCAAACATCCTTAAGTCAATATATGGCCTACAAAACTCCTTCTATTTGAGTTTGACACCATTGGTATAGGGAGGAACATTGATTGAAATCAGGTGTTGGGGGAGCTGAGATCAGATTTTGGCTTTGACCTTTATAGGGACCTTGGTTAACTAAGTCCCTTCACCTTTCAGTTTAAGTTTCTTCTTCTATAAAATAGAGATAATTCTTATGTCATTTAATTCACAGGAAATTGCTTTATAAGCCTAAAAGTGCTATATTAATGTGATTATTACTCATTCATTTCTCAGGTACTTTGGTACTAGAAAAAAGATGCTCTTACTAGCAATCAATCAGCCAATAAACATTTACTAGAGGCCTACTACATTCTAGATGTTGTGCTAAAAGTTATAAATACAAAAAGAGCCAAAATAAAGTCCCTGCCCACAAGGAGCTCACAATCTTTTTTTTTTTTGAGGGCAATTGGGGTTAAATGACTTGCCCAAAGTCACAGGGCTAGTTAGTGTGTCAAGTGTCTGAGGCTAGATTTGAACTCAGGTCCTCCTGACTCCAGGGCCGGTGCTCTACTCACTGTGCCACCTAGCCACTCCAGGAGCTTACAATCTAATGAGAGAGATGACCAGCAAATACATACAAAGCAAACTACATACAGGATCAATAGGAAATAGAGACAAAGCACTGAAATTAAGAGGTGTTGGGGAAGGCTTCCTGTAGAAGGTAAGATTGTGGTTGGGTCTTTTTTTAAAATTTGTTTTCTTTTTTACATCATTCATTTTCATGACATTTTTGAATTACAAATTTTCTCCCCATCTTTCCCCTGCCCCAACCCTAAAACAGCAATCCCACTGCAAAGCCCCTCCCCTGCTCTGCTCTCTTATTTTCTGGTAGGCCAGGGAGGGTCTTCCTATCCCGGCCCCTGTATATGTTAATTCCTAGTTGCAGGTATTGCAGAACTTTAAATTCTAGATTCTTTTGATTCCTCCCTTGTCCCCCACCCCCACTGGAAGGACAATCAATTCAATATATGCTGTGGATGTGTGATTATATAGGACATCTTCATAGTGGACATACTGTGACAATGATCATTTGTCGTGGTTGGGTCTTAAAGGAAGCCGGGGGGTGAGTGTCAGAGCAAAGGTAGGAAAATATTCTGGGAGCTAAGAGATGAAATGTCTTAATCATGGAACAGTCAGGAGGTCAGTGTTTCTGGACTGAAGAATACAGGTTGGGGAGTAGGGTGTAAGAAGATTGGAAAGGTAGGTGGAAGCTCAGTTACGAAGGGCTTTGAATGTCAAATAGAACATTTTGTATTTGATCCTGCAGTCAATAGGAAGTTACTGGAGTTTATTGAGAGGGGGGAGTGTGTGACATGATTGAACCACTACTTTAGGAAAATCTTTAGTGGCTGAATGGGGAGTGGATTGGAGTAGAGAGACACCTGAAGAAGGATGCCCCAGTAGCAGGATAACTGCACTATTTCCAGGTATGAGATGGTTTGGCAGCATCGGAGGAGATAAGGGGACATATTTGAGAGACATTGCAAAGGTGAAATCAACAGGCCTTTGCACCAGATTGGATATGGAGGATGAAGGATAGTAAGGAATACAGAATGACTCCTAGGATGTGAGTGTGATGGACTGAGAGGATAGTGTTGTCCGTCCTCTAAAGTACTAGGGAGAATAGGCATGGGGAGGGTCTAGAAAGGAAGATAATGAGTTCTGTTTTGGACATATTGAGTTTAAGATGGCTATTGGACATCAATTCCAACATGTCTGAAAGGCAGTTGGAGATGAGAGGTTAGAGGTCAGCATAGGGATTGGTGCAAGGTAGGTAGATTTGAGAATCATCAACGAAGAGATGGTAAATAAATCCATGGGAGCTGAGGGGATCACCAAGTGAAAGAGTATAGAAGGGGAAAAAAGAAGGCTCAAGATAGAACCCTGTGGTATACCTACAGACAGAGGGAAGATTGGAAGAAGATCCTACAAATGAGACAGAAAAGTAAAGATCACATAGGTAGGAGAGAAGAGTATGTTCAAGCAGTGTTAAAGGCTGCAGAAAGGTAAAGGAGAATGAGGATTGAGAAAAGGCTGTTGGATTTGGCAGCTAAGAGATCATTAGCTACTTTGGAGAAAGCAGTTTCAGTGGATTATTATGGTTAGATGTCAGACTGTAATGGGTTAAGAAGAGAGTGAAAAAAAAAAAGAAAGTGGAGGCATTTATTGTAAAAAGGCTTTTCCAGGGCTTAGCTACAAAGGGCAGAAGATAATTAGTGGGGATGGAAAGAACAAGGGCTGGGTTTTTTTTTTCAGGATAGAGAAGACATGGGTATATTTGTAGGCAGTAGACAATGAGCCAGTGGATAGGAAGAAATTGAAAATCAAGCGATAGAGTAGAGATGACAGAGGGAGCAATCTATAGGAAAAGACTGCATGGAATAGAATGACTTGAACAGGAAGAAGGGATAGCCTTGGTAAGGAGTAAGGCTACATTATCATTTTAGAAAGGGGTGAAGAAGAAAAAGATAAAAAAGCATCTGAGTGATCAGAGATGAAGAAGAGAGGAGAAGAGGGAGCTCTCAGTGAATGGCCTTAATTTTTCTGTAAAAATATAAGACAAGATACTCAGCTGAGAGTGTTGGGGGAGGAGAAGCCATAGAAGTTTTGAGAGGGGATTTAAAGGTTTGGAAGAGCCACTTTAGAGAGCGGGATAGTGAGTTGATAAGGGAGATATAGTAGGATTGGCTGGCAGCAGTGAGGGCCCAGTAAAGATTGTGTAATATAAATATGTAGTGGTCAGAATGGTTCTATAATTTTCTCCACTTTTGTTCAGCTGCCCATGTGTAGAAGTGAAGGTGAAGAACAGTGAGAATGATTGACTGCTGGGCTTGGCTGGGCATAATTGGCAAAATGATAAAGAGGCTAGGGAATCAAGAGAAGTGGAAAGTATAGAACTGAATTGGTCCATCAAGAGGTTAATATGGGGGAAAGAGGAGAAAGTGGTTAGTGCAGGGAGAGTGGCCTACGAGAGAACTGAAAGGTCCCAGGATTGTGGGGGTTTGTAAAGGAAGGCAGAGGGAGAGATAAAAAAAACAATAGATTAAGTTTGGATAAGGGGATTTCTGGTACATTTATAGGTGATGGCAAGATCAAGAATATGACTATTTTTGTGCTTGACTGAGTTTGGGTGGAGTAATAGTTTATGGGAGATGAGCACAGGTTGACGACACAAGTATTTTAATCACTGAGAAGAGTTATCCTCCTAGGGTAGGAGCAATGCCTGTTTTCCTCTGCCACTGCCATAGCTTTTTCTAATGAGCTTGTTCACTCTGGTGACCTATTTTGGGATGCAAACAATCAGTGGAGCATAGGGCTTATCAATAAGGAAGAGCAGCCATCCCTCTAACTCCACCTACCCGTGAGAATTTGGAGAACACCTAAACTCAGACAGTAGCTACTTTCTGAACGTCATCTTCCTCTTCTTCCTTCTCCTTCTCCTCCTTGACATGGCCCCCACCCTTGCTTTCCCTTCTCTTTTCTCACTGGCAGTCCTGTCCAATATCCTACACAATTGTGGTAGCATGTAAGCTAAGTGGATTCTTAACTTGGGCAGGGAAACTATTTGACCTCCTTGCTATCTGAAACATGAAAGTCTCATTATAGGGGGAATTAGGGTCAGGAGAGTTCCTATTGCCCTTTAGGGAATGCCTTTTTTAAAAAAAATAGTATTTTATCTTTCATAATAGCATATAAAGATAGTTTTCAGCACTCATTTTTGTAAGATTTTGAGTTTCAAATTTTTCTTCCTCCTTCCTTAAGATGTCAATCAAGCTGATATGGGTTATATATGTGTATTCATGTTATATATCCATCCACATTACTTTTGTTGTGAAAGAAGAAATAGAACAAAAGGAAAAACCATGGGAAAAAAGTGAAAATAGTATGACTCAATCTGAATTCAGATTCCATAGTTCTTTCTCTGGATGTGAATATCATTTTCCATCATGAGTCTTTTGGAATTGTCTTGGATCATTAGCTAAGATAAGCTAAGTCTGCAACAGTTGACCATTGCACAATGTTGTTACTGCATGCAGTGTTCTCCTGGTTCTGCTCGTTTCACTCAGCATCGGTTCATGTAAGGCTTTCTAGGTTTTTCTGAAATCTGCCTGCTCATCATTTCTTATGGAACAATAGTATTCCATTACATTCATATACCACAACACGTTCAGCCATTCTTCAACTGATGGGAGGGAATACCTTCTTGAAGTCCTGACTGTGAAGGCAGAATTTAGCAACATTTACCTATATTTCCTTTTTTAACTTTGAAATGTTATTCTTTTAGTCTCTTATTAGTAAAGTTATTTTATTTAAACTTATGGTCCACAAATGCCTTGTTGAATTTTATGCTTTGCTTAAGTTAAGCCTCATTCAGAATACTTTATGAATAAACTAATTTTCTTGGTTTAAAAATCAATTTCTTGTAAGTCTGGTTAGTATGAATTAATCCTCCAGACATAGATCATCCTTGAACTTCAGTTTGAACCCACAAAGCTAAGAATAAGTGGTGATCTTGACAAACCATAGACACATCATGAAACTCAGTTAATTGGTCTCTATCTTGCTCTAACACCATCTAAATTGCAGTACTTTGTACTGTCGCCTATTTCAAAGGATCATAGAAGTAGTGCTAAAGAGATCTGACAGGTCAACTAGTAAAATATGCTCATTTTACATATGTGCATATGTAAATTTCACATATGCTTATATATTTATTATTCATACATACATACATATTTTTAAAATGCAGTTAAATAACTTGTCCAACCACAAAGTAGAAGGACTGGGATTTGAACATAGGACATCTGACTCCAGATCAAGGAACTCTTTCCTCTGTCTCCCACTGAAGTTAAGTGAAACTATCAACTCTTTCCTCTAAACAATGAATCAAAGACTGTCTAATCTATTACGCTTTCCCTGACCATTTACATAGCCCTTATTTTATTTTGGAACTATAGAATTTGAGGTGTAAAGTGTCTGAATAGCCAAGGAATATCCAGCTTCAGTTTGGGAATGTGAAACTGGAATTCTACAAAATGAGATAGATACATAAATCTGGGAGTCTTTTCTGTGATATTTGAAGTTTTAGGAGTGGATGAAATTCTTAGTGGAGACAAAAAATGGCTATATAAAGAATCATAGAGGGCAGAGCCAAGAGGGTGGAGTAAAAGCAGGAATTTGCTGAGTTCTCACTCCAACCATCTCTAATACCTGTAAAAAAAAATGACTTTAAATGAATTTTAGAGCTACAGAACTCACAAAGTAACAGAGAGAAACAAATCTCTTGCCGAAGCCAGCCTGGAAGGCCAACAGAAAGGGTCTATCATTCCAAACTGGGGGCCACATGCAATCCAGCATGAGCCATGAAGTCCCAGACCCTGTGTGGCCTCACCAGCAGCTGTGGCAGTTTCTAGGCTTCTCAACCCATAAATATCAAAGAAAAAGCAAAAGGTCAGCAGAGAATTCTGTTGGAACTGAGAACCCAGTCCTGCCCCTGCCCCTGAGGCAAGAGGTGTGTGGTGGTGTGTTAGCTGCAGCTGCTGCCGCATGGCTTCCTGGGGAGCTCCTGGCCTGCAAATCATAGGGGGACGAAGTGACTGTTCAGAGCGTAATCACTCTTGCTTTGACCTGATTGGATCTGCGTCACTATCTTGGATGGTGGTCCTGGGGTGAGAAATACCAGTGTGCCAGAGCTTGTGATGGCTGTAGAGAGGGCGCCCTCTTCATATCTCTGACAACTGTGAAAACCCCAGCAATTTGGGACACAGTTCTCTCCACTCTGGAAGCAGAGTTCTACCATGGCAACAAGCTCAAAAGACAAGTCATTGGCTGACAAGATGAGCAAAAAGAGGAAGCATAATTGGTCCATAGAAATTTTTTTTGGGGACAAAAAGGATCAAAACATGGAACTAGAAGAAGACAACAAAGTCAAAACTCCTGCATCAAAAGCTTCCAAAACGAGTATGAATTGGTTGCAGGCCGTGGAGGAGCTCAAGAAGGATTTTGAAAATCAAGTAAGAGAAGTGGAGGAAAAATTGGGAAGAGAAATGAATATGATGCAAGAAAATCATGAAAAGTGAGTCAACAGCCTGATTGAAGAAAATAACACCTTAAAAAATAGACTAACTCAAATGGCAAAAGAGGCCCAAAAAGTCAATGAGGAGGACGATGCCTTAAAAAAAAAATCAAATTGGCCAGATGGAAAAGGAATTTAAAAAACTCACTGAAGAAAATAATTCCTTCAAAATTAGAGCAAATGGAAGCTAATGACTGTATGAGAAATCAGGATACTATAAAACAGATCCAAACAAATGAAAAAAAAATAGAAGGCACTGTGAAATATCTCATTGGAAAAATTAATGACCTGGAAAGTAGATCCAGGAGACATCATTTAAAAATTATTAGACTGCCTGAAAGCCATGATCAAAAAAAGAGCCTAGGAATCATCCTTCAAGAAATTCTCAAGGAAAATTGCCCTGATAGAACCAGACGGCAAAATAGCAATGGAAAGAATTCACCAATTGCCTCTTGAAAAAGATTCTGAAAAGAAAACTCCTAGGAATATCATAGCCAAATTCCAGAGTTCCCAGGTCAAGGAGAAAATATTATAAGCTGTCAGGAAGAAACAATTTGAATATTGTAGAAACACAATCAGAACAACACAAGATCTAGCAGCTTCTACATTAAAGGATCTAAGGGCTTGGAATATGATATTCTGGAGATCAAAGGAGCTAGGATTAAAACCAAGAATCACCTACCCAGCAAAACTGAGTTTAATGCTTCAGGGGAAAATATGGTCATTCAATGAAATAGAGGACTTTCAATCATTCCTGATGAAAAAACCAGAGCTGAACAGAAAATTTGACTTTCAAATACAAGAAGCAAGAGAAGCATGAGAAGGTAAACAGGAAAAAGAAATCATAAGGAACT
>CM053596.1:227383135-227448657 GCA_028646575.1 Pseudocheirus occidentalis | reverse complement strand
CTCAGGTCCTCCTGACTCCAGGGCCGGTGCTCTATTCACTTCGCCACCTAGCCGCCCCCAACTTATTTCTATCAGTTATTCATGCTTGGACAGATGGTTGCTTCTCTTTTATCCTAAGAAGGACTACTGTTCACCTGGTGGCAGCTTTCACATTTCTAAGAGTGATTAGAGGAAACTAGTAAACTTTTTAAGAGTGGTCACCTTTCATATTTAGCAATAGCTAGGTGATATAGTGGATAGAGCACTGGGCTTGGAGTGTTCATGAGTTCAAATCCAGCCTGAGACACTTCCTAGCTGGGCAAGTTATTTAACCTCATTTACTTCAGTTTCTTCATCTGTGGAATGAGCTGGAGAAGGAAATGACAAACCATTCCAGTATCTTTGCCAAGAAAACACTAAATGTGATCACAAAGAGCTAGGCAAAACTGAACAACAACAAAAGTGATGATAAACATCACATCTTGGTTATAGACTTGTCAAAATAAAATACATTCTGTATAAATGTATATGTACACTTATATGTATATTTTTATATAGTACCTATGATATATAAGGCATAATGCTAAGCATTCTGAGAATAAAAAGGAGAAACAGTTTCTGCCCCTAAAGTTCATAAAATCTAGTGGGCAGTGGGGAGGGTGCACAAATAGCCATAATGCAAGGCAAATTATGTTCCCTGCAAAAAACTATGTTATGTGCTATGAGAGCTATAAGAAAAGCCCTACAGAGATTTTAGAAAAGAGAAAAATTCATATCTTATTATGGGTAGGAAGCAGAAAGATAGCAGAAAGATCACAGAAGAGGTAGAATCTGAAAATGGGTGGAATTTCAACAAGCAAAGATGGTGTGGGAGGGCATTCCAGAGAGAAGGAATCATATAAGCAAAAGTACCAAAGCATGAATTCTTGAGATGTGTTTGGGGAACAATGAATGAATTCCCGTTTGGTCGTTAGAGAAAATGTAAATAGGGGAGTACTGAGGAGTAAGGCTGGAAAGATTGGTGGGGCCCTATAATAATAATTGTTACTATAGAAGGTTACAGTAGATATATTGTGCCTTTTCACAATAGACTGAAGAATTTCAAATTTATTCTATAGGTAATGGGAAACCATTCAACAAATTTAAAAATAAGACATTTATAAGGTGGTCCTATCTGTAAGGTACTGTGCTATTCTGAGGATAAAAAAATGAAAACCATCCCCCCAAAAGCATAAAATCCAATACAGCATATGAGACATGTACAAACATATACAAAATTATACTGATGCAAGACAGATTGTGGTCAAATGCACAGTCCAGTGAACAATTAATGAATGCTTGTTTCCTTTCCTTTTCCTTCTTTCCTTCCTTCCTTTGTTCCTTCCTTCCTTCCTTCCTTCTTTCCTTCTTTCCTTCTTTCCTTCCTTCTTGCCTTCCTTCCTTCCTTTCTTCATCCATAGATGAAAGAGAATGGCATATAACAAAATCTTAGGTAGATTAGGAAAGGCCTAGTAGAATCAGTGACACAGGAACTGAACCCTACAGGAGGAAAAGGATATGGAAAGCAATCTGTTCCAGATTTAGGTTTCTGGAAAGGCTTGGGGCAGAAGAAATCAGGAGAAATTCAAGCAACAGTAAGTGTGATAGAAAATAAACCAACCTGGCTGGAGCACTGAGTTTGTGAAGAAGTGCAATGTTAAACAAGGCTAGAAAGAAAGATTTAATGTTATACTGTGGAGGGCTTTTCATTGCCAGGATGAGGAATATATATTTTATTTGCAGAATATAGGGAACTCCTGAAGGTTTTTGAGTAAGGGAGTAACATGATAAAATATACACATTACAAAGATTACTTTTGAAGCTATGTGAAGTAGAATGGAGAAACTGGAAGCAATAAGACAGTTCAAGAGGCTATTTCAGTTGTATGGGAGAATAGTTTTGAGGTCCTGGACTAGGGTGTTGGCAGTGGGGGGAGAGAAAGGAGGATGTGGACAAGAGAACAATTCTGGAGGAAGTGCAGAGGGATGTGACGATGGAGATGGGTGATGGAGAGGGAACAATCAAATATTACCCCAAAGTTCAAACTTAGGTGGCTGGGGAAATCATAATACCGGAATATGAAAAACTGGGACTTCAGAGGTAGAGGAAGAGGAATGATCAATTTGGTTTTAGACATGTTTTATATAAATTATAAACAAGACACCTTAGTAATTTTTAGTAGGCACATGGAAATAAAAGTTCAAAATTGGGGAAGTTGGGACTAGTGATAAAGATTTGGGAATCACTGCATAAATACATGATTGCACAGTGAACCACCTGTTTTTTCAAAGTAATTTTAACAGTTCAGAGAAAGAAGAGAACTATATCAGACTGCATTTCTCAGTAAGATTTTATGAGCTATTATATCATTACCACTATTTGTGGTAAATATTAATCAGATCCATTTTATCCTAATCATACTGCCACTAGGTCTATACTCTAAAGAGATAAAAGACTGAGTAAAAAGACATACACACATATTTTTGGTGGTACCAAGGAAATGGAAACTGAGGGGTGCCCATCAATTAGGGAATGTCTGAAGAAGATATATGAATGTGATGTAATACTGTTGTGTTGAAAGAAATGATGAAGGGAATGGTTTCAGAAAAACATGAGAACTTGTATGAACTGATACAAAGTAAATTAAGCAGAACCAGGAGAACACTTTATATTATAACAATATTGTAAAGACAAAAACCTTGGGAAAACTTAGGAATTCTGATCATCACAAAGACAAATCACAATTCCAAAGAACTTGTGATGAAACATACTATCAACCTCCAGACAGAGAACTAAAGGACTCAAAATGCAAACTGAAGCATCTTTTCTTTTCTTCCTTTTAAAAAAATTTAATGTGGGAATTTGTTTTGTATGACTATACATATTTGTAGTAGAGTGTTTTTCTTGTCATCTCGTTGGGTGGAAGAAGGGGAGAGAACCTGAAAATGAAAAAAAAAATTGAATTTAAAATAGGCCCTCCCTGCCAAGAGCTAGCTTTCTAATAGAGGGAAGAGCATGAATGTAAATTGGTACATACAAGTTATATGCAGAGTAGATGGCGCAGAGTAAGATGCAGAATTAGATGGGAGGTATTGTAGAGATCTCTTCTTGCAGGAATCTTAAGGAAGCCAGACATCTTAAGGAGAGGTACATTCTAGGGATGTGGAAGAGTCAGTTCAAAAGACTAGAGAAGGTAAAGGATGCATTATGTGCAAGGAATAATATACCACTGGTAAGTGGCTGAGCCAATATTTAAACCATGGCCCTCTGGCTTTAAACCAAGAGCAAGAGTCTAGCGTCAAGGATTTTGCTGAGGTTGTGAATTTAGGGAACTGGAATCATGGCAATAAGAAAGTAAGGGAAAAGGTGGGTGGGTTTTTCTAGAAAAATATAAGTTCTGTTTCAGATATATTGATTTTGAGACTTTTTTTGTATCATCTAGTTTGAAATGTTCTGGAGGCACATGGTAATCAGTCTTGGAGTTGAGGAGAGAGACTGGTTGGATATATAGATCTGGGAATCATCAGCAAAGACACAGGAAGGATTTGAGACACAGATGGCATAGACTTCTGCATAGAGACATAGATGGCAATCGAACCCATAGGTGTTGATGAGATTACCAAGAAAGAAAGAGTAGAAGGAAAAGAGAAGGGTCAGGCTAGGGCTTTAGAGTATATCCACAGTTATTGGTCATAACATGAATAAAGATCCTGCAAAGAAGATTGAAGCATAGTTACACAGGTAGACTGGAGAACTTTGAAGGACTACCTAACACCTATCAACTAAAAAAAAATTTAAAAACAAGGAAGCAATACTGGCAAGGTTGTGATGAAAGGAGTATATTCATATGTAGTAGATGGCATTGCAAACTTGGAATTTTGCTGTCAGAGTAAGAAAACAGGAGGCAGCCTAAATGCTGATACCCTTTGACCCAATAATTCCATTTTGGGGGACTATATCTAGAAAGTGTTATCAGAAAAAAAAATCCTATGATCTAATTTTTTTAAGCAATATGATATGCAATTGCAAGGGACTGAAAGCAACCTAAATGCACAATAAAAGGATAATTTTAAAATAAATTGCAGTGTATTACTGTAATATTATAATGGAATTAAGACAGACATGTATGAGGAATACAAATAAATTTGGAACACATAAATTAGCATAAAGCAAAAAAAAAAGCAGACCCAAAAGAAAGATGTATGCACTATCTACTGTACCACCATATAGGAGGAAAAGTGAATGAGAATGAATGGATACAGAATCCAGACTGGGACTTAGAGGAAATGACTAAAAAAATTGAAATATTTTTACTTGAAATTAATTATTTTAAATGTAGAAGTTATTAAGCAGATTACTTAGTTGTATTGACACTAAATGTAAAAAACCTAATATATTTAATAAAAATATTAAAAAGAAAATAAACGCATGCTTTGACGTTTACATAGATTAAATGTGTGCAAACCATTTTCCAATCATTTTAATTCGAGTCTTACAGTACTGTGAGATAGCAACTACTGGTATTATCACCCCCATTTTACAAATGAGGAAGCAGGCTCAAAAAGGTTAAATGATTTGTCATAAATCTTGAAGTTGTAAGAGGTGGGATCCAATTCCACCAGGAACCCAGTGTTCCGAACAAGGCCTGGTACAGTGTGCTTAATATAAATTCGTGTTGATTGGTGTAGGGAAGATCTAAGATCTGTACTGTAAGAGTACAGAAATGGGTAGGAGGTAAAATACCAGAGAAGTACTGTACCAGTAAGGAGGAGGAGAGAGAAACAGAGAGGAAAAGTAGGATAAATGCAATGGTAAAAGGGGTGTACACACAGGAAAGGAAAGGCAGAGAGGAAAAGATGGGGGAAGTGGAGGGGAGAAGGGATAAATAAGATGGCAGAAACAAATGGATCTGTGAAGACAATTTGTTCTGCCCAGACAGAGGGGAAAAAAATCAAAGCCTCGAAAAAGAGAACTGGAACAACGTTCTACTTCATTGCAGACTCTGCCTACCCCCCCCATCTAATGCCCGGCACTTTCTAAGTGGCTGTGGATGACGACTGTCGCTCGCGCAAACACACACACACACACACACACACACACACACACACACACACACGAATGACGACAGGCAGAAAGAAACACGACAGTGCCAACGGTCTCCCTCTCCAAGCTCCGAGCAAAGCGCAGAGCACAGCGGGGGAGCTCAGTCAACCCCAGAGGAATAGACCGCAGGCTCCGCAAGGGGAGGGGGAGCTGCCTTAGAGAGGTTCGGCCGCGGCCGGGGGAGGGAAGGCGCCCTCAGTCACGTGCCTGGGGAGAGGGTGGTGTCTGGAGCGATTCGGTGTCACTCTATTCTCCCTCCGCCCCTCCCCTTTTCTCTCCCTCTCTCCCTCCCATCTCAGGCGGAAGTGAGGTTGGGACGGTGTCCGGTTGCTGCGCAGATTCGGGAGGGGAGCGATTGAACGAGGGGGAGAGGCAGACGGACAGACAGAGGGACTGCGGGAAGGAGGGATCGCCGCGCAGCCTGGGCAGCCCTAGCAGCTTCTGGGAAGGCGCCGGCCGTGACGACGACGACTGAGCACCGGGAGCCCAGCATCAGCACTCCGAGCCCGGAACATCGGCGGCGGCGGCGGCGGCGGCCGCATCTCTCCTCCGGGGCCTCCCCGTCCCCAGCGTCCAGCGCCGTCCGAGAACCGAGGCCGAATCCCCGCCGCCGCCGCCCGAGCCCGCGCCCCAGCCGCAAAGGCTGCTGCCGGGGGACCGAGGCAGGGAGAGCCCCTGCAGCTGCCGCCCGAGCAAGCCAGCCCGCCCTCTCCCGTCGTCGCGGCTCAGTGAGTGAGGGAGCTCGGGGGGAGGGGCCGGCCGGGGATGCCGCCCGCGGGATAACGGGGCCGGCCGGGGATGCAGTCTTCGGCCTGGGGCTGGGAGGGCCCGGGACACCCGGAGGGGGGCGGTGGCCTGGACCGCAGCGCGGCTCCTCCCCTACGGCCTTTATCCTTTTGGGTTGGGGCCGGCCACCTTTCCATCCGTGTCTGCTGGGAATGGTTGGTCGGGATGGATAAAGGCCTGGTCCCCATCGCTGTCGGGGAAGGAGGCGAAGGCCCTGCTTCTGTCCGGGCCTCCGAAGTCGGGGAGGGGGGGCGCGTAAGGTGAATGGAGGTGGGGGGGATACTGAAGGCTCCTCCGCTATCTGGGAGGAAGGAGTGCTTTCGGGTAAGGTGTGCATAGGGTGGGGGCTTTGGGGAAGGACAAGTTTTTCTCAGCCTTAGTTTTTTTTTTTTTTTTTTGAGGTGGGGGAAAACGGTGGAAGACCAGTCTTCGGGAGAGCAGGTGTTAATGTCAGAGACCTCCCCACCCCTAAAAGCAGTGTATGTGGGTGCGTGTGTGCCGGGGTACTAATGTGTTCTGACAGGGGGTGCGTTCTCTCCGGAATCTGCAGGAGAGGCGGGTTGGAGGTGGGGGAGGGAGGAAGGAGCGGTGTGGATGGGATGGCTTCGATTCGATTTTTTCCCCAATTCTTCTCCCTCTTCCTCAAACCCAAATGAGATTTTGGCTGATGCAATGCAGGTAGTACGATTTAAATTTTCTCTTTGTTGTGTTGAACTCCTCTTGGGGATTAGTTCCGGAAGGGAATGGGCCCACCTAGCTTACCTTCCCTCCTCCTCTACCCCCAGCAAAACCCCAACGTGCTTTGCCTCTTCCTGCCAGGATCTTAGTGGCAACTGAGACCGTTTGGTAGAGATGCCGGGCTCTAAACCGTTGAATGTATATAGGGAGATGCTCCTGTATTCTTTGCTTGGGGCCGAGAGGACGAAGACTGGCAGGAGATGCCAGGTGAACTTCCCCTGCACTGTGCGGGCCCGGAAGTTAGGGACTTTGTGTTTCTTTTTACTCCTCCCCCTCGCCCCCCCTTACCCTCTGCAAGGTAGGAAAAAGCTCTGGGAACAACCAAAAGGGGAGACCCAGCTTCAAAGGCTGTTTCAGTGCCTGTTTATTTCTCCCAGAGTACGGGTAGCCCCGGGGAAGGACGAGGCCTTTCAGGGTTTCACTTTTCTCTGATAAATGCTATTAAATAAATTAAAGACTTGGAACTAAAGCTTTACCTTTAGCTTAACCACTTTTTCTGCCCATCATTGGGAACTCTTCCCTTAGGGGAAGTCCAGGCATCCGAGCAATTTGGGAAAATATTTCAGGGCAAATCGTTACTGTTAGAAAAAAAAAAAATTTACGTTGCAGAAGTCTTGTTCTGATTATGGGTCTAAGGAATATATGACTGTAAAGAGACTATGTGTTGAATGTATCTCAGGTTCTGTTCTTAAATTAGTGTGGGGAATATCAAACCTTAACATAGATTATGGATGTATGGGCTGTTAAAGGCAGACTGTGGGTGGGAAGGAGGGAGGCAGGCAACATGTATTTTAGAGGAGAATTTTTTCAACCGGAAAAGGACATTAATTTTAGTAGAGGAAAAAAAATTAAAAGGTCCTTATTCATTAGGAACAGCATGCATCTGGAGAATTAGATCTGTTTATAGGTAAGTTGGTAGTAAGTTTGGGATAGTAAATTTTTTCTGGCACAGAAGTACTCTAGGCACTGTGGGAAGTTGGAAAATAGATCAGTGAGTGGTTACAAATACTATGTTTGCTTCGGAGATGCCCATGACAAGGATGGCTTATGTATGAGTGCAGTTCAAAATTCATTATGATAATTTGGTATTTTAAGAGTTTTAAAAAATTCTTCTTAGGTTAGACAATACAAAATTGCATTTAAAAATATTTTGGAAAATGAATAGTGGTGGGTAGTATTTTTCTTGATTTTTAGTCCTTTTGGATATAATCTTTGTAAAGAAATATTTTGCTAGTCTTTTCCCCTGCTTAGAAAACAGATCTTCACTTTTTCAGAGTAGTAGCAAAAGGTATTTCTAGCTTTGAAAGGGTAATGGTTAAAGGAGATGTTTGTTATGGTTCAGAACAAAATTTGGAGCACAAACTAGGTTAGCTTTTATATAATAACTTTAAGATGTTTCCCCAGGCTAATAGCCTTCCCTATTTAAAGTAAATCTATAGATGCTTAAGGTTGGGCCTAGATGCATTTTTATGGGTTGCCTTACTGCTTAAAGGAAAGCTCATATGAAAATTATGGGAGAATGATGTGAAAAGCAGGGAACACAAAATTCTTTTAAAATGATGGTCTTCTAAGTGTTTCTCATTTTCTCAATCATCACAACTTCATCCTGTTTAAGGTATACCATTTTCCCAGCCAGATTTTAACTCCTTTTAACTTTTAACTCCTCATCTAAGATTTAAGTTTAGGTCAACACTGTTTTGTTTAGTAATAATAAAAATAAATAATAATAAAAATAAAAATTTGCTTATGGCAAATACAGTAATATTGGGGGAATAGAATTTTTCCTGTTTTCTGATGTCTGTTTTGTACACATGCACACATGTGTAACAAATATTATATACGTAGAATAGTAAAGACTGTCTTGGTTGAATGAGGAGCCATCAGACTTATAGGAGTTATTAACTTGTTTTTTAAAAGAAGTTTGATAACTACATTTTCAGTATAAATTATTTTTTGTCATCTAAGGTATTATGTACTTCTAAAATTATTATTCTAGAGTTTTTTGGTGGCCACCAGTTTTCCTTGGCCACCAAAGGAATCCTGTTATTTGAATCACCTTATTTTATATATGAGAAAAGCATGGTGGTCATATTATTAGTCAGTAGTGGCTAAACAGGGAACAACAATTCTTCAAGGAATTGTCTTGAGCTCTTTACATATTTTTCATGGAGTAGCTGCTTTGGAGCTTATGTATGTGGAAATTCAACCAACCAAACAAAAAGTTTCTAGTTTCTATGGTTTTTAGGAGATGGTTTTCACAGAGAAGTATTTGTTGTTTTTTAACCAGGTCTTTGATTTCATTGGTATAGGGAACTCTGAGGAGAAATCCCTCTACCAATCCAGTTTCCAAGTACTTCTTCAAGTTACAATGTTAATAGTTTCTGAGGGCACTGAAAGGTTAAATGACTGTCATAGGGTCATACAGAACTCTACTGACGCTGGCTCTTCATTATGCTGTGCTGCCTTACATGTGATTTGTTGGCTGGGTTTGTATTTTTAGATTCTGTTGAACTGTGTTGCCGAGGGCACTGAGATGTTAAGTGACTTATATAGGGTCCACAGAGTGTATATTAGAGGCAGAACTTGACCCAGGTCTTCCTGACTCTCCTCCAACTCTTTGTCCATTATACCACGTTGCCTTACATATACATGTGACTTATTTGCAATGTTTGTATTCTAGATATTGTTGAAACAACATAAAGAAAACCATTAATTTGCCTCCTTTTAAGTCCTAATAGCCTTATTCTTCATTTTAATTTTTTGGTTTGAATCAGATTTTCAGAAAATTTTACATATTCATATTTCCATCCATGTAGTAAATGTGATGTAGCTTAAGATGCATTTCATTACAAGCACTTACTATGTTGATATTCTGTAGTTTGAAATCTCATCATCTTGTAAGAGAAAACTTTTCTTGATATGATCAGCAGTATAGTAACTATATCAAGAGTAGGGGAAAAAACTCCCTGGTTCTAGAGTCAGAGATCCTGAGTTCAAATCTTGCTTCTTAAACTTAACCTATGTGCTTACCTTGGGTAGTCAAGTCATTTAATCTCTTTGAATCTTAAGTTTTCTCATGTATAAAATTAAGATGTTGAGCTAGTTGGCTTAGGAGGTTCCATCCAATCCTATGTATATAATCTAAATCAGTGAGACATTTTAGTCCCATTTTGTCCATTAACAAATTTTATGATGTTGAGTAGCTCAGTTAACTTTTTTGATATAGTTTACTATATTGATAGGTAACAATCATTGTAAAAGAATGTAGAGCTTTTGGGGGAATCTTTTGGATTTATGTACCTGGCAGGAACATACTAGCTTAGTCAGACCTCCCAAAGAATGTCAAATTATTAGGTAGTCTCAGATGTAGGATTAAAATGAAATTCATTTTAAGTCTTGATGATGTGGTTGATATTGTTTTTGATAGAGCATTACTTCCAGTTGGGGTATCTTAAGCTTCAAAGTAAAAACTTAAGGTTTGAGAAATACTAACAATTTCAACCTTTTTGAACATTACTGTTTTCCTATAGAACCATTCTATTAAGGTGATAACAGATTCTTAAAGTTAACAAAAATATATGCAGTACTATGTGATTAAGTAAGTAATTCAAAATGGTGACTAGTAGCTGAACTTTTCATCTGATTAGTATTGATGGGATAATTATATACTTAAAATAATTTTTTTAGTCATGATGGCTTGCATTTTTAATTAAAGGTTTTTTAAGTACAGGATTTCTCAAATATAAAAACACATGTAGAATACTAGTATAACTGTTATGACTTAATTATTTGTGATCTAAAAGCCTTTAAAAAGTTACAATGCAGAGTTAGGAAGATTGGGTTCAAGTCCTGCTTCTGACATATCCTAGCTATGTGGCCATGGTCAAGTATTTAATCTCTTAAATTCCAGGTGACTCTAAATTAAAGCTGAGTTGCCAAGTTGCATTGATGGAGGGAAGTTTCTACATCAGGATTTCCCCACAGAGGGTAAATAACAGGTCTGGGTTAAAAAAAAAAATCAGTGCTAGAAACTCTTAACAGTGGGTTTAAGGCTGCAGAAAAGGAGTTAGAAAGATGGCCTACTGTAGAGCTATAAAAAGGATATCTGGTGTTTTGAGCTATTGAGTGGAAAGATTTTATTTCCCATAAAATATGGGCACTTAACTCTGTGATTCTATAGGGCAAAGGTGTGAAACATTCAGCCTCCAACACTCTTAAGTGTAGTTCAGACTAGATTAAAATGTAATTGGGAAAGATTTGGCAAAATAAATAAAACATAAAACATTTTAAAACGAAGTCAATATGTGGCTCACAGGAATCCTTCTGTGTAGATTAGTGGCCCATTTCTGTTTTAATTTGACACCACTGCTGTAGAGTATTGGAAAAACTTTTCATTTCAGGGCCTACCCCTGGGTAAGAACCCTGGCTTTCAAATTCATACACCTAAGGCCTATATTGAGTTTTGAAAAGTGAATTCCCCAGTAATCAGGGATAACCTTTTAACTTAGCCCTATAGCACTTGCATTTGATGGAGCCTAATGTCAACTAAGAATTGAAGGTTGGTATGGAGAAAGTAGGGCATGTAGGTGCTGTGGTAGAGAAGAGTGCCTGGTACGAAGTTGGGAAGATTGATCTTCCTAAGTTCAAATATGGTCCTATTCACTTATAAGCTGTTTGACTCTGGGCACATCACTCAACCCTGTTGCCTCAGTTCCTCATCTATAAAATGAGCTGGAGAAGGAAATGGCAAACTACTCCAGTATCTGTGCCAAGAAAACCTCAAAATGGGGTCACAAAGATTCAGAACACAAATGAAACAACTGAATAACAAAAATGGAGAAAGTATTCACAATTCCACTAACATGCACACACACTTGCTCACACATACTTACACATACACATACAACAGAATTCAGTTTTTGTGTCTAAGTCCCTTTGGTACTTGTTAGATTTAGAAATTTGCAGTTATCCTATTGTCATGGGTTAATTGTACATTTTGGGCAAGGATTTGGATTCAGCTTAACTGGTGGAATGATGAAGACTATTAGCGGTGTACTTTTTCATGAGATGTGCAGAAGTGTGCTAGGCTCGACTTTTTGGTCTATTTTCAGAGCTTAACTATACATTTTGAGGACTGAAAACAAACAAAAATTGTGGTTATTTTATTCATCTCTGTTCTACAATGAGGTAAAAGTGTGGTAAAATATTATTTTAATATTGTATTTCAGACTTTGTAATAGGGTCAAAACTCTCTGAGTGTTCAAATTTTTTTTACTTTTTAGGGAGGGAAAAGCATTTCTAATTAATGATACTGCCTTCTCCTTCCTGTTGTTTTCCTTGTATTACTGAGAGATCATAAAATAAATGAATATTGTGGTCTAGTCTCTCTAGAGTTCACTTTTAAACACATTTCCATGAAAAACTTAATGGTATTAGAATGTAACTGTGAAAAGGATCTGAAAATAAAAATATACTTCAAAGAGATTTACTTCTTCACAAAGGGAAGGACTGAAGAGGATAAGAGATCGCTTAATGGAAATTCTTACTGGCTTTCTGCCTTGTTTCTTTAAAGCCCTGGGCATGTAATACTAATTTGCTTGGTTGGGGGCAATTATACAACTCTATTACTCATTATATTTTACTTAGCCATTCATTTGAGGCTATATTTAACATGTCTGAGTACAATAAAAACCCTTTTAAGAAGTTTCCACCTTAAAATTTTCCAAATGTGATCTCTTCTAATTTTCAGGTCTTGTCTTAGAGTCTGGGTTTTTTTTTTTCCATTTCTCTCCTAAGTTACTCTTGGTAACTTTTTATTAGTTGAGTCCTTCATAATATAGAATCAAAATTTTAGAGCTGGAATAGATAAAAAAAATTTCTCCCCATCTCATACTCAATGTGTATAAAGCCAAACTCATAGTTTTTCCTTCAGAATTTCCTTCTGATTTATGTTGCAGTAATAACCATTTTCTTAATCACCTAGGCTTAAAAATATGGAGTTATTTGGCTCATCCTTTATCCTTCATATTGGAATAATTAAATCCTGTTGATGTTTTTCGTGTGAAATTTCTTGTTTCTGCCCCTCTTCATTTCCACTGTCAGTGCTCCAGTCCTTGGTACTCCTATATCATCTTAGCTTCCTTGATTTTAGAGTCATCTTTCTCCAATTATCTGGAAACAGATTGCTGAAAAGAATCTTTCCTTCTAAAGTTCTTCTTCAAAGCCTTCAGTGACTCTGATTTCTACACCATATAAATTCTTTGCCTGACTTTCAAAGGCCTCTCTAAAAGCTGCCATAATCTTACTCTGTCCAGTTTTATTTGCTAGAAATAGGACAGAAATAGTCTGCCCTCAAGGAGTTGTTTTTTTTTTTTTTTCTATCTGGAGGATAGACAAGAAAGTACAAGAAATAATTGGAAGATATAAATAGCTTTCAGGAAACTAGATGTTTCAGTGGATAGAGTGCCAAGCATGGAGTCAGCAAGACTCGTTTTCCTAAGTTCAAATCTGACATCACACACTTACTAGTTGTGTGACTGTGGGCAAGTCACTCAACCCTGTTACCCCAGTTTCTCATTTGTAAAATGATCTGGAGAAGGAAATGGTAAATCACTCCATTCTCTTTGCCAAGAAAACTCCAAATGGAGTCATGAAAAGTTGGATACCACTTAAACAACCGAACAACAAAAAACAATCGCTTTTAGGTAGTGCAGTACAAATTGTAAATAGATTTTTGAAGGGCCAAAGAACGGTGTAAATTAAGGAGTCAGAAAACCTTTGGATGGCCTGTAAGAGAAGAAAATGGATTAAACCAACTTAAAAAAAACATTTTTAAAATTGTTATTCTTGCCCTACTTTAGGCCTTGCTCATAGCTGAATTATTGAACTAGGGCTAGGCCTTCCTTGGTATGACTGTTATACTTTCATTGCTGCTGTCAAAGCAGTTTTCTCAAAAAAAAGTTTTATTGATGTCTTTTTTTAAACTTCACAGCCATTTCCCATACTTCCTTATGCAGCTAGGTGGCACAGTGGATAGGAACTTGGGTCTGGAGTCAGGAAGACCTGAGTTCAAAATAGGCTTCAAACACAATAGCTATGACTCTGTCATGTCACTTAACCTCTGTTTGCCTCAGTTTCCTTCACAGTAAAATGAGGGTAATAATAGCATCTACCTCCCAGGCATGTTGTGTGCATCAAAGAAGATAATATTTGTAAAATGCTTAGTACAATGCCTGGCACATAATCCTTTTTTTCCTCCCTCCTCTCTAGCTATCCCTTTCTTCCTCTTTTCAATTCTTGTAACAAAGAACAGTTAAGCAAAAGAATTTTTTTGACATATTAGCATAATCTGAAATGTGTACCTTCTACCACATCCATGGGAAGAAGTGGGAGTCATAATTAAATTTCAGTCACTATTGATAATTGCTTTGGTAGAATTCTGAAACCTTTCATTTTCCCCCTATTATATTATTGTGGTCATTGTGTAATATAATAGGTCATTTTCCTCCCCTTTCATTTAAAAGCTCTTAAAATGTCATCAGGTCCATCAAATGGCCTTCTACAAAGCTATTGGAAAAAATTCACTTTTATGATCTGTTTAAGGTGCTTGCAGGATATGTGGCTGAAAATATCTAAGATGAATTGGAAAATATGGGACTGGCATTCACCTGAGAGTTTGGAACTAGGGAGCTTGAATATCATCCTTAATAACAGTTACAGTTATACAGTAGACTATTATTACTGCTAGTTAGATAGAGCCAGTTCATAGAATATTATGTAATGCAATTGAGATGTATTAATAATGTATTGGAAAGAGCTTTGCACTCCAGAGAGACCTGGGTCCAGGTCAAGCTTCTTAATAGCTATGTGACCACAGGCAAATCATTCAACTCCTGTGAGCTTCAGTTTTATCTATAAAATGGTCATAATACCTCTAATGTCTTTTCTCATAGTATGGGTTGTGAGGATTAAATGAGTTACTGTATGTAATGCGCTTTGCAAACCCTTAAAGTGCTATTGTAATTGTTGCCTATAATAATTAACTTTGAAGATTGACTTCAGATAGAATAATTATGCTCTCCATTGAATGTCCCTGAAGAAAAATACTGAGTGGGTTAGGCCATGGTTCTTACTAATTGTTGAGTTATTGGTAATGTGTTACTTTCAAGTTCTTGTTGCCATTATTATTTAATCATCTTAATGAAATATCATTTTGACAGGCAGATTATTCTCTGTAGCCCAGGAAACAAGGAAAGTATTTTCTAAACTAAAGCTACAGTTTATTTCCTAAATTTGTCATTTAGGGTAAACAGAACAACTGGCCATTTTCTTTGTTTACTATAATGACTTAAGACCCTTATAGTATAGCACATCTTTAAATTATGGGTAAGCCCATAGACTACCTAGAAAATTCTTTAGAAATATGCCTGTAGAAGAATCTGAAAAACTAATGCTTACGTAAAATTTATTTTCTTTTCTCTTCAGTTCTTGAAATCATGAATCCTGTTTATAGCCCTGGATCTTCAGGGGTTCCCTATGCAAATGCCAAAGGAATTGGTTATCCAGGTAAGTCATTACAAAGTAGTATTTGTTATTGGACTTTGAAAATGTGATTCATTGATGATTTTAGAAGGGGACGTAGATTAGCAGTGTAAAGACTGTGTATTTACAAACATTGGTCTTTTTCATTGTAATTTACAAGGGAGAGAAAAGGGGACAAATTTTTCTGATTTGAAATTTTCTCAACATTAATTCAAATATTAGAAATGTTAAGAGGTATAAATAAAGCAAAATAACTTTATTGGTTAGATAACTTTTTTTTTTCTCAAGGAATAGCCCTTTTTTCCTTCCGTCCTTGTTTTGTTTTAAGATTAAAGGGTTTTGGGGAAGATTTAAAATAGTTTCTCATTTATTGCTTCAGTGTTTTTTTGGATCTTCTCCCTCCTTTATTATACTAGTTCTTTATACACAGTAATCTGGCCCATTTTCTACTTTTGGTGGCTTTCCTACTCACCTTTAAGTTCTTTGTAGCTTTGCTTAACCAGTTTAGTTTTTTTTTTCCTTCTGTTTTTTGAAAGCACCAGAGGTTGTTTCTATGCCTACAAAAGTGATTATGTAAAAACCATCTAACTTTTAAAAAATTTCTTTTGTTTCTTATATTTTCTTTCCATCAGGTCCTTTTTGTTAGTGCACTCTTTGTTAAATTCTGCTTTCCTAAAGTTAATTTAAGCCCAGTTTCACTGATTGCTCAATTTCTTTGGAAATATGAACACCATTGGTATCCTGTTGTGGTTCTTTCCACTAGCATTTATCTGTTTTTAGATCATCAACTGTTTTTTGGTAGTTAGTAAGGACTAAATTAAAGAAGCACATTTGCCATAAGTGATCTTGTACTTTGTGATTTAGAAAATTGCCCTTGACACAGTCCAGAAATTTTCTTGATGATCTTTGGCCTGATCACTTGTTTTTCTAGCACATAGAACTAGATCCATACCCAGATCCTCTTTGGAAAATTATCATCATTTGTTTATTTTAGATATCTGTCATACATACTTTAATTTTGCTTCCCTTCCACCTTAACTTAATCTCTTCTCTATTGTATTTTCTCTGTTTTTTTGGGCCTTAAGGTATTTGCATATGTTTCTAACTCTTGTCTGTCTTCCCTCATCCTTTCACTGACTCCTCTGCATTGTTATCTGTATCCTCTGTAAAGAGGAGCTATACAATAGCCGTGATGCTATTCTTGTTGAATGTGAGTCTGGACACTCAAGAGAAAGTGCTATCCCAGCACCATGGATCTCTGAGGAAGCTTCTTAGGTACTGGCAGGTGCCAACAATTCTTTTCCTCCCCTAAAGGGAAAAAAGATGTATCATGGTAGTTCCATACCCCATATATTGAGAGGTATGAAGGTGATAGTTTTTAGATTTGACCTAGAAAATTTGGAGATGCACTGTCTTCCTGAAAATTCTATCTAAAACTTGATGGACACCCTGTTAAAACTTATCAGAATGGTGGTTAGTAAATTCTGATGATTAACATAGAGGAGAATGATTGTAGAGCTTTGGAGTGTAGAGCTTTGGAACATTTAAATAAGAAACTGAAAAATATGCAGCCTTATGTGGATGATTTCATCTCTTTGATTTGGTTATCAAGACTTTGGGAAGTACAGAAAATTTTAGGAAATGAACAGTTGATTGCATAGATGGTATCATAGACCACAAGTTGAATTCTGAATTAAAACCTGTAATATCAGTGTATTTGGATTCTGGCAAGAGATAGAATGGACCTTACAGAGACTGGGGAAAAATGTATTTGGCCAGAGGTATATTGACTCAAGAGGACTTGAAAGTGAATTTAGAGGAGAGAAAAAAAGCATTTAAATAAATTATATAAAACCAAGTATTATGGAGAACTTCTTGCAACATAAAAACTGTATTGTTGATGTGCAGTAATTAATCCTTTTTTTTTTTACACTAATAATTCTTAAGTAAAAATAACTCCAGAATGATACATTGTCAGATTGGTATATGCCAGTGTACAAAATATGGCTAATAAAGCAATGTGAACTTGAACTTAATACAAAAAGGTAAATAAAATCTCAACTATTATTAAGACTTGGTGTTATGGGCCTCATGACTTAGGTTCTGGCAATAGAATGGTGTACTTTGTCTAAAAGAAACAGATGTTACAGCATAATTTTTTCAAGAACAAGTTATGCCAAATTAACCTCATTTTTTTTTTTCTTTTGACATGGTTACTAAGTTTGTAGAACTGAGGAATAGATATAGTGTACCTAGTTTTTTGTTTTTGTTTTTATTTTGCTTTTTGGAGGGGGCAGGGCAGTTGAGGTTAAGTGACTTGCCCAAGGTCACACGGCTAGTAAGTGTTAAATATCTGAGGCCAGATTTGAACTCAGATCCTCTTGACTCCAGGGCCTGTGCTCTATTCATTGCACCACCTAGCTGCCCCTTGTACCTAGATTTTTTTTTTTTTTTGCTTTTTGGAGGGCAGTTGGGGTTAAGTGACTTGCCCAAGGTCACACGGCTAGTTTTTTGTGTTAAGTGTCTGAGGCCGGATTTGAACTCAGGTACTCCTGACTCCAGGGCCGGTGCTCTATTCACTGCACCACCTAGCCGCCCCCCTAGATTTTTAATGAAGCATTTCACAGTGTCTCTTGCTATTCTTATGGAAAAGCTAGATAGAAGTAGTTTAGATAATAGTAAAGGATCACATATCTTAGAGCTTGACAGACTTCAGAAGTCATCTTATTCATCTCCTTCTGCTGCAGATGAGAAAACAGAGGTATGTTCAGAGAGGTGTAGGGGCTTACCTAAGTCAAAACATGTAAAAAGTAGTAGAACTGACATTCAGAAACAGTTCTGGCTCCAAATGTAGGGGTTTCTGCTATATTTCAATTAGATAGATTCAGAACTGGTTGCATGGCTGGCCTCAAAGAGTAGTCATTAATGATTCATTGTCAGCATGGAAGGAGATGTTGAATAGAATGCCCCAATGATCTCTACTTGTTTTTTTCCTGTCTAATATTTTTATCATTGACTTGGATATCGACATGGATAATATGATTATCACATTTGCAGATGACACAAAGCTAGGAGGTAATAGCTAACACCCTAGATGAAAGCCAGTATTCAGAAAGATCTTGGCAGGCTGGAACATTGGGCAAAATTGAATAAAATGAAATTTAATTGTGATAAAGTATATGTGGTGAGTGATAAGTAGTGATACACATTTGGGTTTAAAAAACTCAGTTTTACAAGTATAAGATGGGATTAGTGTGACTATATAACAGTTTGCCTAAAGCAGTGGTTCTTAACCTGTGGGGTATGTTCCATTTGTAACAATGAAAATACATCCTGCATATCATATATTTATATTGTGATGCATAACAGTAGCAAAGTTACAGTTATGAAATAGCAATGAAAATAATTTTGTGGTTGGGGGTCACCACAACATAAGGAACTATAAAAGGGTCGTGGCATTAGGAAGGTTGAGAACCAGTGGCCTAAAGACTATCCTAGTTCAGTATAAATCAGCATTCTAATACTGCAGCCAAGAAAATGAATGTAATCTTAGGCTACATTAAGAGAATTATGAGATAATTCCAATGTAGTCTGCCCTGGCAAGACCACTCCTTGAATGTTGAGTTGCATTTGGCACTATTGACCATTTTCCCCTCCTAGACATTTGATCTCTTTGAATTTTCAGTACACTACTCTCTCTTGGTTTTTATACCTGTCTGACTGCTTCTTCACAGTCTTCATCCATGTCATGCCTACAAACTGTGGTTGTCCCCTAGGACTTTGACCTGGGACCTTTTCTCTTTTCTTTCTTTACTCTCTTAATTGTTGATCTTATCAGCACCTATGGATTCAGTTATTTTCTACCTAGGTGATCCTCACATCCATATGTCCAGTCTGAGACTCTCCTGGGTTCCAATCCCACATCAGCAACTATGTAGTGGACATTTTGAACCAGATGCCCCCTAGGCATCTCAAATTCAGCATTCCTAAAATAAAATCACTGCCTTCCCCCCCAAACCCACCTCTCTTCCAGACTTGTCTATTACTGTTGATTATATATATTGTCTATATACTGTTATATAGTATATATAGTATATATGCTATATACTATATACTTGTCTTTATATTGTTGATTATGCTATTACTATGCTTGACAGTAAGAGAGGATCCCAAGCTTCCATCGGAATCTTGTGTAGGAGTTTCCTGGTTCCCTGAGTTGCTAGTGCCTTCCCCTTTAGGGTTATCTAACATCTGCTCTCTGGTTCTCCTCTCTCTCACTGCCTTTTTCTTATTAGAATGTAAACCCAAACTTACATGCAAAAACTTTTGTTTTTTTTTTTTTTCATGTCCCAAACACTTAGAATAGTGTCTGGCACATAGTAAGCACTTAATAAATGCTTGATTGGTTGTGGGTACCACATTTTAGGAAAAACACTGGTAAACTTGGACGTCTGTTATAGAGGCAGGTAGCTGGGAGAGTGAAAAGCCTCATGATGATTATTCATGTCACATGAAGATTAAGCAAAACAGCTAGAGACTGTTAATTTTTAGAAGAGAGGCCTTAAGGAAGGGAGGACATAAACAATTGAAGGGCTGACACATTGAAGATGGATTGGTGTTCGGTTTGAACCCCCAAGGACAAAACAAAGACCAGGGGTAGGTATGACTGAGAGGCAAATTCTGGCTTGATATAAGGGAAAACATTATCACTTATAGCTATCTCAAAGTGGACTTTGTTGGTCAGTAGTAAATTCTCCTTCAATTGCTGCCACCAGGTGAAGGCTGAATGACCAGTAGAGAGAGTTCTTGTTCAAGTGTGTTGGATGAGATGGCCCTGAGGTACATTTAAACTCTGAAATGCTATATAATTCTGTGAAAGGGAAGGAGGAAAAGCATTGAATGATGATGATGATTCATAGAATGTATTGTGATTTACAAAGTGGTCTATATATCATTTCATCCTGACAATAACTTTGTTAGGTTGATTCTTATGAATATTATGATGCTTACTTTGTAAATGAGAAAATTGATATAGGCATAGTTTAAGTGATTTGCTCAAGATCATACATGTAGTAAGTAGATGAGTTGAAATACACCTCCAAACCTCTGGCTCTTCCTGTCACTCCAGCACCCTGCCTCCCCTATATAAAATGATTCCATAAGTGCAGAGGTTTTGGAAAACATTTGTATAAGGATAAAAGAAAAAAGAGAAATAATGTTATTGTATAGATTTATATTGTAAATTACCTAACCAAATAGGGATGTGGTTGATACTTTCCTAATGCAAATTACCAAACTGGCACCAGGGGTAAGATTTTAGTAATGGAAGACTTCATTCCTCTGTAGACCTGCTATAAATCTTACTCTTCTAAAAGCAGTGTCTGATAAATTATTAACTTGTCTGATTGCATCTTCCATCTCCAAGAAGGTAGAGAAAGCAAAGAAAAGAACTATTATTTTAGATTTAATTGGGTTAGTGATATAGTACTGGCAGGTGCCTTGGGGGGAAAGTAACTTGCTTTACAGTTTATAATAACCAAGAAAGGGAATGTTAGACTTACTTGGATATGTACCTAGACTTTACTAAGACAAATTTCCAAAAAACAGGGAGAAAAAATATAGATGATCTTATAGATATTTTAAAGGAAATATAACTTAAGGGATGAAAATCTAAAAAATGAAATTTCAGCTTTACAACTATATAAAATCTTGACAACAGTTTAAAGGGGGAGCCATTTTAAGAAACCAGGGGGCTATATGAAAATTATAGATGGGGCACATGAAAAGTACAAATGCAGAAAAGTGGTATGAACAAGAAAGAACAGATTCAGGGAGGCTAAAGCCTTAAATGGATGGAAGTGATTAAAAACTGCTGATGGCCTCAAAAAAAAAAAAGACTTTTACATATTATATTTGGATTGAGAAGAAAACAAAGGAGTGATAGGCTTACTGGTTGGGGCAGATGATGTAATAAGAAAGAATGATTAAAGAAGGCAAAACTATTTAGCTATTTTACTTTATCATCTGTTAATAGTTCCACCATTCTTGAAAAATCTTCCAATTCTTCCATAGCTCATACCCAGTTGAATGATGATGACGATGATGATGATGATGATGATGATGATGATAGTAATAATTGCTAGTATTTATATAGCACCTACTTTGTCCCAGGCACTGTTCTAAGTGCTTATTACAATGATTATTATCAGATTTGATCCTTGCCACAATCCTGGGAGGCAGAGGCTGTTATAATCCTCATTTTACAGTTGAAGAAACAGAAGACAGGAATTAAGTAACTTGCCCCCAGGGTTACACAGACTAGTAATTGTCTGAGGTTTGATTTGAACTCAGTTCTTCTTGAATGGGCCCAGTGCTCTTTCCACTGTGTCACCTAGCTGCCCAGTTTGTTGCCACATCTGTTGATCCTACCTCTTAGATACTTCCCAAATTCATATCTTGCTACATTTCTGCAACCTTTACCGCAAATCAGACATGCATACTGGGGGCTTAGCGTCGGGAGACAGTTCACGTTCTGTCACCAGCTGAAATTTTACTAGCTATATCATCATGAAATTGAGTCTCAGTTTCTTCATCTGAAAAACAGAGATGATAATATTTGTAAATGCCTCACAGAATAGTTTAGCTTTAAGAAAAGTAACTGTAAGCCCTGTGTTAATATGGTATGGATAATTTTTGTAATAGTTCTATTTTATCTGTCATTATAGTAGCTTTCTAGTTGATTTCCCTGGCCAAGTTCCTTTTTGGAGACATTAAAAATCCTCTAAAAATTTGTTTTGATTTTACCTTTCTAGCAGTCTCACACTGGTATTTTTTTTTTCATGTATTCTTCAGTCCTTTCCATTTGGATTTCTGAACTTGACATTCCCTTTCCTGCCTTTGAGCATTTGTTCTCACCCTATACCTTGAATGTTTTCATTGGATCATTGAGTTCAAGGAATCTTAGAGGTTATTGTCTCCAATTCCCATATTTTACAGATGAAGGAACTGAGGACCAGAGAGAGAGAGTGACTTTACCAAGGTCACATAGGTGGTAAATGGCAGAACCAGCATTATTCCTGCCTTCCTGTATTCTGTCATTATTCAAATTTGATCTCTTCTTACTATACCAAAAATCTTTAGATCAAAGACCGTATCTTATATTTATCTGTTCATTGCTTTGCGAGGTGTCTTACATTAAATAGGTGCTTAATAAATGTTGACTAACTTGAATTTTCTTCCTCAAGGAAAATGATCTCATTGGCAGCTCAGAATAAGCTCAAACAAGAGTTCAGGTTTCCTAAGTCTTTCAACCTTTCAACTAAAAGGAACAAAGAATAGTGATTTGAGGGCTGCTATAAAACATATTTGAGAAACTGAAGAAAGGGAATGTTGCTGAAGGCTTGGAGATTGACATGTTCATTCCAGTTATTAAAAAGGAAAAGAGGGCAAACTGTAGAAACTCAAACCCTTAAATTTGTTGTTTGATCTCCAGTAAAAATCCAGAATGTATTATTAAACATATAGCTTGTGAGTATTGTAGAAAATAATGTGGGATAATCTGAATGAAAAATTCAAGCCATCTAAAAGCTTTTTTCATTTTTTTGATTGGTATATACAGAAACCATTTTTATTCATCAAAACCATTTTTATCATTCAGAGACAATGTCTTTTCACAGTTTTGGTGCTAAGTGAGCTAAATTTGTCTGGATGATATTATTATTAGGTAGATTTGGAGCTTGCCAAACCACTAAACCCTGGCAATTTATCATAACCTTTTTTGTTGACCTTAAAAGATGCCTTTAGTGCCATGCTCCAGTCTTCAGCAGTCGACTGGACCTATGATCCCTTCTTTGCAGCTTAAATTCTTTGAGAAGAATTTTGTCTGGACACTAAGAGGTGACATGAATTGCATCAAGTCATATGGCTATTAGATGGTAGAGGCAGGACCTGAACCTAGGTCTTTTGTCCCCAAAGCCAGTTCTCTGTCCACTATACTATGCCACCTCTCATTTTTTCAGAAGTTATATATATATATATATATATGTAATTATGGGCTTTCAGACAATACTCTGAATGTAGCCCATTACAATTTTGAAGAAAAAGAAAACAGAAGATGTTGTCTGCCAGCATATTCTATTGTGCTGACTTGAATGACTCAGGCATTTTGGTTGTGAATTTTAACATTCTTTAAGTACTTCTGGTAGTTCAGGTTGTAAAACAGTATGATTATTTCAGAGAATAACCTTGGAAAATTTTTTTTCCTCAGCTGGCTTCCCAATGGGCTATGCAGCGGCTGCTCCTGCCTATTCCCCTAATATGTACCCTGGAGCAAATCCTACCTTCCAAACAGGTATGCATATAGATAAATTGTTGTTAACAATTGTAAATGTGTGTCTTAACATAGAGAAAGAGAATTGAGAGAGTGGGAACTTTTGAGAGAGTTAATATAAAAGTAGTATTCAGGTTTCTCTAATTTTTGTTCTTGGTATCAAGTTTCAATCTAGTAACTAGGAACAGCATTAGTTAGCATATACAGAGAGAGAGATGGAGAGAGAGAAAGAGAGAGAGAGAGAGAGAGATTTTTAGGTTTGCAGAGTGCTGGGGCAGCCAGGTAGCACAGCGAATAGAGCACTGGCCCTGGAATCAGAGAGGACCTGAATTCAAATTTGACCTTAGACAATCGACACACTTCCTAGCTCTGTGACCTTGGGCAAGTCACTTAACCCCAATTGCATCGCTTTCCTCCCTCAAAAAAAACTGAAAACCAGAAAGCTTTACCATGAACTTCATTTTCTTAATAACCCTGAGAAAAAAGTGCTGCCATTATCCCCATTTTACAGTTGAGGAAATTGAGGTAGACAGTGACTTGCCTGGGATCCCAGCTAGGAAATGTCTGAGACCACGTTTGAACTTTTGTGTTCCTGACTCCAAGCTCAGCTGCTCTAACTCTTTCTAAATAGAAAGAGTCACATTGACATGTGTAAACTGTTGCCTTTTGACACTTGTGTTGCAGTATCCAGTCTCATTTGTTAAAAAAAAGAAATAAAGTTTTATTTGCCACATCTTCTCTCTGTTTTGAAAATATGTTTCAGGTTTTAGAAATTTGTGTTGTAACTGAAGACTTTGATACTTTCTTGGGTATAGCATTGTACAAAGGCATTCCTTAATGAGAGATTTTCCTTGTTCTATATATATTTTCTTCCTGTTTAGCTAAAATGAATTTCATCTGTCCAGCTTAGAAAACTCAGCTATGTCATTTACTACCTGTCTGGAAGTGTTTCCCATGTTATAACAAAAGCTTCTTAAAGACTGTTAAACTTTTGTCTTTGTGTCTACAGCACTTAATGCAGTGCCTAGCAAGATGATAAATGCTTTTGCACATGCTTATTAGTTGTTTGATTTTGATCCCAGCTACTTCCTTGCTTATTGGGATAGAAGAGATTACCTCCTTCCCCTGAGAAGAAAGGCAAGAGAAGCCTTCTCTTTTGCCTCTTTATAGACCATCAGTCTCCATATTCTGTTGGTTCTTCCTTTATGCGGTCTCTCACATCTCTCCCTTCCCATTTTTTCTACTACCACATAACTCAGTCTTTTGTCTATCATCTGGTCTAATACAGTAGTCCCCTAGTTGGTCTCCTTGCCTCCAGGTATTTCTGTACCAATCCATCTTGAATACTATCACTAGATTAATGTGCCTAAAAGATCTGGCCTTGCATTCAAATCTTCTTCTATTTCCTGATCCTCACCTACCTTTCCAGCCTTAGTGTGTTTGTATTGTCTCTGAAACTGAATTGTGTGCCCTTTAAGGGCAGGGCTTCATGTGTTCTAAGGCTCTGAGCAGACTATTAGAAGTAAAATGAAGGTGGGAAAGGAGGAAGAAAATTAGGAAAAAGGATAACATGTCAGCACTTAGCTTACAAGTAGCAGACACTCTTGACAGAGGAGGTGAAGGAAAGCCATCTGAAAGAGGTAATAGAATAGAGCTGCAGTGCCATGGGGAAGAGTCAAAAACTAGCTGCTCTGTGCCTCTGTGGCCCTGAAGGCATAGGATCTACTAATTCATGTTCCCGGTAGAGGAGATAACAGGCAGCCCACTTGGACTTTTTGTTCTTGAAAGCCTTAGTATACTAAGGAATACATATATACATACATAATTCAGGAATCAAGATAGGAATGAACTCTTTCTCTATCTAGATGTCTTTCTAGACATACATCTATATCTATATCCATACATATAGTTAATATCTTGATATATATGTATATAGGTATATATCTAGTCAAATCTTTGTCTAGATGTACATTACACACATATGCATATGTATATGTGTGTGCATATGCATACTTATAAGTAATATATATAATATGTATAGTCAAATAGCTGTGAATAGCTGCCATCTATTTTTGTCAACATTTACTGGCTTAATTTATTATGTATGTATAGGTTGTGTTGCTAGATATTATCTATCTTCCCATTGTTCCCAGTTCTACATTATAGGAGACCACAGCATTTTAATTATTCTACATGGCAAAACTCTTCAGCTGTTTAGATTTACCTTTCCTCATTTTTTTTTCTGGGTTAAATATCCCTAGTTCTTTCTATTGTTCCTTAATATGGTATGGTTTTGGGTTCTCTCCTATCCTGGTTGTCCTCTTCTGGTGATGTTTCAGCTTCAAGAATGTAATGCTCAGCATTAGGGACACTATTTCAGGTGTGATTTAATTAGTGGCAGATTATAGGGTAAAGCAAGGATATCAATCCTTTGTTAACGTAGTCTAAGAGCACATTACCTTTTTTGGCCGTTACCATTATCTTCCTGACTGATTTTGAGCATGTAGCCTATTAAAACTTATGTATCATTTTCACTTAGTATGCTCTCTAGTAAGTCTTGTTATTCTGAAATTGTGTAGTTAGTGCAGTTTTAAAACCAAAATTTGGGACTTATATTAGATTTAAAAAAAAATTAAATTGGTTTATTTATTTTTATTTCACAACTTTCAGCTCCACAGTCCCTTGAGTTTCAGATTTTCTCCCCCTCCCTCACATCATGGTGGCATGCACTCAGTTATAGGATCTACAAATATCTTCACATTAATCATTAATCAGATTGTAAAGAAGGATTATAACTGATGGAATGATCAGTGGGAAAGAGGAACCAAAACAAAACAAGAAAGAGAAACAAAGCAAGTAGTTTGTTTTGATCTGCATTCAGACTCCATATCTCTTTCTCTAGATGTGGATATCTCTTTCCATCATGAGTCTTTTGGAAATGTCTTATAACCTTACATTGCTGAGAGGAGCACAGTCTATTGAAGTTAGTCATCACACATACATTGTGTCTGTGATCATGTACAAATTTCTCCTGGTTCTGCTCTTCTCCCTCAGCATCAGTTTATGTAAGTCTCTCCAGGTTATTATGAAGTCTGTCTGCTCCTCATTTCTTATAGCACAGTAGTATTCCATTACATTCATGTACTACAACTTGTTCAGCCGTTCCCCAGTTGATGGGCATCCCCTTGTTTTACAATTCTTTGCCACCACAAAAGGAGCCGCTGTAAATATTTTTGTACATGTGGGTCCTCTTCCCACTTCTCTGATGTCTTTTGGATATAATCCTAGAAGTGGTATTGCTGGGTCAAAGGGTTTGCACTTATTTATAGCCCTTTGGGAATAATTCCAGATTGCTCTCCAGAATGGCTGCATCAATTCACAGCTCCACTAACAATGCATTAGTGTTCCAATTTTTCCACATCCTCTCCAGCATTTATCATTTTCCCATTTTGTCATCTTAGCCAGTCTCACTGGGGAGATGTGGTACCTCAGAGTTGTTTTTACTTGGATTTCTCTAATCACTGGTGATTTGGAACATTTTTTTATATGCTTCTAGATATCTCAAGTTCCATCCTCTGAAAAACTGCCTGTTCATATCCTTTGACTGTTTATCTGTCAATTGGGAAGTGGCTTGTATTCTTACAGATTTGATTCAGTTTCCTGTATATTTTACAAATGAGGCCTTTATCAGAGACACTGGTTGTAAAAATTCTTATACAAATTTTTTTTTTTTAATTTTTGGAGGGCAGTTGGGGTTAAGTGACTTGCCCAAGGTCACACGGCTAGTTTTTGTGTTAAGTGTCTGAGATCAGATTTGAACTCGTCCTCCTGACTCCAGGGCCAGTGCTCTATTCACTGCACCACCTAGCCACCCCGGTTGTAAAAATTGTTTCCCATTTTTCCACTTACCTTTTAATCTTGGTAATATTGGCTTTATTTGTACAGAAACTTTTCAATTTAATGTAATCAAAATTATCCATTTTTCATTTTTAATGCTCTCTAACTCTTGTTTTGTCATGAAGTCTTCCCCCGCTTCATAGATCTGACAGGTAAACTATCCCTTGCTCTCCCAGATTGCTTACAGTATCAGCCTTTAAACCTAGATCATGCACCCATTTCAACTTTATTTTGGTGTATGGTGTTAGATATTGGTCTAGGCCCATTTCTGCCATACTGTGTTCCAGTTTTCCCAGCAGTTTTGCTGAACAATGCATTCTTATCCCCAAAACTGGGGTCTTTGGGTTTATCAGACAGTGGATTACAAGTCATTGGCTGCTGAGTGTCATGTACCACTCTGTTCCATTGATCCACTGCTCTGTTCCAAAGCCAGTACCAAGTAGTTTTGATGACTTCTGCTTTATAATACAGATTAAAATCTGGTATGGCTAGTCTACCTTCCCTGGCATTTCTTTTCATTAATTGCCTTAATATTCTGGACCTTTTGTTCTTCCAAATGAATTTTGCTACTATTTTTTCTAGCTCTACAAAGTTAATTTTTTGGTAGATTGATTGATATGGCACTAAATATGTAATTTAATTTAGGTAAAAATGTCATTATTATTATATTAGCTTGCCCCAGCCATAAGCAGTTGATGTTTTTCCCATTAGTTAGATCTGACTTTATTTGTGTGAAAAGTGTTTTGTAATTGTGTTCATATAAGTTCTGGGTTTGTTTTGGCAGGTACATCCCCAAATATTTTACAATGTCTACAGTAACTTTAAATGGAATTTCTCTTTCTATCTCTCTTTTTTTTTTTTGCTTTTTTGAAGGGCAGTTGGGGTTAAATGACTTGCCCAAGGTCACACGGCTAGTTTTTGTGTTAAGTGTCTGAGGCTGGCTTTGAACTCAGGTACTCCTGATTCCAGGGCTGGTGCTCTATTCACTGCGCCACCTAGCCACCCCTCTCTTTCTATCTCTTGCTGTTGGATTTCATTAGAGATACATAGGAATGTTGAAGATTTATGTGGGTTTATTTTATATCCTGCAACTTTGCCAAATTTGTTTATTATCTCAAGTAATTTTTTTACTTGATTCTCTAAGTATATCATCATAAATCATCCGCGAAGAACGCTAGCTTAGTCTCTTCTTTGCCCAATTTGATTCCTTCAATTTCTTTTTCTTATTGCTACTGCAAACATTTTTAGTACCAAATTGAATAAGAGGGGTGATAGTGGACATCCTTGTTTCACCCCTGATCTTACCGGAAATGCTTCTAGTTTATCCCTATTACATATAATACTTGCTGATGATTTTAGATAGATGCTGTTCATTATTTTAAGGAAGATTCCATTTATTCCTATACTTTCTAGTGTTTTTAATAGGAGTGGGTGTGGTATTTTGTCAGAAGCCTTTTCTGCATCTGTTAAGATAATCATATGGTTTCTGCTGGTTTTGTTAATGTGATCAGTTATACTGATAGTTTTCCTGATACTGAAACACCCTTGCATTCCTGGAGTAAGTCCTACCTGATCAAAGTGTATTATTCTCTTGATGATTTGCTGTAGTCTTTTTGCTAATATTTTATTTAGAATTTTTGCATCTATATTCATAAGGGAAATTGGTCTGTAATTTTCTTTCTCTGTTTTGTGTCTTCCAGATTTAGGTATCAGTACCATATTTGTGTCATAAAAAGAATTTGGTAGGACTCCTCCAATTTTCCTGAATAGTTTGTAACGTGTTGGAGTCAATTGTTCTTTAAATGTTTGGTAGAATTCACTAGTAAAGCCTTTTTTCCTAAACTCCTAGGTAATTTATTGATGGCTTGTTCAATTTCTTTTTCTGAGATGGGGTTATATAAGTAGTTTACATCCTCTTTGGTTAGTCTGGGCAACTTGTATTTTTGTAACTATTCATCCGTTTCACTAAGAATGTCAAATTTATGTACATACAATTGAGTAAAATAATTCCTAATTATTGTTTTAATTTCCTCTTCATTGGAGGTAGATTCACCCTTTTCATTTGTGATACTTGTAATTTGGTTTTCTTTCTTTTTTTTTATCATATTGACTAAAGGTCTATCAATTTTGTTTTTTTCATAATACCAGCTCTTAGTCTTATTAATTTAATAGTTTTCTTAAATTCGATTTTATTAATCTCTCCTTTGGTTTTCATTATTTCTAATTTAGTATTTAATTGGGAGTTTTCAGTTTGTTCTTTTTCTAGCTTTTTCAGGTGCATGCCCAATTTATTGACCTCCATTTTCTCTATTTTATTTATGTATGCATTCAGGGATATAAAACTTCCCCTAAGAACTGCTTTTGTTATGTTGCACAAGTTTTGGTATGTCGTCTCATTATTGTCATTCTCTTTTTTTTTTTTTTGAAAGGCAGGGCAATTTGGGGTTAAGTGACTTGCCTAAGGTCACACAGCTAGTAAGTGTTATGTTAAGTGTCTGAGGTCAGATTTGAACCCAGGTCCTCCTGACTCCAAGGCCAGTGTTCTACTTACTGTAGTACCTAGCTGCCTCAGTTGTCATTCTCTTGAATGAAGTTACTGAGTGTTTCTGTAATTTCTTGTTTGACCCACTCATTCTTTAGGATTAAGTTATTTAGTTTCCAATTAGTTTTTAGTCTGTCCTTTCATGGTCCTTTGTTACATATAATTTTTATTGCTTCATGATCTAAGAAGGATGCATTGAATGTTTCTGCCTTTCTGCACCGAATTGTGAGATTTTTATGCTTTAGTACATGGTCAGTCTTTGTATATGTACCATATACTGCTGAGAAGAAGGTATATTCCTTATTATCCCCATTTCTCCAGAGGTCTGCCATATCTATCTTCTCTGAGATTCTATTTACCTCCTTAACTTCTTTCTTGTTTATTTTGAGGTTAGATTTATCAAGTTCGGAGAGGGGGAGATTGAAGTCACCCCACTAGTATAGTTTTGCTATCCATTTCTTCCTCTAATATCCTTAACTTCTCCTTTAGGATGCTGTACCGCTTGGTGCATAAATGTTTAGTAATGATATTGCTTCATTTTTGAATGTCAAATTTTCTATTCAGTTCTGGTATTTTCATCAAGAATGCTTGAAAAGTCCTCTACCTCATTGAATGACCATATTTTCCCTTGAAACATACTGAATTTTGCTGGGTAGGTGATTCTTGGTTTAATCCTAGCTCCCTTGATCTCTGGAATATCATATTCCAGGCCCTTCAGTACCTTAATGTAAAAGTTGCTAGGTCCTGGGTTATGCTGATTGTGTTTCTACAATATTAGAATTGTTTCTTCTTGGCAGCTTGTAATATTTTCTCCTTGATCTGGGAGCTCTGAAACCTGGCTATAACATTCCTAAGAGTTTTCTTTGTGGGATCTTTTTCAAGAGGTGATTGGTGAATTTTTTCAAGTTCTGTTTTGCCTTTGTATTGCTTCATTTTTGATGGTGCCTTTTAGCAGGATATAGTTTCCTCCTTTATCTCTTTTAATTAGATCTATTTTTGCTTTTGCCTTTTCTGAGATAAGGATCACTACCCCTGCTTTTTTTTCCCTTTAGCTGAGGCATGATATATTTACTCCAGCCTTTTACCTTTATCATGCTGTTTCAGATGTGTTTTTTGTAAACAAAACAGTATATTGTAGGATTATGGTTTTTAATCCATTCTGCTGTCCCCATCCATTTTATGGGAGAGTTCATTCCATTCACATTCACAGTTATGATTACTATCTATATTTTTCCCTCCATCCTATTCCCTCCTCTGTTTATGCTTTTATTTTTTCCCCCTTCTCCCTTTCCCTCCTTAAGAGTTTTCCTTTTGGTCTCTGCCTCCCTCAGTATTCCCTTTTTATCATCCTCCCTTTTCCTACCCTTCCCCCTTACTACTTCTTCCCTACCTTCTAACCACTCCCCCACTCCCTCCCTTTCTTGGCCCTTCCCCTTTCCTGCCTGTAGGATGTGGTAGATTTTTATACTTAATGTAGTATGTTATTTCTTCCTTGAACCAATATTAACTAGATCTCATGCAGTGCTCCTCTCCGTTCCCTCTTTCCCTCTATTAATGATAAGTTTTGTCTCTTCTTGATAGAGTCCTATATTTAACTGATTGTGTTATTCCCTCCTTGCACCAGGATCAATGAGGGAAAAGCTCATAAAATGCTTATCTCCCTTCCTTCTTTTCCTCTACTATAATGTTTTTATGCCTTTTTGTGTGGCATAATTTACCCTTTTATGCTTCATTCTTTCCTCTTCTTCTATTGCAGTCCCTTTGCAGCTCATAATAAGGTTTTTTTATCATCATTTTGTATAATTTATACCCACACCTTCTATCTATATCCCTTTTAGATGTCACTGTAGGTATAGAATTCACGATATTAACAGGTATCAGCTTCCCATATAGGGATGTAAACTGTTTGCTCTTACTAAATAACAAGTTATGTGTATATATGTGTTTTTTTCCTTATTTACCTTTCTGTGTCTCTCTTGAGTCTTGTAATTGGAGGTTGAATTTTTCATTGAGCTCTGGCTTTTTCATCAGGAAGGTCTGGAATTCAATTCTATCACTGAATGACCACCTCCTTGCCTAGTGCGCAGTTTTGCTGGATAGGTGATCCTTGGTTGTAACCTGAGTTCTTTTGCCTTGCGACAAATCATATTCCATAAAATATTTCTGTGGGGCAATAATTAATATGTTTTCAGGGTGGAGGAGGGGGATTGAAGAAGCCAGGGTTCACTTTCCCGTCCTGGTCCCTGGAAGTTCAGATAGGGGCTTTTTAAATTTCCAGACTATGGATTGGTGGTCCCAGGAGTAGCTGCTGCCCTTGCCACAGGCCCTGCCTGTCTTGTAGCCAGCTCTTTCCATACCCACTCTGTGATGATAGGCCTGGGAATGGCCCTTGTGGTCAGTGAATCAACTTGCTGACAGGTTGACCGGGTCTCCTCCAGGCCTCCACATGCCACCCCCACATTGTCATCTGGGTCTTTCAGTGTGCCGCCCCCACGTTTGTTTATATGAAATTTTATCTTTTTAGAATCACTAGGCTGTCAGGGTCTTTTTTGCACCCTACATTTGTCTTGCATTGTATTAGGTACAAATCTCTTAGCTTCATGCAATACAAAATTTTAATTTATATGCTGTCTATACTGTTGTACAGCTTCACCCTAGTTCACAATAATTTTTCAACCTTAATTTTTGGGAATTAGTTCCTTTTTTGGACAGTCCGGAGGACTATGTTCCTTTGGCCTACATTTTCCTTGCTTTTTTTTTTTGGAGGAGGGAGGGCAGGGCAATTGGAGTTAAGTGACTTGCCCAGGATCACACTGCTAGTAAATACGTCAAGTGTCTGAGGCCAGGTTTGAACTCAGGTCTTCCTGACTCCAGGGCTGATACTCTATTTCACTGCGCCACCTAGCCACCCCTGGCCTACATTTTCCTCAACACATTTGAGTCAGTTAAAGCTCATTTGGTCACTATTATTGCGGCCCTGAATATCACAAAAACTGTCTGATCTCAGTGAATCTGGGTATATTCCCTGTCACATTCCTTAAATTATATGTGCTTTTTTCTAGACATTTATTTTCAAGGGAAAAGAGTACTTACAGAAATAACAGTAGTAAATTTGAGGTAATAAGAAACTTTTAAAACAAGCTTCTTGCCTTTTGTTGTGACATGCTTCTCTCACATCCTTTGACAGTCTGATGATACCATGTGCCTCTTCACAAAATAATGGTTTAAATGCATAAAATACAGTATATAGAATTACAAAGGAAATAGCTATATTGAAGTATAGTTGTCAGTTAAAAAAAAACAAACAAAACAAATTCACGGATTCCAGGTTAAGAACCACTACTCCAAAAAACTTATGTATAGCTGTCAGCCCAGGTGGTTCACAGCTTTCCTAAACAGTTCTTAACTAGTTAACATTTTTTTTTTTTTGGATAACAGCTTGACATGACTTCACTTAGAGCCTTAGGGACCTGTCTTAATTCCCTAGTCCCATTTGTGATTTAAAAAAAAAAAACAACCCATCACTTTAAAAATAGTTATAGAGATATTTTTCCTCAGTATAGTACCAGAAATAAAAAGAACCACCATAACATGTATTTATTGGTCAAAAGAAGAATTTGCACTTGGAAAAAGTAAGGATGTCACTTTTATTTCACGTAGTAGTAGAAATTGTAGCAATTGTATGAAGAGGAGAAAAAGATATTAGTAGGATTAACTTTGTAAATAAAAGAGGTTGTAGTATTATTTGCCCATGACATGTTAGTGTATCTAGATAATGTGTCTGAAATGAAAACATTTTAAATTTAGTTTTATTTTGTTTTCAGTTCCAGTTTCTTTCCTTTCTCCTACCCACTAAGAAAGCAAGAAAAGCAAAACCTGTTACAAATAGGTATAGTCAAGGAAAACAATTTCCTGCATTACCTGTGTTCCACCTTTCCCCCAAAAGAAAAGAAAGCATGCTTCAGTCTGTTGTCTGAGTCCATCACCTCTATATCTGGAGAGTAATAGTATGTTTCATCATGAATCCTTTGGAGTTGTGGTATATCGTTAGTTGATCAGACTTCCTAAGATTTTCAGAGTTTCTAAAACTCTTTATGATGATGTTGCTATAAGTTGTTGTTCTTCTGGTTCTGCTTACTTAATTTTTTATCAGTTCTTATAGGTTTTCCCGAAATCATCACCTTTATCATTTCTTATAGTATGAAAATATTCTGTCACATTCATATACCATAATTTTTTTCATCCATTCCTTAATTAATGCACACTTTCTCAGTTGCAAAAAGTGCTGTTATAAATATTTTGAATGATAGGTCTTTTTATTTCTTTCATCCCTTCGTGATTTAGGATGTGCATATAAATGTATGTTTATATATGTAATGGAAATGGAATAAATAGAATTCCAACTTCAGTATTCTTTAAAAAAAATTTTTTTTATTGACTTGTTTACTTTTAGTTTACAAGATTCAGTTCCAAAATCACTTGAGTTTCAGATTTTTCTCCCCTTCCTCCCCACTCCCCACCCTTACCATGGTGGCATACAAATCATGTATAGGATCTGAAAACTCTTTCACATTGTACAATAGTCTGGTTGTATAGACGTTGTAGCCAGTGGAATAAACAATGGGAAAAGAGAAACAAAAACCAAACATAGAAAAGAATGATAGCATGTATTGCTTCACTCTCCATTTAAACTCTGGTCTTTCTAGATCTTTCTCTGAATGTAGATATCTCCTATCCTGAGACTTGTAGAGTTGTCTTTTAACTACGCGTTGCTGAGAAGAGTCTAGTTTTTCAAGGTTGGTCATCGCACATATGATGTGTCTGTGACTATATACAAATTTTTCCCAGTTCTGCTCTTCTCACTTAGCACCAATTCGTATAAGCCTCTCCAGGTAATTATGAAGTCCATCTCCTTCCCATTTCTTATAGCACAGTAGTATTTCATCACATTCATATACTATAACTTGTTCAGCCATTCCCCCATTGATGGTCATCCCTTAAATTTCCAGTGTTTTGCCACCACAAAGAGAGCTGCAATAAATATTTTTGTACATGTGACCTTTTCCCACTTCTATGATCTCTTTGGGGTACAACCCCAAAAGTGGTATTACTAGGTCAAAGGGTATGCAATTATTTATAGCCCTTTGGGCATAGTTACAGATTGCCCTCCAGAATGGCTGTATCCCAACTTCAATATTCTTTAAAAATTTTCGTGTAGTATATAAAAATGCCCACTGGGGGTAAGTTGGCTGTCTGGGACAAGGAATACAGGCAATTGTACCAGGCTTGTTGACCCATGGAAGGGGTGATACAAAAACTTAGAAATGGCTATTGGTAGTTTCCATAAAAAAAAAAAATCCTAGCCCAACCACTGTAAATGTATTATTTTTAATTTATATAGTTAATAATTTTTCCTATATGGATTACTGCCCCAAGAAATGATATTTCTTTGAATTTTTCTTAGCGCTTAGAACCTCCTTATTGCACATATCCTATTTTGTTTGTATTCCAATTATTCATGAGTAGATACTGGCTAGAACTGTGTCTTACTCATCTTTGTAATGATGAGTAATACAGTCTATTCTGCTTTACAAAAAAACCCCTGAACTTGTGATATCATTGGTGTTGGGGACGCTGAGTGAATTCTTTCCTCAACCAAGGTAGATTGACAACTGTCCTGTAATTTAGAGTCTTGGAGAATTATCTAAGTACACTAAAAGATTAAGAGATTTGCCCAAGGTCACATAGCCATTAGAGATCAAAGACCAGAGCTGAAACCAGGTCTTTCTGACTCTGAGACCAATTATCTCTACTATACCATGCTGCCTCTCTTTTTGTACTTAGTAAGTGCTTAATAATTGTTAGTTATATCCAGTGCTTGTGAAATATTCATTCTGTTATGAAAGGAAAGAATAAGGAAAAAACAATGAGAATACTAATTAAAAATCCTTGGAATTTAATTAGGCTCTTATAAATGCCAGTATTTCTGAAGAATATATTGTTTTTCATAATATTTGTTGATTGGTTGGACTGTATATTTGTTGTCCAGTGACCAAATAAGCTAAACTTGGAAATGTTCATTACTCAAAAAACAACTGCTAAATTATACCTGGTTTGTGATTTATATCATTGGAGGGAGTAATGATGAGAAGATAAATTCTTTAAGTATGGAAGTATATATATATGAAATAAAAAGTGTTTATTTTTAGGTGCAGTAGCTTGTAGGCAATTAATATTTATTTCTGTGAACTCTTAAGTTCTTAGATTTTTTTTTAATGCTTTCAGGATTCCTGTGGATCATTAGTGAGAGATAACTGATTTTCTGGAGCAATGTGGAGCTAAAGATTAAAGGAGATTACTTGAGCACTCAAATACTAAATTCTAACACTTAAATGTTAAAAAGGTATGCTCCTGGTGGGAAGGGAAAGGAGTTGTATAAGGGGATTCATATTTGCCTTCCATGAAAGAGGTTAGCCTTTAAAGGCAAAATTAGTCTTCAGGTGAGTGAATATACTGTATATGGTGACTGAAGTAGAAAATGATTTATTAGTTTTATTACCAGAGTATTTTCTTATGGGTTGAAGTGAGTGTGGTAGCATTTGCTTTGAGGAAAATTTATATTTGAGGGCAAATTCTTTCTCAAAATTGTTTCTTTTTAAAAATTTGTAAACTAAATGTATTACAGTTTCTCCCAACATATAAGTTTTTTAACTTCTGAAACAAATCTCTAGAGGTTAGCATTCTTAATAACCTAGTTTATGTTTAAATATCTGTTGCCTTTTATAAAAATACAAGGAGTTTGCTGGATATGAGCTAAATTAGATACCATTCATTCCCTTATAGTGTTGACTGTCTAGAAGAGCAGTGGTCTTACTGTTATTTTAATTAGCTTTGTTACCTCAAAGAGATTTAAATTTAAACCTGTTATTTGGGAAATACATTTCTCTTGGACAAAATTAAACTAAAGTCATATTTTCAGGAATGCTTATTTACTTAGATATAATTTTTTTGTTAGAGTCACTTTCAGTATAAAATATTGCTGACATAAAACAACACTAGCAAAATTCACTAGGTGCTAAATTGTATATTAGAATCTTGCCTTCCCATTTTTCATTACTTGTTGCTTTCTTCAAAGTTCATTAAAAAGTTGAGGTTAAAAGATATATATTTTTCTTATTAAATTTTTAGCTCATTTGGGTTGGCAGGAGGATATTATTAATTACTGGATTAGTTATTGTGGCATAGGTAAATTTTAGGTAATTTAGGGGAAAATGTAGTTACGGGAAAAATTTGGCAAACTTTGTGTGGTTGTATGATAAATCAGTTATATTTTATTTTAGTCTTCTTAAACAAAGTAGTAGATGTTAATCTACCCTTTCTTTGTTAATCTGCATTGTACATTTTGAAAAGAATAGACTCTAGTTGTTTATTTTTTAATTTATAAAGTATGCTAAGACAGAAAGTGGTATGAGTTAGTTTTTATACAGATATACACAGACACATAGACATTAAATATTCATATTGTAAGTGTGAGATACTTGTCCAATGAATAAATGGAGATGCCACTTTAAAAACTGCTATATTAATAGTGACATTCTCCATGTAAATGAAAACAGAAGACTGAAGTTGTAGTTAAATGGAAGGAAGTCTCGTAGATTCTCCTTGGATAGGGAAATAGAGGAGTTAATTGTATCCAGAGACTACAAAAAAGATAATTTTGGGGGGGGATACTTGATAATCCTGCAGTGCATGATAAGCATAAGACAAAATGACTACCCTGAAGATAACCATAATATGAGCATTGTTTGTTAGAGAGAATGAAGAAGTATAGAAATTCTATAAAGAACCAGAGGAGATCCTCCCAACTAGAACAGCATATATACATTGATATCTCATGACTTTATTACAAAGATTAAAGTAAGAAATATGTTGGAAAATGTTTTGTGATTAATCCCTGTAAGGAGAAAATTTTGTAGGATTCTCATAAGCTTTATGCCTGTATGTCATGAGTACTTTCCTTAACAACAGAGAAGGTATGGGGCAGCTAGGTGACACAGTGAATAGAGCACTGGCCCTGGAGTCAGGAGTTCAAATTTAGCCTCAGACACTTAGATTTACTAGCTGTGTGACTGGGGCAAGTCACTTAACCCCAATTGCCTTGCATTCCCCGCTCCAAAAAGATAAAAAAAAGAACAACAGAGAAAGTACTGAACATGACTAGCAACAAATGACATGTAGTCATTCTCATTTTTCTGTAATGGTATTTTCTAAATTAGCTGTCTGCATGCAGTTGGATCATCAGTTAGTTAAAATAAAGGTAAAAAACGCACCAAACTAGAAGTGAGCATAAAATGAGGGAAAACCAGTGTATTTACAACAGCTTCAGCTCATCCTATTCAAATCAGCTATTTACTTTAAAAAGTGAGACAAGGAGAAAGGAAGTGACAGTGTCTCTAATTATTAACATTTCCTTTTATATTTTCTACAGAAGTTAGGTGATGTAAGCAAACATCACAAGAAGAATGCCAAATAGAGAAACAGCAATCAGGGACAATGCCAGTTTAAGACATAAATTCGCTTGCAAAATGTTACAGAGGAAAATTGGTGAATTATTAGGAGCAATATCATTTCATAAGACAATGAAGAGCAGTGGAGAGGAAAGCCCATTTGCTGCAGTGTTTATGATACAGAATCACAAACTTTCAGTGTTGAGAGGGACCCCAAAGTACAACTTATACATGAAGAAGAATCTCTTTCAAGTGGTTATCTAACCTTTGTTTGAAGACTTCTGGTGAGGGGGAACCCATTACCTCTGAGGCAGTCCATTCTGCTTTTACATAACTTTAATTTTGAGGAAATTTTCCTTACATTAAACCTAAATGACTTCCCAGCTTCCACCAGTAGCTTCGAGTTCTTCCCTTTAAAGCGAAGCAGAAAAAACAGAGTTCCTTTTCTACTTTACAGCACTTCAGATATTTTTGAAAGGAACTATTATTTCCGCCATGCTATTTCTAGTTCCTTCAGGTGGTATTCTTATGGCATGAACTCATAACTTCCTTTGGATGCTCTCCCTTTTATCAGTGTGCTGTCAAGGTAGAACCCAAATAAATCATACTGTTCGTGAGTATTTCTGTTATTAAACTGGGAAAGGATATAAAAGATTTAGGAAATAAACAGATCACCAGCTTTTCTCTAGTAATACTCACTTTTTGTCACTGATGATAGTGTAGCCATAGCATTTAGGTGTTTACAACTACATCCTTGATAGGCTATATGAGGAAATAGAAATGGCACTTAAGAAATGACTGTCAGAAGGTCTGGCCACAACAGACACACAGAAAAAAAAAGAAAAAAACCATGCCAGAAGTGACATGGTTTTGAAAGCATTTAGGGACTGATTTTTCAAAATAATCTGAATGAAAGGAAGATATTAAATCACTGGAAAAAGTCAGAGATAGTATTCTTACCAAAAATACCAACCGCAGATAGAAGAGATTATTGTACATACATTTGCTTTCCTATTTCTAAAAATAGCTTTATGAGTTTTGCATGTATCTTTCATAAATACATGAGGTCAAGCAGTTTTTCCCAAATGATTTTTTAAGAACACATCACATCTTAAGTTATACGGTTGATGAAAGGTTGTAGAAAAACAAGATGCCCCAAAAGTCTTAGTGAAGTTTTGCTGTAATAGCTTTAAACTTCACTGAGGTTTTTGAGACACTCTGTATAAGATCCCTACTGTATTTGTTGATTATAAGAAAATATTTGCTTCAGTAGAGAATGTAGAGCTCCAAGGGCTCTCGTTTGAGGAAAGTGTTTCCTCTTCATATTTTAATGGGTTATAACATGTACTATGGGAAGGCACACCTATGTTGATAAAGATGATACAGTGGGTATCAGAATTCAGTGAGTGCAGAATTATGCTAGAATGCTAGGAAAAAGTAGCATATTTCAAGATTTGAATGTACAGTATTTCAATAACTTTTCTTAACCTAGTTGTCTATATGTAATTTGGGTATTATATGCATGTTTCCAATATTCTTTTTCTTCATTATGCTTTCACTAAATATATAGCTCTGTAATGTAACACTAGAGATACAGCATTTTAGTTCTGAATCTTTATATGTAACTTCTTTTTTTCAGTGTGATTTGTAAGTTAACCTCCCTGATTCATTCCTTTCACATCTTTTTGAGACTGTTTAACACTTAACAGCTTTCAGTTTTTGCTTTTTTTGTTTTGTTTTGTTTTGTTTTGGTTTTTTTGGAGGACAATTGGGGTTAAGTGACTTGCCCAAGGTCACACAGCTAGTTAGTATTAAGTGTCTGAGGGCAGATTTGAACTCAGGGCCTCCTGACTCCAGGGCCTGTGCTCTACTCACTGCACCACCTAGCCACTCCAAGTGTTGGACTTTTTTTTTTTGCAGTTTTTTGTAGGATTTTGCAGCTCTGAGGTTCAGTGAATTCAAATCACACCTTAGATACATATTAGCTGTATGATCCTGGGCTAGTTACTTAAAATCTCAGCCTCAGTTTCCTCATCTGTAAAATGGGGATGATAATAGCACATACTTAACAAGGTTGTAAGGATCAAATGAGATAATTAGTTCAGCACTTTGCATACCTTAAAGTACAATATAGATGCCAGCTATCATCACTGTTTTGTTGTATCCTATGTATTTGTCATGAATGGAAACTAGAAGTGTCTCTAATAGTGAGGAGATAGATTGGAGGAGTGGTTCATAGAGGAAGTTCACTTACTTGGCAGTGCTGCCCCTAAGGATCAGGAAATGGTACTACCACAGAGTAATGCCATGTGGTAGTACCAGTACTTCCTGGTACATCTGGAACATTAGTTTGCTGTAGGACATTTTCTAATTTCCACAAAGGTTGGCAAATATTTTTTTTTTTTTACTGTACTTCTTGAAGGCCTAACCAGGATAGTCCTCTCTTTATATCTCATTGGCTTACACCATCAGTATTTCAAATAGAATTCTAATTACACAAAGCTCAATCTTGTGTTATAAATTTGGTTGTCACTGGTAGTAGTGGTAATCTTTTTTTTTAAGTTTTAATTTAAAATTTTTTGGTAGTAGGTAATCTGATAGTGTAAGACCAGAAAGTAGTTCCTTTGTTCATTCCAACATTATTTATTATAATTAATGTGCTAAATGCTGTAAGAAAGTTATTTTCTCCTATTTCGTTCTTACAACAATATTTTCCAAGTATTTTATTTTTTAAAAGAAGTGTCATAAAATAATTAATTAAAAACTGGTGTTTGGATACATTTTAAAAGCATAATATTGGCTGTGTTGAGTTGAAAGACTAGATGTTTCTTTAGCTTTAAGTTTTTCATAAATATCATAAAAAGCATTAACAGTTGGTATTAGGCATCTCCTGTATACATTGCCTTACACTGCTCATGTAAGTGGGGGAAAGAGGTGAGAAAAATAAGAATATAATTACTGCCCTCAAAAAAAATTCATTTGTGAGAGAAAGAAAAATACATACATGTGTATGTATATACACTTATATAATATACATGTAATATAACATTTTATACATCATGTACCTATATATAAAACAGCTGGCAGAACACTTGGACAGCAGTGTCAACAAGTTCAAGTTAATATAACTGAAGATTCTCAGCAACTCCTTGTACCTTATGATATTTTGGGTAGCATAAAGAAGAAAGGAACTTATTCATGTAGAGTATTAGAAAGTAAGTGGTGTTCGTTGTCTTTTATACAAATATTATGGTATCAGATTTTTTGTTTCTTTATTGGAAAACAGTTTTTAAAATTAATAAGGTGAGCTTTTCATGGAACATCTGAAATACTTCTTTAGAATTTTTTTGGTTTAACTTTGAATTATAATTAGTCTAGGATTCAGTTAAATAGTATTGATAGCTGGCATTTATAAAACTTTAGCATTTCCAGAGTGCATTATATACACTGTTTCATTAAAACTCCAAGCCCAGGAGTCAGGAGGTGTTATTATCAACATTTTATTGATGAGCAAACTGAAACTCAGAAAGGGTCAATGACTTAGCCAGGATGATCCAACTGGTAAATTGCAGAGGCTAGTTTAAGATCCAGTTTTTCTAGATGGCAGATTTAGTACTTTCCTTATGCTGTGCTATAGTGAATACTCAGTCAAAAAAGTAGCTTGTTTATGCCAAGCATAATGTTAAAGTGCTGGGGATACCAGAAAAGGTAAATAGAAGGTTATCAGTATAATAAAGTAAACTTAGAGAATATAGGCATATAAAGTCATACATGAGCAACTTTCCAGAGGACTGCTGCTTAAACAGATTTTCAGGGTTCTGATTACACAGGATAGTGATCACTCTTACTTTTTCAATAACAAATCAGAGCATAATATTCACAGAAAATCAAGGTACAGCATTCACAGTGTTACAACTTACCACAGAAAATTGAAATACAGCATTCACAACAATTATCGCTAAAATGGCCACATAGTTTTCACCACAGTGGTCACATAGTTTTGAACAAAGTACAGTCATTTAGTCAGCCAATCACTTAGTAACTCAATCATTCAGTCATCCTTAAGGAGGCTTGCCAGTAGGATAAGAACAGATAATTTTCAGAAGAAATATAAATGATCACACAACCATCTGAGAAGAGACTTCAAGTTACTAATAATAAGAAAAAATGGAAATTTTAAAAAGGTTTCATATCACACCTTCCAGATTGATAGAGATGATTTTTAAAAGGATATGTTCGACATTAGAGAACACCAATGTGCTGTTAGTGCTGTGAATTGGGCTGTTTCAGTCAGAGTTTTAGAATAATGGTAGAAAAATTACTAAAGTGTTCAAACTTTATTACCAGAGGAGTGTCAGAGGTAGGACTTGAGCTCAGGCCTTTTTGTCTTTGAAGTAGACTTATTATACGTTACTTAGACTATATATGAATATAATGGAATATTTTTGTGACATAAGAAAGTATAAATATAAGAGAAACTTAGGAAGACTCATGAATTGATACAGAATGAAGTAAGCAAAATACTGCTAATGAGCTGCTGTATTCAGGAATGAGAAGACATGGGTTTAGATCATGGCTCTCCTACTGTGGCCTCATGCTAGTCATTGGACCTTAGTTTCCTCATAAAGAATGAAGGATTTGGATTTGATGACCTCTGAGTTCCTTTCCTGCTCTAAATAAATCTGATTCCTCCATATCTCATCCTCTCTACCTCAAGAAAAAAAGATACAGATTCTAACAAATGGATTTAAAAGTGTAGCAATTTAAGAAAACCTATAAATTAAAAGAATATAAAGTTTCTGGCATCCTAAATACATGCTTAGTTTCAAAGTTTCCTATCTTAGCTAATGGAACTACTGTAGTTGCCTTGGTGAATAATTGTAGGATATTGAGAATCACAGATTTGCTATTCCTAAAAAGGCAGTAGGATCACTTGTATATTTATAATTCAGTATTCATGAACATAAATTAGAGTATATTTTAAGTGGAAAGGAAAGAAATCTTGGTAAGATGTGGGAGTGAGAACTGTCCCAGAGTACAACTTGTTCTTTACCATACCCAATAAACACAAAAGTGTATCAGAATTCATCAATCCAGAGAAGACTTGGAAAAACCCATTGCGATAATTCGAACTAGTTTACTAGCTTGGTTCCCATTCTTCTCTTCACCTTTCCACCATCCCTCCTCTTAGTCTTCCCTTCACAAAAACTTTGGCCTACCAGGGTGTGGTGCCATATCCTAAGGGTCATTTCAATATTAGACATCATTTTGATATCTTAAATCTTTAGTCTTAATCAGGGAAATATTGAAAGCAGATAGCAAAGTACAGATCTGGGTAATCCCTAGAATGTCAGTAGAAAGAAGCTTTAAATTTATTTTACCCACTATTCACAGGGATATGGCATACCAAAAAACAGGTCTTGCCTTCAGCTAGTTAAAAGTCTTTCATGTTCAAAAACAATCAGAATAGCACCTGATTACTCCTCATTTATAGGCAATCAAAGGGAAAACTGCAATATTCTAAAAAGCAAAAAATGGGTTATACCCCTCCCCTCCAGTTATATCCTGCAAAGCCAAGACTAATTCTCTAAGAAAATAATTATGCTTTATGGAAAAAGAAAGGAATGATTGATTGATTGATTAAATCATTCATTCAGAGGTACGTAGGGATAAACAGAATATTCATTACACAAGACTGACCAAACATAAGAATGTTAAACATATTTAGGTACCAATGAGTTATTATGAAATGAAATATATACCTTTGTATGGTTACGGCTAAACAAAGCCTTCCGTTGTGGGATGAGGGATCATTTTGTTTTTTAAATGTCTTAAAACTCAAATAATCTCAAAGGCATTGAGAAAGGAAAGGGAACACTAATGACCCAGGGAGCAAAATTTGTAAAATCTGCAAGATCAGGAAGAGAATGAACTAAATTAATATTTTAAGATCAAAGAAATATCATTCCCTCATTACTAAATCATTTGGTGATGGAAAATACAGAGGAATTCCTCTTTGTCCAGAAAAGGAGATTTGGGTTGAGGGTCTAAGAGAAGACTTGGCCAGGACCCTCAAGGAAAAGTGAATAGGAAAAGACTTCATTTTGCTGATATCCCATTGCCTTGGATTTAGCCAGAAAGTAACTGTTTGAAGAAAAATCTTAACAGATTTACTCTTATGAATCAGGCAAACTCAGTAAGTTGAGGTAGAAAAAAGAAAACTTACTGTAATGTACAGTGTATATGTGTTGTGTGGGCCAGGACTGGAGCTCAGACCACACACATTGCTTTTAGAGAGATGAGTTTTCATAATAAGAGAAGACAATCCTTATAGGTTAACATTTCAAAAAGGGGATGGGCTAGTGTCAGAGATGCAGATTTCTAAGCCAGTTTCTAAAGCAGGATCCAAGGTAATACATCTGCTCTTTCTGAAGTATCAGATTGATATTTCCTGCACACCGCCCACCACCCAGAGGGCTGTCGTGTACATGTGTGCAAGCCCCTCTTATGCGAGGGCTGTTACGAATATCTGTGCAGCTCTTTTTATGAGAGGGCTAACAGGTATGCTTATTAAAGAGGGATGGGAAGTCATGTGTTCACTCAAATTAACCTGGCGGTCGTACCTAAATTCTTCACAATAATTCAATAATCCCCCCATTTGGTGCCAACCATATTTATAGTGCAGTACCACGATTGTGGATTTATATTGCTCTTATATGTTTAACTGCATCATCCTAATCACTCTACAATCGCTACTGCAGTTTGGAAATTGGCTTGGAATCAGTTCCTTGCACCAAGGGAGGCCCTGTAAGCATAAACAGCATGCAGTCCTGAGGACACATAAGAGAAACCCTACAAACAGATATACATACCAAAGGTGCATAGCAGGGTGTGAAATGTTAATAAACAAATGCATGATAGAGAGAATGTGAGGGATTAGGTCCTAGTTATCTGGGTCACATAAACCAGAGGCCAAAGACTCAGAGGTCAGGACTTTCAAGGAAAAGTGAATGGGAAAAGACTTCATTTTGCCGATATCCCTTTGCCTTGGATATAGCCAGAAAGTAACTGAAGAAAAATCTTGGTTAGGGCTTCACCCTAATGACTCAGGCAAACTCAAGAAAATGAAGTAGAAAAAAAAATTTATTATAACATACAATGTATATATGCTGTGTGGGCCAGGCCTGGAGCTGAGGTGTTAGACTCCTTTCTCAGCTCAACCGATCCTAAGGATCGATCAGGGATTGCTTCCTTTGCTGAACTGAGATCAGTTACAACAGGGCATCATTTGGGAGTAATGAATTCAGGTTGTTTGTATGGCGGTCTTCATGACAGTATGACTGGGCAGCAGGATCTAGAAAGGACCATTCCATGACACCTAGAAGCTAGATGTCTTCTTGAAATTTAGGATCCACATATAGTCCCCTGGCCCAAATTAACGTACCAACTCTTCCAGAGGCAAGGTTTGTGTTAAGGCTGCCTCCTTCCAGACCTAGGAAAGAAAACTAGAAGGAGAAGGCCATATGTCTTGTTAGGCTTTCATCCCTTCTGGCCAGATGCAGGTTCTGAAGGTCCAGCCCCTGCATTAGTAATTGGTGAATTTCAGAGGAATCCATAGTCCTACCTACTACCTTTTCTAAATTAGAATTACACTTGAAGATGTACCTGGTGCCATTTTATAACTATGCTTTCCAAAGTTTTTTTTTAAAACTTCTTTATTTAGCCATTCAACTCCCCCTGATGATTTGGGGCAATAAAGGGATATGTAAGTTTAGATTTATCCCCAAACACTTGAAAAGTCATTTGGTTATTTCTGTGGTAAAATGTGGTCCTTGGTAATAGTAGTACAGGGTAGACCAAACCTTGGTATTATGTCACTTATCAGACATCTTGCTACTATGTTTGGTTTGGCATGTATCACTGGCAAAACTACACATTGGTTCAATTAGTCTACACGCTAAAACATATCAGTAGCCCATAGACTTTGGTAAATTTCATTAATCTGCAGATTTTTAAATGGTAGGATTGCTTATTTTGTCTCTACTTTTGTCACTGTTTTCTTTCAGGAAGAGTTGAACTGTCCACAAGAAAGGCAGCTAGGGATCATACAATGGGCCTCTCCATAAACACTGGGGACAAACTTGTAGTATTGGGCCTTCAGTTCCCAAATGTCTCTGGGCATGAAGTTGCTGGCACAAGAATCATAGTGTAGTCATAATGGAGTAGATCATCCTGGAGAATGACTTCGTGTCTGGTCACTCAGACCTCAGCCTTGGCACCTGTGACTAAGGAAGAATAGTGGGTAGGTCAGCAAAGAACATAAGCAGTGTCTTTTGGTAGTTCTTGAGGGTTTCAACTGGCCCCCCCCATTTTGCTGTCTCGTCTACAAAATAGTTGCCATCTTGTTAAAAGGATTGTCCTCTGCTATGTGCTAGACAGTGCATCACACATTTGCCTTGAGGAACAAAACAACTTGAAGAACTTGGTCAGTAAGTGAGGCATGAGCTTACTATTGCAGCACTGAAGCTGTGCTGCTTCCACAAGGCCCGAGAGGAATGACAGACTTTGAAAGCATATTTGAAATCAGTGTAAATATTCACTTGGAAGTCCCTTGGCCAACTGGCACGCCCTGATCAGTGCTCTTAAAATCAGTCCCTTATGCCCCCAGTCCACTGGACACTGCCACTGCCCACAGAGTAGCTGCTGGGGACAAAACTGCTGCCCTAATCACTTGTGTTTCACTTTCACAAAAGGAAGAGCCATCCAGGAATGTGGTGAGACTGGGTTCTGCCAAGGGAATGTCCATGAGGTGAGGGCATGGACTCTCTGTGGCTTCAGTTACCTCCATAGTTATATGGTTCATCTGCATCCCTTCAGACTTTGGGGAGGGCAAGTGGCTAGATTTAAAACATTACAATACTGAATGGGTAGATTAGCCTCAGATAAGATGCTCTGGTGGGAGAAGGCCTATATCTTAGGCTGCAGCATGGAGGAATATAAAAAGACAAAGGGTTCGGTTCTCTTTGCCAGGTCAGCAGAGGCCATGAAGACCTGAAGATACTCTACAGTGCTTTGCACCACCAGATCATGTTGACAAGAATAGTAACCAATGAGCCTATGTTGGGGTCTAAAACTTCTGGGAGACAACGCCTGATGCTTCCCCTCTCCATTCATGTACAAGAAGGAAAAAAGTCTTGTTATAATTTGGCAGTCCCAGAAATGGTGGAGAGGCTCTATCTCTAGCTCCTCTCACCTAACCTTCTGTCAAAGCTCCTCAGGGTGTGAAGCATTAGGGGACTTTCTTATCTATATAAATATCTAGTTCCTTAGTGCTTAGAATCCAACAGTGGTAGTATCTTACTGTCTCAACAGGGTGCCTCCCTGCATTTTGTTTTTGGTATTGACATTTGAAGGATACACTGGATCTGTTATCAATCAAAGCTCTAGTGTCTGGGCCTAGCTGAAGGGTGGGGAACCTGTGGCCAAATTCTTTTTTGAAGGGTATTCATTCTATGAAGTTTGGGTTTAGTCAAAGGGCTACACTTGAGGGCCTACAGGGCCACATGTGGCTAGCTCATATTTCAGGTATCTTACCAGAGGAAGGGCAAACTGCAGCTTTAAAAAGGATACTCAGTGGCCCTTTTCATAAAGGCAGTGTAGTAGAAAAACCATGTCTTCTTCACAGGCTCCTTGTGAAGGGGAGGCAAGCAATAAACTCATTCACATACTGAATTAAAGGCAGATCCCTGTGGTGGGTGCACATCTTGTAGATCCTTGACAAGTGCCTTTGTGAACAGAATGGAAGATTCACAATAACCTTGGGGCAGGCAACCCAGTCCAAGTATATTGCCAGCCCTTCCCTTCCAAGTAAAAGTAAAACGGTTATGTAAGTCTAGGTATACTGGAATGTTGGGGGGGAGGGACCCACATAGGGAATGTTGGTGATAATAGAAATAGGATTTGGGACTACAGGGGCTTAGAACCTGGGTAAAGCAGTATATAGGCAGGCTGTCATTATCTACCCTTTTTTTTTTTCTCACTGGCAGTACAGGGTATTTGTAAGGTCACTGTCAGGGTACTCTCCACCTCCAGGTGGATGTAAAAAGTGAAGAGGTTTTGAATAGGTTCAACAATCTCCAAGTTAATATACTGTTGAACACGGTGGGGAGCTCTATACTTAGTCTGGATCTGCACTGGGTTGTCTGACTTAATGCACCTCCCAGGTTGGTGGGGTTCCAGTCCCACAAATTGGCAGGGAAGTTTTGTAACAAGGGAGGCAGTTCGGATACTAGGGGTCCTATAAACCTTTTTGGTTCTTTAAAAGTCACCCAGTGAGTCAAATCAGTTCCTTTGTGTTGTGACCTAATCCTTCCTGGGTCTAAGTGAATAATGTCCTCAAGTCCCTCCCACACAGTGAAACCAGGCAATTAGGCATAATCAGAAAATGAGTGAAAGCAGTCAGAGATCCAGTGGATACTTTAAAGGGGGGGGGGTCGTTAAAGGGCACATCTGACTTTCTCCCCACACGGCTACTACTGAAAGCCTCAAAGGGAACATTTCAGTCATGGGAAAGTTGTCCCACATCCACTAAACAAACAAAAGGAGGGCCTTTTACCATTATCTCTATCAAAGGCTCTTTAACCATACTGCTTTCCCTTTCACATTTCCAAGAAGCACCCCATAGGTTCAGACCTCATCCTTTTAAATGTTCTCTTCTTGCCCCCTTTCCCCTCCCAGATAGCCGTTTTTAAGGCTGCTGCCCGAATATTCACTTCTTCAGTTTTATTTTCCGTCTCTTTCTTATTGTGCTCCATTGACAGTTCCCTTGACTTCTTCACTCCAGTTGGAGCAGAATTTATAAAATTAATTGAATGTCTGCTGCTGATTGATTAGCGTAAGCTGAAACAATGACTTTAGATTACTCTCATTTTATGGATCTAACTGAACCAGTTTCTGGGGGGCAGCACACAAATGGATGTAAAAATCATCAGGGTATTCATCTGAATTTTGAGTACTTTCATGGAATTCTTTCCAGTCTATTGGTTATTGGGCAGATTGTTTTGAAGTATCATAGAGGTGTGTTTTTGCATCTGTTCCCCATCCTCCTGTTTATTAAAATTATAATCTAGAACTGTCCTGGGCCATGAAGTCCTGTTATGTTTATTCCCTAATTTAATATAGCACATAGCTTTTCAATCTTTTGTGAGAAAAGCATCTAGTAGCTCATCCATATCATTCCAAAGTGGGGTTATGGCTTTTACAATGATCTTAATTCTGTTAATGATGAGGACTGGGTCCCTTGGAAAGGGTAGAATGGCTTGTTGTTGTAACAACATAGCATTTCCTGGTTTAAAGAAGACATGTACTGTCCTCTGATTGTTTTCCTGAAAAAACAAATCTTAAAGGTGCTGTGGTACTTGCTTTATCTGGATTATATGGAGGTGGTATAAGAACTCTGTACTGGTCCCTCTAATGGACATGGTGAATTAGGGCATTCTCAGTTTGAAAGGGTGGCCCAGCAGAATTAATTATCCATTTGTCTAGGCTCTAATGTTTCTAGTCTAGCTGTCAAATATGCACAATTTACAATATTCAAAAATCCCATATCTATCTGGCCAAATTCTTTCCACACGTTTATCTAAGTACCAAATCCAATTTGATCTAAGTTATACCGCTTGAGCCCTGGACATCCCTGGCTTAAAAGGGGAATTTTCCTTTTAGCTAAGCCTTTTTAACAGCTTGCCCAATGAGGAGTAATTGAGGGTTTACTCTGCACCAGTCCCATTGCATTTGATACTGATATCATCCTTTACTGGTGCTGTCAGTCAAAAATTATCACTTAGCCTGACTGTTTTTCATGCAGAAATGAGAGGGGAGAAAATACAAAATTTTTGATACTGAGACCTGTATTTCCCTATTCTTTCCTGAGCTTATGAACTCAATTCTCCCCCACTTTTCATGGCAGGTTGACTGCTGGGGAAATAAATGTACCTCTGCCTATAGTGGAGCAAAAGAAGCTCTGGTTCAGTCATTGAGGGGAACAAATTTCTCCTCTCTTGGCAGAGTTGCTAAAAATTGTTGGAAGGAAAATCTTGGTTAGGGCTTCCTTCTAATGAATTGGGCAAACTCAGGAAATTAAGGTGGTGGTAAGGAGGAGTTTATTATAACATATAAGGCATACACATTGTATAGGCCAGGCCCTAAGCTCAAGCCACATGTTGTTGCTTTTAGAAATGAATTTTCACACTTGTTAAAAGAGATTGGAAAATTTGGGGTTCACTCAAACTGATCTGGTAGTAGTGGCTAAATTCTACACAATAATTTAGCATAACAATATTACATTGTGAACTAGAACATGAAGTAATTTTACATTGAGAGAGAAATTTTGATGGTCTCTTAGAGGAAGTGTTGGCCACTCACTACAGGAGAATAGTTTCTCAAAGTGTGAGCTATGTTTTTTCTTACAATCTCTCTAAGCCCTTAAATCAATGGCTCTTGAGAAAGTTACACAAAGGGAAAAGATTGTAGAGCAGATGGGCTTATAAGTAGGGTGGTTATTGTTCAGTCATTTTAGTTGTGTCTGATTCTTCATACCCTATTTGGGGTTTTCTTGGAAGAGATACTAGAGTGGTTTGCCGTATCCTTCTCCAGCTTGCTTTATAGATGAGAAGCTGAGGCAAACAGGGTTAAATGACTTGCCCGGGGCACACAGCTGGGAAGTTTCTTAGACTCTATTTGAACTCAGATCTTTGTGATTACAGACCTGGAGCTCCATCTACTGCACCACCTTGCTGCCTTAAGTGCGGTATTAATTATTAAAACCATTTAATATGTTATGGTAGGAAGTAGTCAGCAGTAGGTGAGAGAGAAAGAGGAAGAAGAGATTCAGTTGCAAAGGTTTGTCAGAATTTCTTCTCAGTAGAATTGCAGTTTAACACCTTCCTGTCTGTCTTGTTCAGAATTCAGTGAGTAAATCAACAAGTACTTATTAAGCCCCTTATTATGTGCCAGGCACTATGCTAGGAATAGATCAATATGTAATAAAACAGTAATTAATGAAAAGAAGTATGGGCAAAAGATAGAGCCCTAAATCAGACTAAGTAATGACCTACTGAATATTGAATGAGTCAGAAAATAAATTGTTGAAATAATAATTGTTAGAGGAGTATAATAAGGAGGCAACATACCAGACCTTAGGGGATGCAGCTGAAGCAGTGCTCAGAGAAAAACTTGCTGCAGTGTTTGGTTGGTGTTTCCTGAGTGCTCTATCCACCTCTGAAAACTTACATTACAGAATAGAGGTCATCAGTGAATTGAGCATGCAGTTAAAGACTAAAAACCAAACAGACCAGCAGCCTTGATGCAGATAGATAATTACGATAAGAAATTTTAAAATAAGACTATAGAACTGATATTACAAAAGCTGACTTTTTGAGCAGACTAACAAAAATCACTAAATTATTTGCTAAGCTGACCAAGAAAAATGAAAAAAAATTATAAATTACCAAAATAACAAAAACAGAAAATAAAATTAATGAAGAAGGTAATTGATATAATAGCTTCAATAAAGTAATAAGACACAAGTAAAGCTACAAAAAATTCATCATCATTTTTCTAAAACATTAACAACAAACGGGAATAAATGATATTAGAACTTCTGTCTAAAATAAGTACAAAATGCAGAAAATATTTGAGAGTTTACTTAAAAAGACAATTTTAAGTTTTACACAGATATAACTGTAAAACATCCTTTATGGAAATAGAGACTAAGAATTGGTGAGCTATTCAGTGCTCATGGTTTTGGCCATGCAGAAAACTGCCTAGATTATAGATTTAGTTCCATATCGGTCATAGCACCAACCAGATATTTTGTAAAATTAGATGAAATAATAAAATTCAGCTTGAAGAACAAGTAATCTAGAAAGGAAATAACGAAAGTAAGTAGGAAAAACAAGTAATAATAAGGAGAGCGTAGCATTACCAGACTTTATATTATAGCAATAATCATAAAAACTTAGTGTTGGAAAAACAGGTAGATCAGTGATAGAAAAAAAAAAACAAAAGCAATTTAAAGCAGTAGTTCAGCCAAGCAGGATAAGGATTCATTGTTTGATAAACATTGCTGGTAAAATCGAATAGCAGTTTGGAAGAAATTAGGTTTAAAACAGACCTCACACCTCATAGAAAAATATTCTCTGATTGAAATGACATTATCAACAAGGAAAAAATTGCCTGTCATTTATAGATAGGGGAAAGGTTCACAACCAAACAATGGATAGAAAAGATCTCAGAACATAAACTGGATAATTTTTATTATATAAGATTGAAACACTTTTGCATAAACAAATCTTTTATAGCTTTGATTAGAGGAGGAACCACTGGGAAAAAAACCTTTGCAGCAAGTTTCTGATAAAGATCTCATTTCTAATTGCCAGTCGGATTCAAATTTATAAGAATAAGGGTCATTCTCCAATTGATAAATGGTAAAACAATGAAAAAGCAGTTCACAAGGGAAGAAACTTAGACATATATGGCCATATTTTTTTAGATAAGGTTTCAAGTCACTAATAATTAGAAAAATACAGATTAATGCATTTGTGACATTTCATTTCGCAGCCATCATATTGACAAGGATAAATCACTACCACCACCTGCCTAAAAAAAAGAAGAAAAAGACAAGTGTTGAAGGGGCTGTGGGAAAATAGGCACAATAATGATACGCTATTGATGGAGCTATATATGGGTCAATCCTTCCTTCTTTCCAGTACTTGATAATAAAAATGATAGCAAAATTTAAAACACCTTGAAAAACAAACTAAATCACACCCAGATTAAAAAAAACAAACCCATAGCATTGACTATTGCATTTCCTCTTAAAAGTCATAAGAAACCTCATATAAGAGAAATGGAATGAAAGGAAAACTAGGATGCCTTTAAAAAAAAATAAAACATACAATGCTGTCTCACTAAAAATTTCCACTTGTAACAAGAAGCAATCCTGGGGATGGGCCTATGTATATGGTGGGGTAAGTCTTATAAATCTCTTATTTTCTCTTCTGTACAACTAGCATAGCCAATTTAAGTGACTTTGGGTCTTCTTTTTGAGATAATCCTACGTTTGTGTTTCAGGTTATACACCTGGTACACCATATAAAGTGTCCTGTTCACCCACCAGTGGGGCAGTGCCACCTTATTCATCATCCCCCAACCCTTATCAGACTGCAGTGTATCCAGTTCGAAGTGCCTATCCACAGCAGAATCCATATGCACAGGTAAAGCATACGCACCAACCATTTGGTATGACTTCAGTAAATGTTATCTTAATGAACATCGTGCTTTTCAAATCCCAGTTTTAAAAAATTTGTTAGTTGGGAAATTGTTAATGAAAGATTTGGCTAAGGTTGAGAAAGTTTGAGAAAAATGAATGTGAGCATTTTATTGTAGCCAAAGAGATACAGGTAAATGTGTGTGCGTGTGCATGTGTGTGCGTGTGCGTATGTAAACATAAAAGAAATTTTGTGAGGAACTGAGTTGTAGTTGTTATCTTTTCTCCAACAGCAAGGCACTTACTACACCCAGCCTTTGTATGCAGCACCACCTCACGTAATTCATCACACCACAGTTGTGCAGCCAAATGGCATGCCAGCTACTATGTACCCTGCCCCCATCCCTCCTCCAAGAGGAAATGGCGTGACTATGGGAATGGTTGCTGGAACCACTATGGCAATGTCAGCAGGTAAATCTTTTTAACTGGTTTGTTCTTATCATATCACAGGACATTATAGAGCAGTAGTAAGATAGAATGTTGGGACTGGAGTCAGGAAGACTCACCTTCCTCAGTTCACCTCTGGCCTTAGATGGCTAAATTACTTAACCCTGTTTGCCTCAGTTTCCTTATCTGTCAAATGAGCTAGACAAGGAAATGGTAAACCAGTCCAGTATCTTTGCCAAGAAAATCCAGATGAGGTCACAGAGAGTCAGGCATAACTGAGAAACGACTGAAGAACAGTAACAGAATTAAGGTTTCAGTGTCGAAACTCCAGTTCATGTGGTTCTTTGTTTTATTCTATTAATAGATTCATGTCCTTTCCCATGAAAATACCTTTTTTGCCATCTTGGGGAGAGGTAACAATTAAAGCCAGCATCACCTATTATTTAATATTGAATAGACTTTGATTCCAGAGCAGTTTCCTTGAGTGGCATCTTCTTTTTTTGTTTGTTTTTAATTGGGTGGGTGGGGACATAGGTGGTAGGTGCTGGGAAGCTAGGACAAAAAAAACTCCAGAATCAAAGGATTTTCTTTGGTTGTTTGATAATTAGCATTATTTAACTTAGGCTAATCCTGGCTCTACCATGATTGGTTGTGTGACCTCTTGGGTAGCCTCAGTTTCTTCCTCTGTCGGCTTTCTTCCAGCTATAAGTCAGACAATGATGATGATAGCTGACATTTAATATTTTACACGTATTTAGTCTTTATAACAACCCAGTGAAATAGGTACTGCTGATTTTATATTCATTTTACAGATAAAGAAACTGAATCCTAAAAAGTCCATGACCACAGATTTAGAACTAGGAGGAATCTAAGAGGTCGTCTGGTTCAAACTTTCATTTTAAAGATGCAAAAATTGAGACTAGGATAGTTCAGCTGACTTGTTTAAAATCTCTTGGGATAGTAGTAGCATGAGCTGGGATTTAAACCTAAATCTTTAAGCCAAAGCCAAGCAAGTAGAGAGATTTGTCAAAGCCAGATCAAGTATAACATCTAAAACTTGAATGATGGCTTTGGCTTTTTTTTTTCCAGAGGATTTATGAGTTAACTATTGTGCTTGCAGCATTAAAACTGTATGAGAATTTTTTTCTTTCTGAATGAGATTTCTGTTAAGCTTAGGGGAATATGTTGATAATTGTAAAAAATCCTTTCTCTGAAAAATTGGGGTTGCTTAAAAAATTTGCAGTCTGAATTAGAAAAGTAACATGTATGATGGTTTGTGATAACATGTAGAACTCTAGTATCTATCTTGCAAATATGTTTTGAATTTTTTATATGTATATTATATAACATGTTATAACATAACACAATGTATAACAAAATAATGTTATATTGATAATTAACACATGATTTAATGACATTGTAATATTATATATATCTTTAAAAGTAGACTGTTACATCTTCTCTGTGTATCATGTGAAATCCTTTTAAAAGGTCCAGACACATTAATTAATGAAAAAATTTCATTATAATCTTTGAAAGAAAGATTTTCATCCTGTCTCCATTTTTTCTTTGCCCTATGGGGGGAAAATGTACTACATCAATTACATAGCCTAGTTCTTCAAAGAGTTCTTAAATTCCAGTCCTTCTAAAGTCATTCCTTATTAAGATTTTAAGGGGAGAAGCTCTTATTCCTACTAACAATGCATAAACAATTTAAACTGAATCAGATTCAGTAAGGAAGACCCAAATTTGCTTGTCTTACTTGCTATATTGCTAGGCTACTTTAACATTCTAAGGTGATATCTCTTATCCCCTTCTGTCACATCAAATTTGCACACAAATACATGTGTAATTTTCACAAGAAGCAAGTCCATAGACACATGCCCTGCAAATACATATAACTTCAAAATCTTTCTTAGAGCTTTTAAAATTTCAAATAGCAGAGTTTCCTACCAAATGTTTTTAAGTAGACAGCTTTTTTTGTCCCACTCCACTGGCCTTCCCAGGTAACAAAGTCAAATAAAATACGAATTCCAAATGCTACAATCTAGATTGTACATGTCTAATTGCTGTCCCTTTGATGTTATTATGTGCCAACAATTTGCTTTGCTGACAAGAAATTTAAAATGAAAATTATATAAAGTAACCCAAGAAAGAAAAATAGAAGGATAAGTAAGTGGTCAGTGTTTTTTATTTTCCACATAATAATGTTTTATATACACATAATAATGTTCCTTTTTTTCATGACTAAAATTGAGTTGCTGGGAAAGAAAGATACCTTTAAAATAACTAAATGGATTTGGGTAGACAGAGGATTCAAGTTTCATAAAAATCTGCATTGTAGACTATGCTTATTCTCTTTCCTTGTACTGAATCAGTTTACATTTACCAAACAGACAATAAAATGAACATGCAGAAGACTGTTTAACAATATAGTTCATGATCATAGTAATTAAAGAATTTGAAATAATGAAATAACTAAAAATAATAAAGTATAAGCCCCATTAAGATTCAGTGCATGAAGAAATGAACTACAAGTTATTAGTCAATGGCATTCTAGATCAATTTCACTTTAAAACTCAATAATTAAGCTGGCTAGGAATCCTAATTCAGGAAAAATGGAGATTAAATAACAATGATTAAATATGAAGTTTATATCTCTCATCCTCTTCCAACACAAGCCTATTTGTAGAGAGAAACAAATAGGAAAAAAATTATGGCATTGTTTTTTTGAGGAGGGGGACGGCAGGGCAGTTGAGGTTAAGTGACTTGCCCAAGGTCACACAGCTAGTAAGTGTTAGTTGTCTGAGGCTAGATTTGAACTCAGGTCCTCCTGACTCCAGGACCCGGGCTCTATTCACTGCCCCACCTAGCTGCCCCTATGCCATTGTTCTTTACAAACTATAAATGTAGAAAATTAAGACCCAGACTATCATGACTATCATCTTAGAATGTTAAAGTGGCCTACCACTATAGCACATAAGACAAGGAAGCCTGGGTCTTCATTACTGAATCTGATTCAGTCCAGATTGCTTGAACATTGTTTCTGGGAATAAGAGTTTTTCTCCTTAAAACTGAACAAGGAGGGGCAGCTAGGTTGGTGCAGTGAATGAGTCAGGAGGACCTGAGTTCAAATGCGGCCTGAAGACAACACTCCAGTAGTTAGTCTTAAAGCAAATCCTGTTTTGTGGACTGTCTTGCAATCTTTTAGCTAACTATAATGATAATTTATAGTGTGATTTGACACACTAGCTGTGTGACCTTAGGCAAGTTACTTAAGCCCAATTGCCCTGCCCTCCCCCTCCCAAACCCAAAACTAAAGCATCGATACTAGGCCTGGAATTTCTTTGAAGGAACAGGTTGTGTGAATTGATGTTGTGCATTGATTTCACATGAGGCAGAGAAAATAGAGGTGACATGAAAATCTTTCTTTCAAAGATGATTTTAATAAAAATCTTATCAGTTGATGTGTTTGGTCCTTTTAAGAAGGATTTCACATGCTATACAGAAAAGCAAAGATGTAATAGTCTAAAAAAAGCATGATTTTTGTATATAATTTTAAAATGTTTCTGTTAAAAGATATTTGCAGGACAGATACTGGAATTCTACCTATTATCATGAGCCATCATGCTATAAATGTATATAAATTCACTGCATTTCTGTAACTGTAGAGTAAATCTTACATTTTTATTAATATACATACTCAAAACCTCAAATACATATTATACACATATATGTGTATACACACATGCTTATAAATATTTATGCTAGTTTGATAGGCTTTGTGTAAATTTAAACTTGTTTAGAGTTCAGTAAAATTCTAACAAACTCAGAATATTTTGGGGAGATTTCTTCCCATTCCTGTATCCATTCTTACTTCTTTCTCCCTTCAAACCAAACAAACATGGATGTGCTGTGCCATTAATTATATATTACTGCATGTTGTATTATGAATGATCCTTAGTTATCCTAGTTAGTTTTGCAAAGCATTTCCATGACCACTTGTAAGGAAAATAATCATGTTATTTTCTCTTAGGTACTTTGTTGACTACTCATTCCCCTACTCCAGTAGCGCCTCATCCAGTTACTATGCCCACATATCGGGCCCCAGGAACACCAACCTATAGCTATGTGCCCCCACAGTGGTGATCATCCTGGCAAATGTAAGTTACCCGTTAAATAGCTACAATGAAGCTATTCTGCTTATTTTTGGAGTAGAGTGAAAAATGATATATTTACTTATGTATAGTTCTGTATCATTATAAATACAGTATAACATTTTTAGTTTGTCCTAAGTGTTACATGACTCTTTAACTGCCATTAGTATAACATTCTGAAAACTACTTTAAGTCAACACAAAATGAACTTAATAAACTAACCTTTCCTTCTGGTGAATTCAGAGGGGCTGTTTCTGTGTGTCTGTGTATCTGTAAAAGTTGTGACTTGTAAGAATGTCAAATGTCTTAAAGTGCATGTTAGAACTTAGCAGTTGAAGATACTGTTTGACTGTGTCTGGTTATCTATGATGACTTGGTTTTATATCTTCATTTAACTGTAGGTTTGAAGATGGGAGATATGCAATCAAGTAATTGAGGTTTAACAGTTGGTGCTGAAGCCCCTCATGCCTCCAACCAGGACTTTTCTTTCTTCTGAATGCTTTCAACACTTTGCTAAACACTACTAAATTCAGATCACTGAAGATTTCCAGTGCTGCATATCTTACATCTTGGAACTCCAGTAGTTAGTCTTAAAGCAAATCCTGTTTTGTGGACTGTCTTGCAATTTTTTAGCTAACTATAATGATAAAAAGGGAGTATAAATTTATTCTGATCCATATCTAGTTGAATGCATGTTTAACACACACACACACACACACACACAGACACACACACACACACACACACGCTTGCTCAATCTACCTGCAGTGACTGATGCAAAACCATCATATGCAAAATCCAAAGGAACTGAAAAGTATTTTACAACTTGTTATCAATGCACTGTTGTAACATATGCAAAGTCTTAAAAAGGTAGAGTCGTGAAAGTGAATTTCTTTCTAGAACATCAAAATAACCCATTAGTAAGTGCTTCAACTTTTGGGGGGTTGATAAGTTGACAGTTAAGGACATGGATTTTTTTTTTTTTATTTTAGGCAATTATATTTCTTTTCCAATTGAATTCAGTTAATACAAGTAGAAGTGACTGGAGGAAAGATCTGGCAGTTTCAAAATTCTTGCACAAAATCAGTTTTCTAAGCGTCCCCTTTCAGTTGTATTGTATGGAGTCAGTATTACATAGACATTGTTAAAGATCAGAATGAAACATTAGATTATGTGGCCAGTAAGAGGATAACGTGTGAACAAAGCAGCTTTTTTTGACTGCCTAAATTTTGAATGCAAATCTCTGTTACAAATTCTGGAGAAGTGATATTTTCTGTCTTGTTGAAAACTCACATCTAGTACATGATCATATTTCCATGTGATGGAGGATAGGTATAAAAGTGAGACTGCCACACTCTTGGGAGGTATCACATTCCAGTTTATTCCATTTGTTTCCTAAAGAATGTTCTATTTAGCTGAAAAATGTATGTACAATTTGACCTAACTTACTTAAAAAATAAAACAAAACATGTAGGTTACTGCTAGGTTTTTTTTACAAACAGGCAAGAATTCAGCTATATGTTTTGAATAAAGTTTCTGTGCTTAAGAATTAAAGGGGAACAAAATAGGGTTGGGATTTGTTTTTGTTTTTGTTTTTTTTTTTAATGTCCTTAATCTGATGTTTCTTATAGTGGATTATGCATACATTTGTAGCAGGGTTGTGAGAGTGTATGAACACTCAAAAACTAGGGAGTTTTTCTTTTGATTTGCCAATTTATTTCTGACCATAGTATGGGCTGCTTGTGAGTCACAGTATTTTTTGATGCAAACTTAAGTTTTATTTTACCTCAGATATCATTTGGGAAGCATGACCATGAGTCCAGCTGCAGATTAGTGTTTTGTTGTTGTTGAGTCTCTTCCACTGTCCTTTTCCTTCTTTTTACAGCAGTAATAATTCAACTCAAAGTAAATGCTGTTAGGGATGAAGGACTAGCATTAGAATCAGTTTGCATGCCAGAACCGTTGCTGAAAAGAATTTAACTTAGAAATCTGAATATTGTGCAAAAGAAATCACAAGGGTTGTCTTTTTTGCCCCAGAGTTTGACTGACTTGCTATGTGTGAATCTGATAATTTTAGTGATTTTAAATATTTCTGATTGTAGCAGATGGTATCAAAATTTTCTTCCCTTCCCTTTTAAGAATTTACAGAGAGATCTGTCAGGCTGTAGCATTTGCGATTTTATTACACCCTACAATTGAATTTGAGTGGCACCTATTTGTTTTTTTGGTCGGGGGGATGTGGTGGGATATCCTGCTCCTTTCGTGGATTTGGCAGCTCCTTCTAGCTAATACCCTATGCCTCCACTCCAGCATTCTTTCTGAGGGAGAGGTGTATGCTCCTGAACAACCATTGAGATGAGAACCTTTGGTAACTTTATTTTTTACAATAAGCACTCTTCTTTTTTTTTTTTTAAGCTTCAACAATTTAGTTTATAAAGTTTAGGAATATTTTTGCATGGATCACTGTAAACAGAAGACCCTTTATTCCTAATGCCTCTTGACATAATTATAGTATTTACTTAAAAATACTTTAAAATGTTTCATGAGCACTTAATGCAACTTAGAGACTACCAGATATGTTTATGGAGCAGAGATTTACCACCAGAGAAAACGATTTGAATCTGTAGTGTTAGTTCCAATCTGTTTTCCATAATTCTATTTGTATAATGCACGGGTTTGCAGTTAGTGACTGATAGGATGCTCTGTTCTAAGGACTAAAGTGAATGAACTGATAGAACAATTTTTTGAGTTTATCAATATCTAGTTTAGAAGAAAAGATTCACCATCTTAAAGTATGTTCTTGATTTTAGAAAAATAACTGTGAGGTGTGGAATCATTCAGATTTAAGAAACTATGCAAAATGGCTGTAAAGCCTTGCTGTATAATTTCTTGTTCCACAGGAATGATGAGCATGAAGCATTGGAACCATATGAGGAAGAATTTTCATAAATGTTATCATAGATAGCATTTTTGAAAGATAGAGATCCTCTTCTGTATATCACATTTTTCATTAACATCAGGTTCTTAAGTGTAATTTTTTTTTCACCCAATGATAGTTTTTCTTCTGTACCTCTTCTTCTTTTTAAAAATTTGAGTTGTCTTGTTCATTAAATACTTGTACTAATTTGCATTATGGGATTCATCCACAAAGAGAAATTTTCATTTTTTTGCAGCTATCAGGATACCATCTATTGTAAGTGATTCAGTATAATGAAATGAGAGAGAAAGAAAGAGATCACTTCTGTTAACTAAGGACACGTGCCCGGTCACGTGCATAATTAGAGTAGTAACAAAGCATGGTGGTAGGGGAGAAATATATCTTATCTTAATGGCATTTTGTTAAATTTTAAAAAATAAAGAGATATAACTAGGGGCAAAATTATACACTATAAAGTTGTATTTTTAGGAGACAAATTATAGCAATAAAGAACCTCCTGAAACCTTCTCTTCTTTTTATATTACATTCCTGATTCAGGATTCCTACAACCACAAGCATTTAGCTGTATTGGGATTTCTTAGGAAATGGAAGCAGGACAGCAGCAGTGGGGACATGTACTGGTTCCTGTAAACATTTGGCAGCTTTATAATAGCGAGATTTCTCATGACATAACTCTTAACCTAAGACCCAAGAGAGCTAGTGTATCAGATCTGTAGATTCTGCTGTTTTTATTGCAATAAAAATCTTGTTTAGGATCTGTAGTAGGTGTTCAGTTTATTAAACCTAGTGACATATGCAGGCTATTCTTTGGAAAACAAGACAATTACTGTTCTTAAAAATTCATCAGTCATTGATTGGCTTAGTTCATTACTAACCAAGCAGTTTTGAAAATTTAAAAATCAGTCTTTTTATAACTTGAAAAATATGTTAGTAAAGTTATTAGTTTTACAAAATTCTTACTCATTGGAACTTTTTCCTTGTATGCTATGCAAACGAAATACTGATTTAGTGGTAAAGAACCAGCAATCCTTTGGGCTATACTATTAGAAAATTTCCCTTTTTACCCCACGTGTCATTTTTACCTGGTGCCACCCGACAACCCTGATTGTCATGCTCAGGCTTTCTGGTGTCATCTGGCCTACATTGAATGATTTTTGAATTGATACGCTATGTATCTGTTGATACTTTATTAGTAGTGAGAGGAAATGTATTTTTGCCTAAAACTAGAAGTAATCTAATTGATTTTATCTAGTAGCTTTGCTCCTGTGCATATCTGTTATTTATTTCACCATATCCATCAGTGGGAAAAGGCATGAAACACATCAGAAATTCAAAACCTGCATGAAAAATGAAATCCAATTGTATCTGCCTGCCTTTTAAAGAAATATGACCATCTTATGAAAAACAGTGTTCTGGAAAATTTGACTTGATTTCCGTGCCCTTAGATTTGTTCATTTGTTGCAGGAAGATATATGTGTTCTGCACTGTTTTGACTGGAGAACATAATTATCCTCATCTTGATCTCCTCTTTGACTTAACCAAGTAAAGAACATTAGTCTGAGGCTTTTAGAAAAATACCCCCAAATAAATGCTTCATTTAGCAGAGGGACAGCAGCATGGTCCTAGTCAATTGTGATTTAATGTGGCTTTCATAAATTAGAAGTTAGATTGGGACAAATTACTTGTTCTAATTTTTCTCTTCTTTCAAGGGAGGGAGTGGTTCTCCTTGCAAAGTGAACTTAGTTTAGGTGAGGGGAGGAAAAAGTTCTTGTCCAAGGCTTCCATTTTACTAAACACTTTTCAAGCACCTCTCAGAATTATTTTTAAGTGGCATTTGTACTTTATTGGACCTACATTTTCTAGGGAAAGTAGCTGATATATTTTAGATTACAAACCAAAGTGGAGTAGGCAGTTTATTTAGAGAATATATACAAGAAAAATACTAAATTGACCTTGAATTTCTTTTAATACCTGAAGAAAGGGGAAGTCGTAAGTGACATCTGGTATCATTTATGCAGTCCCAGCTTGGTTCAGAGACCTCTTCCAGATTAATTGGGACTTTTCTATCAGATTTATGTACCATTTGAAGATGAGACAAGGCAGGGGGACAGTACTCATAAAACTTGGTGTACATGGTAGAGGAGGAGGAAACCTGATTAGCTTCAAGAGAAAACTGTCAAATACCAGCTGTGTGAACATGGACCACTACCAGAAGCCTAATGCCCATGGGTCATAGTCTCTTTACCAGCCTTTCCCAGCTTCCTGGAACGGAAGAGTAATTCTGCCAGGTTGGTGGGGTCTGGTTTGGGTCCCCAGCAGTAGACTGTCTTGAAAGGTTTATTTTAGCTGGTTCCTGTACAGACTTGTTTTTAAATAGAATGGGTTTGTTAGTGTTCTTTTTATTGTAGTACTCTTACTGGCTGCCCTGTGTCCAAAACAAGTGATTGCATGCAACAGAAATACAAATGAAAAGGACCCAATAATAGTTCTCCATATTTTGTTATTGAGTAGACACAGGTTTCTTTTTTATAATTTTTTTTTAAATACTGTTTTTCAGACAGTTATGTTGGTACTTTTTTTTAAAGTTAGGTCAGTGTTGTCTTCCAAAATGTTAAAAAGCATCACTCACTTCTGCATTGAACTTACAGTGTCAACACAAAGGTGTGGAAAATCCATCCTGAGCCAGTTCAATTATGTGTAAATTCATACTTTTTTATTTTTTATGCAATCCGATGAGTAGATGAGCTCAGATTTAAAATTCTTTAAAAAAGCACGTTTATTGTAACAAGAATTGTTATGTATTAATACTTCAGTTTTCAATAAAGATTGACTTGTGTTGCTTATTTTGGTTTTTCTCATTTTTCCAAACTCTTCTGGAATGGCAGAAGAACTGGGAAATGCCAGCTTCAATTCTCAAATTAACAACAGATGTGGAATTAGCTAATTGTAACTAATCAACTTAATACATTTTTCATTTTTACTAAGGTACCAGAATGTCCTCTCCCTACCCCGTTGGTCTCTGTTGAAGTCAAGACTAAGTTTTGTGAAAAAAAGTCCTAACCCTAAAGAACACTGGTAACTCCAGGGATCTTCCCTCACCCCTTAACCTGTTTGCCTTTGAGATAAGGCATTTTCCATTGCAAGAGCAATTAAGGTTGTGATTTCTTTGACTTAGCGGCACCTTTCTGCAAATTTCCCATGATTTCACAATGCTCTGAAATCACATGTTTGAGTATGGTGTTAGGAGAGAGAACACTCCCCACTACAAGTCAGGATAAAGGAAAGAAGTATTAAGTGCCCACTATGTGCCAGTCCCTGCCCTAATAACTTTATAAATATCTCATTTGATTATCACAACCCTGGGAGTTAGGGGCTGTTATTATCCTCATCATACACTTAAGGAAACTGAGGCTTGCTGGTTATGTAACTTGCCTAGGGGAACATACCTAATAAGTGCCTGGGGCTGGATTTGAACTTGGGTCTTCTGACTCTAAAGCTAGCACTCTATCCATACTCTACCACTTCGATGCCTTCTATCATAAATGATTCTGTTTAATGAAAGATATAACTTCTGTTAAACTTAGGATTCATGCCTGGTTACATGAATGATTAGAATAATGACAATATGACAACAGGAGATGTTAAAAAAGGCAGGAGGGCTGGATTCTTGGCTTGGCTCAGCCATGGCCTCCTGTGCCTTCATCATCAATCTTCATCATCCTCATTGTTACCAAGAATTTAGCAAGCGCCCTGCTAAGCATCAGGAACACAGAGATGAAAACAAGGTTCCTGCTCACAGTCCAGTGGGAGTTCTGTTCATTAGGTGGTGTTTCAGTGGTTTTCATCTCCAAAAGAAGGCAGAACTTGAATCCGTCTAGATCTAACACGCAGTACTTCTATTGTCTACCTCAAATGCATTTTAATTGGTCAATAATTTCAGTCCCTTTTGATTGTTATCTTTAGATGGATTGCATTGTTTTTCCTAACATTAGCACTGACAAGTGGGAAACATCTCAGCTCTCAGAAATTACTAAATACTCCAAGGCACAGAATGTCTTCACATTTATTTTGTGCACTTGGGTCATCATTCAGTGTGGTCTCTAGCCCTAGCAATGACATTTCCGCCCCACTTCCACTGCCATAAGTATAATAAGTGGCAGGAATGGGAGGTTGGAAAGAATTTGATGAGGCAGTAGAACTGGTAAATAGAATACTAACGTTAACAAGATTTTTTATTGCTTTGTGATTTTTTTT
>CM053596.1:227357611-227382635 GCA_028646575.1 Pseudocheirus occidentalis | reverse complement strand
GGGAACTTTGGAATTTGGCTATGATATTCCTAAGAGTTTTCTTTTTGGGACCTTTTTCAAGAGGCAATCCATGAATTCTTTCAATTTCTATTTTGCCCTCTGGTTCTAGAATATCAGGGCAATTTTTCTTGATAATTTCTTGAAAGATGGTGTCTGGGCTCTTTTTTGATCATGGCTTTCAGGTAGTCCAGTAATTTTTAAATAATCTCTCCTGGATATATTTTCCAGGTCAGTGGTTTTTTCAGTGAGATATTTCACATTGCCTTCTATTTTTTCATTTGTTTGGCTCTGTTTTATTGTATCTTGATTTCTCATAAAGTCATTAGCTTCCATTTGCTCCAATCTAATTTTGAAGGAATTATTCTCTTCGTGAGTTTTCGAAATTCCTCATCCATCTGGCCAATTTGACTTTTTAAGGCATTCTTCTTTTTGAGGCTTTTTGGGCCTCTTTTGCCATTTGAGTTAGTCTGTTTTTTAAGGTGTTATTTTCTTCGGTGTTTTTTTTGAGTCTCCTTTAGCAGGGTGTTGACTTGCTTTTCATGATTTTCTTGCATCATTCTCATTTCTCTTCCCAATTTTTGCTTCACTTCTCCTACTTGATTTTCAAAATCCTTCTTGAGCTTCTTCATGGCCTGTAACCAGTTCATATTTTTCTTAGAAGCTTTTGATGCAAGAGTTTTGACTTTGTTGTCTTCTTCTGGTTCCATGTTTTGATCTTTTTTGTCCCCCCAAAAAAGGATTCTATGGTCTGTTTGTGCTTCCTCTTCTTACTCATCTTGCCAGCCAGTTACTTGACTTTTGAGCTCTTTGCCACAGTGAAACTCTGCTTCCAGAGTAGAAAGAGCTGTGTCCTGAGTTGCTGGGGTTTTTGCAGTTGTCAGAACTATGAAGAGGGCACCCTCTCTACAGCCACCACAAGCTCTGGCACACTGGCATTTCTCACCCCAAGACCACCACCCAAGACTGCAACCCAGATACAAGCAGGTCAAAGCAAGAGCAATTACTCTCTGAAAGTCACTTGGTTCCACTATGGTCTGCTGGCCAGGAGATCTGGAGGCAGCCACGCAGCAGCAGCTACAGCCACAGTACCTCCACCACCTCTCATGCCAGAGGCAGAGGCCAGACTTGGCTCTTCTCCACCCGATTCCAACAGATTTCCCTACTGACCTTTACTTTCTCTTTCGTGGTTATGGGTTGAGGAGTCTGGAAACTGCCACAGCTGTCAGTGACTGAGTCTCCTGGAGTCTGTTCCAGTCAGTCTGTGTTGCTGATTGGGGCTGCCCTGGGTCTGGGACCGCGAGGATCAGGTGGCATTGTGCTCAGCTCCCATCTTGGTGCAATAGACCCTCCCTGTGGGCCTGCCAGGCTGCCTTCAGTGGGAGATTTGTTTCTCTCTGTCACTTTGTAGGTGCTGCAGCTAAACCAAGTTCCTGCTTTTACTCCACCATCTTGGCTCCACCCCAAAAGTTCAATTCTTAATCCAATGAAATGAAGCTATAATGATTTTTTAAATATTTTTTAAGCCCTGTGACTAGCTAGTAGGACCCATGTGTTTGAAAAGTGGATAGGAGGGTCTTCTTGATACCCTCCAAGTCATATGATGAAATCCAACAATGTTTATCCAGAGGTACACATGCCTAGTGACTGCCCCTAAAATGCCAAGCATTGCAATTCAGCTAATAAACAGCTTTATTGGCACCAGAATAACATGTTTTCTTTTGGTTTCACGCAGTTAACATTGTGGGAGCTGAGAGTGTGAAGCCACTGTCTCTACTTGACTGCCATCTGCTGGTCATTTATGAAAAACCATCTGGATTTTATAGATGAATTTACCCCAAACTTCTGTGACATCTGACTAAAAACTGTAGCCTCCCTCCCAACCTAAGTCCACGGCCAATTTTTCCTCATGGAATCTCCACACACCCTCTAATTCCCAGAGCCCCACCCCCCTTTATCCCTAGTACCCAGCCCTCTCCCTCCCTCCTTTCCTGTTCATTATACCTTATAATCCTTGGTCTTTTCTCTCCCATCCCTAGGATCTCTGATTCTAGGTCAGTGATTTACAAATCTCAGGGCTATTCATAAAAGGATTTGTGAAATTCTCTCCCTAAAGATCTCAAAGTAATAATAGATGCATAATTTTAACACTTCTTTAATTAAAAAATAATAAAATAAGCATCTAGCATATATAACCCTTTTAGGAAAAAGTGTATAAGGGTTGGTGAAATCAAGCCAAAAACAATGGGGCATTCTGCCTCCAAAATATTTGGTTTTCATTATGTGAATTCCTCATCCTCGAATACACAACCCAAATCCAAGCTGACCTGATCGTGCCAGAACCCCCAGAGCTGGAACTTTAGACCCATGTGTAAGTTAATTCTCTCTTTCTAACAAAAGGGGCTCTCTCAGGGATCTCCTGCACCCAAATCCTACCCATCATCATTTTGATCTTTGCTCAATCCACAGCCAAAAATCAGGCCAAAAATGTACATTTCTCCCAGAAAAGAAATATTGAAATTTATAGAGACAGGATTTGGAGTTGGAGGACCTGGCTCGCAGGACCTGTGTGACCCAGGTCAACTTACTTCTCTCTAGGTCTCATTTTCCTCAACAATGAGATAAAGGTGTTGGACTAAATGACTTCTAAGATTCCTTCCCCCTCAATCTATCATCCTGTGACTTTAATTCATACTAATACATGTCAGATGTTAGGTCCTTCCTGAACTGGGGGGTTTTAATATAATGGAGGAGGGAAGGGAAAGCTGCAGAAAAGAGTACTCCTGTACACAATGGGGAAGGGAAAGCAGAAATGGGGAGGCTATAGCAAAGGACATAGCAGTTTCATAATTTTGCTGAATTTTGACCCTGCCAAAAACCTCAAGTCTCAACACTCTAATCTATAGGATCAGAGTATGTTTGATCAGGATATGTATGTCTTACTCTCTGAGTCTCCATAGTACCTATCCAATGCAGTTTAAATAACCTTAAATTCTGTCCTAACCTCATGTCATGGACTCTTGGAACTGGTGCCTTTTCCTGCCTGAGCTCCCTGAGGGCAAGGACTTTCTTTTGCCTCTTTTTGTATCCTTAGAGCTTAGCCCAGTGTCTGGCACATAGTAAGCTCTTAATAAATGTTTATTGACTTATTTATTTATTGGTTACCCTGACCACAATCTTGAATGGGACCAGAATCACCTCTAGTCAGGGAAATATGAGAATTACAACCAGGTCTGGCCCTATGCATGGGCAGAATAGGTGACTGCCTACATGGCATGAAAGGAGGGAGTCTTTTAAAAGGTCCCCAACCCCAAAATACTTTCCCACAGACCTGCCACAGTATCTGAAATTCTACTGTTAGCCTTTCACTACATTACCATAGAGGGATGATCATTAGTGAACATTAGAATAGGTGGGTATCATACACTAATAGTTATCAACTAATAGTTATCAACTAACAGAGAGCAGAACCTTATAAAAAAAGAACAGATGAGTTGAGAAAGAGGTGGAGGCTGGAAGTAAATTCTGTTCAGCTCACTTTGCAAACAGGTCTTTACTGAAGATAAGGTCATAGTCACATTTGGGGCTGGAGAGGCATTGCTCCTTTAGGGGATGCTCTAACTTAAGCTAAAAGGCCTTCTCCCCATCTTTCCACCAAGTACGGGGGAATGAATGAGTGCCAAACATCTATCTATGGATTAAGAATAATAGTCACTGCTTTTCCAGAAATGTTAAATTGTACATGAAAGTCCAGGTCATAATCATACCCAGGGTTGTGCTGATAAATTTTTAACAGCTGGCTCTCATTTCCCCCCAAAAATGAAAACTGTATACATGACACACTTTTAAGTTTAATCTGCATTATTAACATTTTTCCATCACTTTTTAAAATATAGGCAATCAACAAAACAATAAAACAAGGCCTGATTTGTAGAGTTTATCAGTGTCTGAGGTATAAATGCCATCACTGACAATTTAACATTTGGCTTTCCTGAGCTGGTTCAGTCGGAGTCCAGCACACCCCTGGGTATGCCCCAGCACGTGGGAACCATGGTCTTGACTGCTCTGTGAATTTCAATTTAGCTTCGGGTCAACCAGGATGAGCCCATGGAAGACTACCCTGCTAAGGCCGAGGATGGCAAAGAGGCAGACACTGGCAGCATATCCCGGCGCCAAGGCACAGCACAGACCAGCAAGGATCAGATGAGGACCAATGTGATCAATGAGATCATCAGCACTGAGAAGGACTACATCAAACACCTGAAGGACATCTGTGAGGTGACTGGATGGGGAGGGGCCCTGAGGGGCCAAGTCGGCTCTCATTTCTGAAATGGCCCAACAGTGGCTGGCCCCTACCTAACTTGTAGGCTTGGCCTAAAAGCTAGTGAGAGTGTGAGAACAAGCCCTTACCCTTGTGTATATCACCTTCAATTTTTCAAAGCTCAGGGGGTCTGGGTTCTCACCCTTGCTCTGCTATTAACCATCAGTTTGACTTGAGCAAGTTGTTTTCCTTCCTTGACCTTCAGTCTCACCTGTAAAATAAAGAGGGAGGGCTAGTTGATTTCTAAGCCTCCTTTCCATCACAAAAAAACCCTCCAGATCATGATCTCATTTTGTCCAACCCTGTAAAATATATATGGAACAGAAATTATTTTCCCATTTGACAGATGAGGAAACTGAATCTCTGAGAGAGGAATCTGTCCAAGGGGATATGGCAAGCCAGAGGCAGAGCTAGAACTAGAACCCTGATCTCAGTATTCACTGTACTGGGCTCTCTCCACAATATTCCACTGTAACTTGGAGTCAAAGTACAGTTATCCAAGCAAACATTCTAGCCAGGGCCCTCCAACCCTGTGTTCTTAGGCTCTTAGGTACTGAGCAAGAAGTGGGACCTCAGAGGCTAATCTAGTCTGTTGTTTTTCATCATTTTTCAAATGAGAAAAGTGCAAAGCAGATTGGTCTATGATTTGTCCAAGGTAGTATAAGTAGTAAATGGGATTTGAACTCAGGTCCTCTGACTCCAGGACGCTGAAATAAAAGGGACCTCTGCCATGGCCTGTATCCCAAAATGATCTTTAGTGATTGCTTGATTTTTTTTTTCATTCCAGTCTTAATCTTTCTCACACTCTTTGTGACATTGATTGGACCATCAGAGAAAAAGACTGAACTTTACTTGTCTTTAGGAAAGTTTCTTTTGGGGGACTTAACAAGTAAGTTTCTTGACTTACTGTATGACCTTGGGCAAGTCACTTAACTTCTTTATCCTCACTTTCCTCATCTGTAAAATGAAGGATTAAACTCTATGTAGGATTACACCCAGTGACATAAAAAATCATAAATCTAGGGCTGGAAGGGCCCTCACAATCCCCTCATTGTACAGATAAGGAGAATGGGGTTGAGGGCAGTAAAGTGATTTACACAAAGTCACACAAGTTCTAAGTAGCAGAGGCGAGATCTAAGGTCTTTTCAGCTCTAAGTCCTACAGTCCTATGTTTTTACCTCACCTGGGCAGATAAATCCAAGGTCTAAATGTACAGACCCTCATCCTTACCACAGAATCAAAGCTCCTTCCCCTTTTATGTTTCATTCATATAGCAAACATTTATTAAGCACCTGCTATATACTGTGGGAGATACTATCCTCAAGGCACTTGCAGATTAGATGGGGAAATAAGACGTCCAAATGTGAAGTCACTTTATAATACTTGAGCTGTCACATAGTACTCTACACATGTCAAAACAAAAGATGAGTGGTAGGGACACTAAGTCCAATAGGAGTCCAAAGGAAGGAAGAAATCTTTGTAAGCTGGGGTGCTCAGGGAAAGTTGCTGGGGAAGGGAAGCAGAGCCCTATCCTAGCAGTAGCCCTGGCCCCTGGGCCCGCATCATTCCTCACCGATCTGTCTCACGTACAGGGATACATCAAGCAGTGCCGCAAGCGGGCGGATATGTTTACAGAGGAGCAGCTGAAGACAATCTTTGGAAACATCGAGGAGATTTACAAGTGCCAGAAAAAGTTTGTGAAGGCGCTGGAGAAAAAGTTCAACAAGGACCATCCCCACCTCAGTGAACTGGGCTCCTGTTTCTTAGAATATGTAAGTGAGCCGGCTGCTTATTCATAAGGAAATATTTTCTCTTCTGACACCAAGCTTGTGTCTTGTGCTGAGAGAGGTGAGAAAAGATAGGATTTGGCTGATTAAGAGAACACTACAAATTATGGAGAGAATAGTTTCAACTGAATGAATGTAGTGGAGCCAGGCATCTCATCCAACTCCATTCAGCGTCAGCTGAGGAAGAGCAAAGGAGGTGAATGGAGAAAGTGGTCTAGTGTTGGGTTTCCCTATTCCCCAGTTTGGAGACAAAATGTTTTCCAAATACTGATCTCTGCAGTGGCAAAAACAGAATTGTGTCAGGAAGACAAATGTCAAAAATATAATAATTAATAGTCCTGTTTTACTTCTCTGTAGTACTTCTAGCTTTTTAAAAGTACTGTCATATTTGTTAACTTTTGATCCAAAAAGTGGATGATGTCATGCTTATTAGTGAAAAACCGACCTATTCTAGAAATACAGCTTCACCGATAATGCAAAATGCTGACCTGGTTTCTTGTGGATAATGCTGCATGGCACATCCTCTTTGGAGTACCAGAGAAAACCAAGAGCCCGGGTGCTCCCTGACATCAGTCCTATAATGAGGCCTCATTCTAACAGCCTTAAACTTAGTAATAATAATTAGCATTTATGTTAAGTGTTGTGAAGCACTTCACAAATATTTCATTCTATCCTCTCAACAACTCTGGAAGAAGTATATGCCAATTTTACAGATGAGGAAACTCAAACTGAATGAGGTTGGATGAATTGGTTGTCACACAGCCAGTGTCTGAGGTGGTATTTGAACCCAGGTCTTCCTGACTCCAGGTCCAAGTATACCATTTACCTGCTTTGGCTGTGAATCTATGCCTGTTCCATTGCCCAAATGAGGGACAATTATAATGTACAATATGTTTCTTTTTTCCCTCCCTCTCAGCAAAATGATTTCCAGATCTATTCAGAATACTGCAACAACCACCCTAATGCCTGTGTGGAGCTTTCTAAGCTGGCCAAAGTCAACAAGTATGTGTACTTCTTTGAAGCCTGCCGGCTGCTCCAGAAGATGATTGACATCTCCCTGGATGGCTTCTTGCTGACCCCTGTGCAGAAGATCTGCAAATATCCCCTGCAGCTGGCTGAGCTTCTCAAGTACACCAATCCCCAGCATAGGTAAGCTGCCCCTGGGTCCACTCTATTAGATTTTGTGTTGCTTTAATTCCATGATTCCCCGTCACTCATTTCTCTCCAATAGAGGCATGTGACCAACTCTTCTCCCACCCCCAAAACCATGAGAGCCAAGGGAAGCTGGGTTTCAGATGAGTATCACTGGAGGACACCAGTGATATGGACCATTTATCTGATGGCCTATAGAGATACTGGCAGTTTTAGAGAGGAATGGGGAAATGACAGCAGAGACCTAAGCTCTGAGAAACTCTCTGCCTGAGGCACCATTTCCCATCCACAGGCAGCTAGTGGCACAAAGGACAGAGCAGTGGACCACAGTCAGGAAGACCTGGTTTCACCAGTCTTAGACACTTACCAGTTGTGTGATCCTACACAAGCCACTTAACTTCAGTCTGCCTCCTTCTTCATCTATAAAATGGGGTTAATAGTAGCATTTACAGGGGGCAGCTAAATGGCACAGTGAATAGAGCACTGGCCCTGGAGTCAGGACAACGTGATTTCAAATCCAGCCTCATACACTTGCCACTTACTAGTTCTGTGACCTTGGGCAAGTCATTTAAGCCCAATTGCCCTGCTTTCTCTCCTCAAAAAAAAAATAATAATAACAGGGTTCTTATGAGAATCAAATGAGGTAATATTGATAAAGGAACTTGCAAACCTTAAAGCATTAAATAAATACTAGCTGTCATCATCATTGTTATTACTTAAAGTTAACTTCAGTGGAGAAGATCATGAGATCTACCCAATTGTCTTGCCCATTTTTGACTTGTGGTAAAAGGGAGACATGGTGGTACCGATAAGGGAAAGAAGGAAAGCATCTTGGGGCTGTTGCCAAGTCAACCAGCCTTTCCTGAGCATTGACTGCCTTTCTCCCTCTACCTGTCAAGCTTGGAGCAAAGAGTGGTTCCTAGAGACTCTCTAGTACTCTTCAGAAGGGTAGATTAGTTGAAGCTCTATTATCAGGGGCAGGAAAGAATCCAAGTAAAGTAAAATAGCTGGGCTGGTAATGGGTGAACAGGGCTTTGGCAGAACAGGGAGCAGCACCATGGTAGGGGTAACCTGAACTTCATGGTTGTATCACAGACCAAAAAAGTTGAGCAGCCCTGGCTCGGTGACCTGACTTTGTGGTGTCATGCAGTTCCTGCTGGGAGAAGACCACCCTGAACTTTTGGAAACTAAAAGTATCTTCAAGAGGAATTTATAATACGTAGTCCATGTAATGGAGTCATTGGGAGCCACAGTGAAAACATTCAAACACAGGCGCACAGTGAGGATTTACCTTCTCCCTACAATCACATACACTATTAAATTCTGCTGCATTGTGTCCCAGCCATATAACCTAGGACAACAGGCTTCCCTAGCCGCTCCTCCGGATTTCCTTACCTGATTAGCAGGAACTTTGCTGACAATGTTCACAGAGAATTATGAAACTCTAGTGTTAGTTCTTTTATGTCAATCCAGTTTGGCATTGGTTCAGTTCTCAGTTGCCCAAATTGTGAATTATCCAGGTGAAGAAGTTCCCCCTTCCTTCTTTGAGGTAACCTCCAGAAAGGAAATATATTACTTAGTAACTTCTCTGATGAACTATGTGGTATAAGGGTATCAATTTTAACTATTATCCAGAAAGAGGGTTGAGATTATCTGTGGATTCTGCTGATCTCTGCCTGTCTTGGGCCCCTTTAGCCTGGATAACTGAGTCAGTTTTTGAGTGACTGAGAATTTAAGTAAAGCTATGAAAGAGAGAGTGAGGATGGTATGTTGAGGGAACAAGGAACAAGTCCAGCTGGAATAGAGTGTCTCAGAGCAGGGACACTGAGGTTGGAAGGGTCAAGGGAGGGCCTTGAAAAGCTGAGTTTGTCTATGAGTTATGATAGGGAGCCACTGCAGGTTTTTGGTTACAGATAATGGGAAAGGGCTTGCGGTTTGGTGAAACTTCTCCCAAAGCAGAAAAAGTCCTTTTGTTTCAGTGGGCTGTGAATTTTCCTGAATTGATTTGGCTGATGCTTCCAGCCAATAAAATCTCTCTTCCTGAAGTTCCCAGGAGAGATTTAAGTTGGGGCAGTGAGTAAACTATAAAATATTGGAAGACAGTATGGCAGAACACTGAAGGAAGGAAGCAAACATTTACTAAGCAACCACTACATACCATGTTCTGCACTCAGCATTTTATAAATATTATCTTATTTGACCCTCACAATAATCCTGGGAGGTAGGTGATATTATTATCTCCATTTTACACATGAAGAAGCTGAGGCAAACAGGGGGTTAAGTGACTTGCCCAGGGTCATACAGCTAGGAAGTATCTGAAGCTGACTTTGAACTCAGGTCCTCCTGACTCGAGGCCCCCACTCTATCCACTGCACCCTCCAGCTGCACTACACTTGAAATCAGGAGACCTAGGTTTGAAATTTGCTTCCAATACTTACAAACTGACTATGGGCAAGTCACTTACCTTTTCAGAGACAGTTTCCCTGTCTCTAAAAAGAATGATAATAATACTTGTACTCTCTTTCTCAGAAAGACAGCATAGTAAAGTGGGTAGAGCTGGCCTCAAAGCCAGTTCAAGTCTTCCCTCTGAGACACACTGACTTGGTGAACTTGGATAAGTCACTTATCCCTCAGAGCCCTGAACAACTCTCAAAGACTATAAGCTGCCAAGAAAGTGCCAGGCTGTATTGGTACAGAGAGTTTCCTCAAATGAGAGTTCCCTACAGAAATGAAATCACAGAGCTAGCCCTTCTCCCTATTTATCTCACAGGTTTGTTGCAAAGAAAGCATTTTGCAAACCTTAAAGTGCTGCACAAATGTGAGTTGTTATCATTGAGAATAGTGGGGAAAAAATAATGTTTCACAGATTTTAATCCACAATCCTATGATTGTTTATATTCCTGGTGTGTGATACCCTGCTAATGACATATATTTAACTTTAGGGATTTCAAAGATGTGGAAGCTGCCTTAAATGCTATGAAGAACGTAGCCCGGCTTATCAATGAACGGAAGAGGAGACTTGAAAATATCGATAAAATCGCTCAATGGCAAAGTTCAATAGAGGACTGGGAGGTAAAAAGAATTAACCCCTCTAAGTGAATGCTTCTTTTATGAGGAGCTTCTTGTGCTCAGCCTAGCTAAAACCCCTCTGGAGGAGGAACCAGATTATCACAAAACCTACTTTAGAAATTGTCATCATCCACATGAAGTGTAGCCTAGTGGAGGAGACAAGACATAAGCACATACCCTAATTCACATCAGACATATGATGGTTTAATATCTGTCAGATGTCAGTATTTAAAGAAAATTCAAATCAACAAATGTTTATTGAACATTTTTTTCTGTGGCCTGAGCCTTATGCTTCTGTTTAGACTTCTCTTTTCATGGGAGAAATATTTCCCCTCTGATAGGTAACTGCTGCTAAACATATATTTGGCACAACACAGAAATTATAGAGGTAAAAATCTAGGTTTTATTATTATGCTCAAGCATAGATTCAGAGAAAACCTGAACCACCATGAGGATTCTGACAAGGCTTGTTATGGGCAAAATTATGTCATAATGACAGAGAAATCATTCTTTTATGTATTACAATCTTGTACATTCCTCTCAGGCTAGAGACAATAGATCCATAATTCCATACTTCCTCAAAGTCATAAAAGCTGAATAAACTTAGTTAAACATCAAGGAGTCATCATTTCTGATGTTTTAAGTTATGAATTATCCAGGTGAAGATTCCAAATTTCATATATTACCTAAGAAAATGAACCTTGTCAGACAAACTCTATAGGTAAACTAAGTCAGTTACAGATTAAACTACTTCTAGGGGATTCACAAACAGGATAACTGAAAAGGATTTACATGTCACCAAGGAGTCAGAGACGGGTGAGATTATTCCTCTGGCTTCTTATCTAAAGAATGCTTTAGGCTCTAAGTAAATTTTCATGTCCTACGAACAGGTTTTGGTCAGGTAAGATTATTATTAAGACAGACTCTTGGCTAACCAAAATCTGCAAGAGGAATGACCCTGAGGCCTGAATAATAAAAGGAAATGAAAAATTCCCATAATAGTTTCCAAGGCTAATTGATTTTTAAATAAGCCTTCTAGCCTTTATTAAGTACATTAGCATACTAAACTTGCCTTCCTGGTATGGAATGTAAATGCATTTTCCAAAGGCAGTTTCACTTGCATTTGCTAACAAGGCTTTAAAAAAAAAAAAAGTAGTTCTTAAACAAATAAATGGTTATGCTTGAGAACAGGAAGTTAAGTAGGAACAGTTTTTCTAATTGTTCTTCTCCTGTAGCAGACATTACCTCGTTTATAAATATAATCCACATGACCTTCTATCACTGCATTTGTGCCTCTTAATGGAAAGGTGATGACAAGAAAGGCTCTAAGGTCCCTGAAGGCTCTTAATTCTCCTTTTTTCCTGCTTTTCTGTTTCTCCATCTCCTATCTATCCTGTGCTAGAGCAACACCCAGTCCTAAGCTAATTATTGACATTCCACTGAGCTTGCTATTATTCTTCACTCAGTGGTGAACATTCCTAAGGCTGAAGGCGCTGACACTTGTTATTCAGAAATGCAGTTCCATGTCTTCAAACAGGACTGGTCCTTAGCAAAACTGTGAAGGCAACAAGATTTTCCCTCCCACCTCCCCTCACTTCCTTTGTGGACCTCTCCCACCTCTAGCCTGACACTGCTCCTCCCCTCCAAGGCTATCATGTTGCCCTCTGACTATTTAGAGACCCTTCTCACCATCCCCAAAATGACTCTTCCTCCTTGGCAGGGACCAAGATTTCCAAATTATCCCATCTGATCCCCCCCTCAACCATGTTTTCATTCCCTTTCATTGTGGTCTTCATTGTCTTCATCTGACTCCATCCAAGGCTACTTGCCACTCCTTATTTCCATCAAGATCTTCCCACAGTTTTTCTGCATAAAAATATTCATCTTGTCCCCATTAAATTGCTCAGATTCTTAAAATTGGGCCCTTTTTTATTGGCATCACAAATAGCACAGGCTTTCTAGGAATCTTGTCCAACCCAATTGATGTTTTAATAAACCTTGTGTATGCCTGAAAGAAAGCTTGAGTAGGGGCAGCTAGGTGGTGCAGTGAATAGAGCACCGGCCCTGGAGTCAGGAGGACTTGAGTTCAAGTCTGGCCTCAGACACTTAACACAAAAAACTAGCTGTGTGACCTTGGGCAAGTCACTTAACCCCAACTGCCCTCCAAAAAGCAAAAAAAAAAAAAGCTTGAGTGGTTGAATTCTTTTGAGGCAGACTTGTGCCTTTTGCCCTTGAATTTCAGGGTTCCCAAGAACCCTTGACCACAACAATACCACCTAGCCAGAGAGTCAGGGAGAAGATAGGAAGGGAGAGAATTAATTCCCTAGTAAATTAATTCATCAGAAGTGTGGATGGCTTTAAACAGCTTGATACACTACCTACCCCCATGTCCCTTTTCTGGGGATATTTCATTTTTTAAGAGAATGCAGAGAAGATCATGTTTAATAAATGATGCTTTAACGGTCTCATTTCTGGTACCATGACAGGCTAGATGTTGACCAGGAGAAGGGATTACCCAAAAAACCATCATCACATCAAGACAAATTGTTGATCAACATGTGCAGGTTGATCCTACATAGATGACATACTCAAGTTTTAATTCTACCCTCAAAAGTTTGTTACCCTTCCTTCATTTCTAAGTCTTCTTGTTCAAGCAAAAAATTCACCTCTTGTCAAACAGCTTACTTATTGCCTTTGTGCAGTCCCAGTATTAGAGAATGTTAGCTTTCATATGAAAGAAGGAAAGAATGACTTTTGACATAATATACTCACATTCTGATTTACGTAGTTAAGATTGTAAGGGGTATTGGAAGTTAAAAACCATGGGAAGGATTTGTGGTTCAGAAATTTCTTAGAGGAGGTGAGGAGAGAAGCTTGGTGATTCTGGGTTCCCGTTTCATTGAGCCATTGTTTGGGTCTTCATTAAGGGTAGGGAGGAGTCTGCCTCACAGATCCCTTCTTCACCCCAACCAGGGCGAAGATGTACTTGCCAGAAGTTCTGAACTCATCCACTCTGGTGAATTAACCAGAATCTCCCAGCCCCAAGCCAAGAGCCAACAAAGAATGTTTTTCCTCTTCGACCACCAGCTCATCTACTGCAAAAAGGTAATTAGGGTTCTAGGTCTGTACCAGGTAAGTGATCTGTCCCTCAGAGATTTTAAACTCTTCCACTTGGCCTCCTGGCTCCTGCCTTTTCAGGAGGCTAATTAGCCAAAGAATGTGTCCCTACCCTTATTCTAGACAGCAGGAGAAGTTACAAAGGAGAAGTAACAGGGCTCCTAGTCTCAGAGCACTCACAGTTTATTTGCAATGAGACACAGGATTATAGGAAAATAAATTTAGAACTGGAAAGAACCTTGGTGTCCCAAGTCCAGCCCATTCAGTTACACATGAGGTATTGAGACCCAGAGAGGTTAAATGGTTTCTCATGGTTGCACAGGTAGGACATGGAAGAGCCCAGATTCAAACCCAGTTTCTCTGACTCCTAACCCAGCATGCTTTCCACTGTCTGTCAATGTCAAACAGTTAAATAGTGGTACAGAGTAATAAATGCTAGGGGCCCAATAAGGGACAGGTACAGTAAACACCTTAGGAGCTCAGAAGAGGAAGAGACCAGTGTGCACTAGAGTAATGAGGAAACGTTTCATGAATAAGGTAGAACTTAAAGGATGTGTTGAACTGAGACCTGTAAAGGATCTTATCTTAAAAAGGCCAAGGTCTCCCACTGCCTCTGGGCCCATCTCCAGTCATCCTGATTTCTATCTAGCCATTGGGCCCAGATGGCTCTGGAGTGATATAGTGAGGCTGGTGACTTTACACAGTACTGCCTCATTTAAATCCAATCCACTTGCAAGTCATGGCAACACCTTTCCTGATGCAGTGGGCCTCTTCGAGAACCGAGGACAAACAAACAACAAACAGAATGTGTAGGATTTTGATAGATAGGAATTTTGAAAGTGTGAGGAGGGTATTTCAGGCAGGAGAAACAGTCTAAGCCAATGGTGTCAAACTCAAATAGAAAGAGATCCCTGCAAACCATTTATTGATTTAGAAAATTGCAAATTAACATGATCTATGATGTGTGTATTTTGATTTATTTTGCTAAACATTTCCCAATTACATTTTAATTCTGCATCAGTCTGCAATGAGTTTTGCCCATGCACTGAGTTTAACGCCCCTAATCTAAGCAAAATACCAGAGACTGGAATGCATAAAGTGAGGCCAGCTGGCTAGGATAACAATCTCATAAAGGGAAATCATAAAGGTTGGAAAAAAACCAGTCAATTATTAATTTAGATGATTATCTTAGTCACCCTTCATTTCTCCATCTGGCAGACTGAAGGTGACTGACTTTTTTCAGTGAATAGTCCTAAATATATGCAAAAATACCAAGAAACCAACAGAAGGGTCTTGCTTTATGCAAATCTGGTAGATGGGGATCAAATATGAACATATAAACCACACAGCAGGGAGAACCCACACTGATGGGCCCATCTAGACAACCCATACCCAAACATATCTATGGATTTGTATATGAAGTATATTTACATCCCATAAGAACTTTTTTTTTCCTTTATGAAGGACTAAAGCAATTAATTACAGGCATCTTTTAAATACAGCTTAGTGAACCTGTTTGCATATAGATAGATCATTAGATCCTTGTCATGAAGACTGATTGTCAGGGAAGAGAACTTAACACCTAAAGTGAGAGGAGCCTGTGTCCTTTAAAGATGAATCTGGAGTATTTGGTCTAAGAAGTTTATGTGGCAGAGAAAGAGCACAGAACTTGGAAGTCAAGAGTGATCTGGATTTTATTCCTGCCTCAGGCATTTGCTAGCTATGGGCCCATGACTGTGGGCCTTAACTTACCTCTCTAAGCCTCATCTGTAACATGGAACAATAATAGACGCAGGTTTTTGTGGGGATCAAATTTGATAATGTTTGTGAGGGTTTTTTTTTAGAAAACTTAGAACATGATGCAAATGTGTTCTAATATCTTAAAATATCTTCATTACTGCTTTAAAGATGTCATTATAGAACATATCTTTTACGTGAAGCCAGGATCACCCAAAATTAAATGCTGAGATTCTCCCTGAAATTTTTCCTGAGCTATAATTTCTCCTGGGCTCAGTTTTCCTCCAACTGAACACAAATATAAAGAAAGCCTTCCCCTAAATCACACTCTTAATTCTCTGCTACTCCCTTAGAAGATATTTCAGATTCTTAACATGATCAGTCAATAAACCAGGAAAGATTTATTAATTGCTATATCCCTTAAATTGTGCTAGGGTTTGTGGGGTAAAATATGGGGTGTCCCTAAAAGTTTTTGGGGTAATTTTGAGCTTTAGTACCCTAAAATTGAACTATCACTTTGGGGACACTGAATAAGGATGTTAAGACACAAACTCATGAAATAAGTAGTATTCTGGCTTCTCTGATCAGGTCCTCCTCTGATGCCTCATTGCTCATTGTAGCGTGGTGACCCAGGATTTTGGAAGACTTCACCAATAGGACTCAAGTTCCCATGGGTCATAAAATCTTAAATTTAGATCTAGAAGGGACCTTAGAGTGGTACAGTGGAAAGAGCATCGGCTCTGGGATCAAAGAATGCTGGGTTTCAAATCCCATCTCTCTCAAATCATTTAAGCTCCCTGAGCTTAATCTGTAAAATGAGGCCATTGGACTAAGGCCCCTTCTGTCTCTAGGTCTATGAGATGATAAATACAAGTGAGAGGGCTTCAATAAACATAAAGTGTTGTAAATATTTAAGGTTACTTTTGTTTTCTTAAGGCGCATAGACTTAGCTGTTGGGTTTGGGGATGTAAATATTGGAGACAGAAAACAAACCATGACTTTCGCCCAACAAGTGAAAAGCATCTGCTTGTGAGGATCTGCTATGTGCAGAGCCCAGAGGCAGCATGGGATAGTAGGGAAAACACAAGACTGGGAATCAGGAGACCTGGGTTCAAGTCAAGACCTGACACAATTTATATAATCTCAGCCTCAGTGTCCCTCATCAAAATAGGAGAAATAATACTTGTACCCAACCTCACCAGGCCCTGTTAGGATACATGGAAAAAATAGCTCCTACTTTAGATTTCTGACCACATAAACCAGAAGATCACAGAGCATAAATTGAAACATATGATGACTCTTAGAGGCATCTGGTCCATTTTACAGTTGAGGAAAATGAGGCCCAGAGAAGGGGCAGAGGCAGGATATAAACCCAGACCCTCTGGCTCCAAATCTGGAATTCTTTCTACTGTACCCCAATGTTTTCCTTAGGAATTAACCTATTCTTCTGAGTACAATGGCCTTGCCTCAAGGGCTGGGCAGGCACCAAGAGCTGGGGAGGTCAGCTTGGGGTGGCTCCTCAAAGTTAGCTGGTTCCGAGTCAAGCCATGAAGATGTGCCCTCAGTGCCTCCACTGTACATGTCTTCCAGGACCTTCTCCGGAGGGACATCTTGTACTATAAAGGCCGAATCAACATGGATGACATGGAGATCACGGACTTAGAAGATGGGAAGGACAAAGACTTTAACATCAGTGTCAAAAATGCCTTCAAGCTTCACTGCACCTCCACTGATGAAAGCCATCTCTTCTGTGCTAAGAAACCTGAGCAGAAATTGCGCTGGCTCAAGGCCTTTGAGAATGAGAGGAAACAAGTCCAACTAGACCAGGAGACAGGTATAACCCAGCTCCTGCCCCTATCTCCCTCTGCCACTCCCCACCCCCCTGGACATGTACACATCTACTTCTTGGTGGACACATCTTTAATAAGCACCCACTGTATGCTAAAATACAGTCTAACCATGGCAATTCCCTATTCAAAGCTTTAGTAGCTTCCTCTTGCTTCTGAGATGAAATATTAACTCCTGTGTTTGGCATTTAAGGAAGGAAATGAGCATTTATTAACCACAGTGCCAGACAGTGTGCCTGGCCCTAAGAATACAAACAGAAAATGAAATAGGGAATTCCTCTCCTCGAGGAGTTTATGTTCAGTTAGATCCAGAAACATGGCCACATATTGGCTTAAGGTGATTTTAGGCAGAGTTACTAGGAGCTAGGCGGTGGAGGGCAATCTAGAAAGACTCATGTAGGATGTGGCTATTGAGACAGATTATGTCTCATAGGGTATAAGTACTTAAGGGACTTACAGGAAAGAAGGGTCAGTATGGGCTGATGGTAAGGAAAGATTCCTCCTATGGGAGAAGAAAGCATCCACACTAGGGAAGGGAGCAAGAGAACTGAGACCTACATAATCCACCAAAAAGAGATAGTTCTCTAGAAGTAGAGAACCATCAAGGGATTACATTTTCACCTAATCTTTCTTACTCCAAGTATAAAAGAAGTTGAGTGCTAAAGTATAATCAGCAATATCTTTCCATATCATTCTCCTGTGTTGTATTTTAAAAGTGATTTGGTTCACAAATGTTTGGGTTAAATGGAGCTTTTTAGAAGAAGCATATTGACCGTGTAAAACAAGAGATGCTTCTTCCCTGTATCATCTGTCTTTTTAAAAGTTTTCTGAACCTCAGTCTTCTCATCTGTAAAATTAGCATAATCATAATTACATGACCTGCTTCAAGGATGAAAGTGCTTTTCAAACCTTAAAGCACAATAGAAACATATAAGGTACAAGGAGAAGAAAAAGATATACGAGAAGAAGGTAGAAGAAAAAAAAAAGAGAATTGAGACTTTGCTTAGAAATGAGGAGAAATATGGGAGTCATGGAAGATTATTTACGGTGTGCTGTAGTTGGTCCGAAGTTCCAATAACTTGGTCTCTGCATGCCTCTTGACTGCTCTGGCTCTGTGGGAGATGAGGTTTCCCGTGAATATCCCCTTACCTCCTCTCTGTTCTCCCTCAGGCTTCTCCATCACAGAGGTACAGAAGAAGCAGGCCATGTTGAATGCAAACAAACAACAATCCAGTGGGAAACCCAAAGGTGAGTGAAGAAGCAGCAGAAGTGCCCTGTGTTCAAAGCCATAGAACTTGTCCCTCCCCCCCCCATCCCACAGCCCCAGGCCATCAACCATCTCTCTCCCTATCCCCCCCAGACAAAATCACTAAAATTTTTCATAGCCTTTCTTAGCCTTTGGTTTCTCTGTGTAATTCTTATTGATCCTTTTATGTTATATTATTGCAGAAATCGTAGGAGTCAGTTTTGCTAAACTTTTGATATTATTGGTTAGCCTCATTTCAAGCAAATCCAAAATATTTTAACACCCCTCCCCAACTTATAAAGCAAAGTAAGTTTGGAGGTGGAAGAGATGACAAAAAATATATACATGACAATGTGTGTATTCCATACATAAAATATTGCATAAAATAGAAAATATATTATTGTTAATATATTTAATATATAAATAATTATAATATAATATGCGTACACAGAGAGAGAGAGAGAGAGTAATGTGTGCTTACTACAGGATTCAAAGGCTGGTTCCTTTGGCAGATTCCTCTACTGTATCCTGCTACATTCATAGAATCCATGAGATCATAGATTTAGAGCCAGAAGGACCCTAGAGATGATCCAGACTAAAACCTTTCATTTTATCAATGAGTAAGTGACCCTAAAAAAGGGAAGTGATTTGCCCATGGCCTCACAGTGATAAAGAGCAGAGCTAAGATCTGAACCCAGATCCTTCCCCTCAGACCCCATTGACTCTTCTTCTCTGCCCAAGAGAGTTCCCTCCAACTCTAGGTAGAGGTTTGTATATCTCTGTGACCTTGGGCAAGTCAATTCCCTTCTCAGCTTCCTCATCTGTAAAATGAAGGAGCTGGAGTTTATTTGCTTTACCTCTTCAAATTATCTTACATTTACTTAATCTATGAACATGTTATATTCTCCAGGAAGTGTAATTTCCTAAAGGGCAGGAACAATACCTTTCTTTTGTATTTTTTTTGTATTAAGCAAACAGGTCCATAATATTGTTTGCTCAATGAACAGACGTCCTAAAACAGCTTCTGCCAAAAGTTTCTGCCAGCTAAAAAATATTCTATGACTTTTTGAGGCTTTTTTTCCCTCTTTCTCCTTTTCACAGCCGTGAACCGGCCTTACTATGACTTCCTGATGCGCCAGAAGCATCCCACATTGCCTACCAACCTCCCACAGCAGCAAGTCTTCATGCTGGCCGAGCCCAAGCGGAAGCCATCAAACTTCTGGCAGAATATCAGCAGGCTGACCCCCTTCCGCAAGTGACCAGCTGGAGGGGGTGGCCCCTGTGCCCGTGCCTCAACATCTCCTCTCTCCTCACCCCTTCCAACAAAGCACTTTAAGGATCGGCCCCAAATGGACTCATCACCGGCTCCTCCAGCTCTCTCTGCTCCCTTCCTGAGTCTCCCTCCCCACCACATCCCCAGTCCCACATCCCTCCTCTCCCTATTTATTTTGCAAACTGAATTCCCAAGTGGGGGAGGCAGCAATTTGGTGCCATCGGGGTTGGTGCCTTTGTTTGTTGTTTTACTTCCTTGACATTAAGGGCAAGCTGGGGAGATCATCCTCAACCAAACCACGGACCCCCCCAGGGATCCCCTTGCAGAGACTGACCTTTGTGTTGGATCTTTCTTAGCCGCCCTACCAGCAATGCCCCTTTGCCCCACCAAGCTGGGGACACTGGCGCAGCTCTCATCCTCTTCCCCCAACCATTGGCCCACCAACAGGACTTAACTTTTAACTGGTTTGGCCACCATCTTGACCTTCCTCACTGGCCCTAAGGAACCCAATCTGGAACAACATCTGACACTGACTGAGCATACTCAGAACTATGGGTTCTCATTGATTTGACTTCTATCTTGTGTTCAGGTTTTTGTTGTTTCATTCAAGGGTCAATCCTTCCTCTTTGGAAATTCTCCTGTGGCCTCGCAGTGGTTTCTTAGCAGGTGTAACCAATCATTTGGCCTTCTTTTCTGTCCGCCTAGACAAGGCTTGTATATGTCTCACTGACCCTTGTTACCTTCTTTCTGGCTTTCCCCAGATATGGGGTAAGCCCCTCCCCAGTCCATGTTGAATGGTACCATTCACCTACCGCATGGAGTAAAGTACAAGAAACGTACAACCTAGTTTCTGATGTGTTTTTCCCCTCCTTTGAGTTAGGTAAATTAGGAAATGGGAATACTGTGCCTAAGCCAATCTTGAATCAGAGCTGTTCTTGACTTTCTATCCCATACCCTTGGCGACACTGCTCCTGCCAGTTCATTCCTCAACTCTGCTCCATTCCTGGCCAACAAAAATGCCCTCTTCATTTGTAATGTGTTTATTTATGGTCAAAAGAAAACAAAAACAAATACAGTCGGCTGTGTATTTTGTAAAGGTTTGTCACCTGTCTCGTCAGCTGTCGGTGACTCTCGTGCCTGTTTCCGTTATTTTTGGTTGTTGATGTTGTTGGTTTTTTGAGGGTGGGGGGGAGGGGTCAGGTTGATTTTCTAACAAAGGAGAAATAGAATTGATTTAATCCTTGGTTAGTCACAGAAACAGATTTGCCTTACCATAGTGAGAGCTAGAAGCCATAATGACTGAATTCTGTAGCACCCAAGGTTATTTGGGGAGGTGGGAGTCAAACATAATTCTAGAAGAAATGATTTTTGGAGGCTGGAAGCAGAGAGGGTTTGAGATATTGATGATGACAGATGGTCATTGAACTTGGATTTGGATGTCCAAGGATACCATGAATTCAGTATAGCATGTAAAAAAAGTCATTCTTGCACTATGCCTTTCTCTGAACCAGAGGCGACATTTAATTTCATAAAGAAACTTATGAAAAGTGACATGCCAGTCATCGTGTTTCTGTCTTTCCTGTTGGTATTTGTGTTTTCTCCTCTGCGTGGTCCTCCTCCCTTCTCATGGATACCAAATGGTCATATGCCAATGTCTGTTGAAACCCCATTCTGGTAAATAATCTGTCCTTAAGCCAATCCATCAAATGTTCATTGATGTATGTTCATTCCTGTGCTGGGCAATTAGGGGAAGACAAACTGCAAGCTGTGGTTCTGTAGCCTCAAGGAGATAAAAGTAACACAGGAAGCAGTTAAATAAAATAGAAAGAAGCATTTTATTAAGTGCAAAAAAGTGTCACAGACATAATCCTTTTAAAAATCTCAGAAGAGGGAGAAATGGCTACTTACTAGAGAGGTGTGGGAAAAGCTTCATGGGCGAAGTGGGAACCAAGGCAAACTTGAAAGATGGGCCAGATTTGGAAAGAAGAGTGTGTTCCAAGTGGCCACACAGGGGGAGAAAGAGGAAATCTCACAAGCAAAGTCCCAGAGATAGGGATTAGCCTGGTATGTTCAACCAGCCTAACCTGCCAGAAACAGAGGCAAATAGTAGGAGGTAGTTCAATTCAATTGCACAGATTAGTTGAGGCCAGATTTCAAAGGACCTTGAGTGCCAACCTAAAAAAAAACCATGGAGGAGTAAGTAGCCCATGATAGGTTTTTCAGCAGGAGTGACCTCAAGAAAGCAATGTATTAGAAAGATTAATCTTGGCGTCTTAGCCTTGGAAAGGACCTCAAGGTCTAACTTCTACTTACTTGGGAATCCCTACTTAACATCCCTCAGAAGGAATCCTGTCTCTGTTTAAAGACTTCCAGTAATAGGTGTTCACCAACCCCTGAGGCAGCACATTTTACTTTGGGACCTGTGTAATACTTAGGAAATTTTTTCTTAAAATTGAGCCATAATTTACATCCCTCTAACTTTCACCCAGGATGGTCTGTTTCCCAAGCATTTCCCCCCAGCAACAACTGCAGTTTAGCTCTGTTCTTTCTCCTCTATCAAAGTTTAATTTCAATGGAATAATTCCTTACTAAGAAGCACTCTCATTACTCATTAAAGTAACTAATTTTTTTATCATATGAATATTTTAAACACATTTAAACAAAGCAGAAACGTTTTAAAACATGAGATTTTGAAGGTTTTTTTTTTCCCCCTATGAGTGAGTGCACCATACATCACACACAGCTCCTGAAGGGGAAAAGGGCTGCAGGATGGAGTGAAGGGGTGATAGAGAGATCACACCAGAGGCTTTTGCATTAATTCAGGAATAAGTGATAAGGGCCTGGACTAGGATCTGGTGGTAAACAGAGAGAGAAATAATGATTAGCATTTTATATATATAGCACCTTAGGGCTTGCAAAATGATTTATACAAATATCTCATTTGATCCTCACAACTACCCTGGGAGGGAGGTGCTTATTATCATCCACATTTTGCAGATGAGGAAACTGAGGCAGACAAAGTTTAAGTGATTTTCCCAATGGCAAATAAAATGACTGAGGTCAGATTTGTGCTCAGATCTTCCTGACTCCAGGTCCAGCGCTCTACTCACTGTGCCATCGAGTTGATGATTCATGGTTCATCAGGCTATTGGATCTTAAGGGTCTATCTTGTTTCTTGATAAGTCAATAGGAATGAATGACTTCTTTGGTGCTTATCTTGAAAAGGTCAATTCCATATCTGAAAATCAGCACCAGAAGACATCACCTTGAGTTAGCTCTACTATTTCACTTAAAAAACAAGTATTTGTTTACTACCAACTTTGTTCCCAGACCTATAATGTGAGGGGCAGAAAAAAAGGCGGAAGTTCTTTGCCTTCACCAAATTTATGGTCTAATTAAAGGGAGTGATAACTAACAGAGGTGAAGAGATTAGATGTTAACTATAAATTATAGTTTACATAATTTATTATTATGAAAAATAATAAATAATAAAAATAATAAATATACCACTTATCTGCTGAATTTAGAAAAGGGGGGAGATTAAAATAGATCACATAATCAGGGAAGGCCCCTGGAGGAGACAATATTTGACATGGACCCTGAAGAATAGGTAGGATTTGAATGGATAAAAAAGAGGAATTAAGGTGTGGAGAGTATTGCAGGTAGCGGATCATCACCTAACCAAGGTGGAGGAGGTAGAAATGACCATGGCTTTTCATAGGGACGAGTGAGATTTCCTTTATTTTTTAACAATTTAGTTTTTTCTCCAATTACATGTTAAAACAATTTTTAACTTTTTTTTTTAAGTTTTGAATTCCAAATTCTCTCTCTCCCTCCCGTCCCCCTTCCCTGAGACAGTAAGCAGTCTGATACAGGTTACACATGTTTAATCACATAAAACAACAAATGAGGTTTCCTTTGGATGGAAAGTTGAGAAAGAAAGCTGGAGAAGAAAGGGTCAGATTTGGAGTGGCACAAGCTGAATGCCAGGCTAAAAGTTTGCCCTGTAGACAATGAGGAGCTATTGGTTTTCAGACATCTAAATTGGGTGGCTTACCACAGCCCTAGCTAGCTAGCATGCATTAATACCAGGCCCAGAGCCCTGCTAAGACAGGAAAAAAATAATAGCTTACACTTGTAGTATTAAAATATATTCACCATAATGCTACAAAGCAGTCAGCAGATATACTATTATCCCCATTTAACAACTGGAAAACTGGGGTGCAGAGATTAAGTGCCTTGTCAGTGCTCACAGGGCTAGCAACTATTAGAACAGCAATGTAAATCCTGGTCTTCTGACTTCAAGTTTAGTGTTCTTTTTACTCCACAAGCTGCCTCCCAGGAATGAATTGGGGATTAGAGCTTCATATCCTGAGTTTTGAGGCCCACCCACTGATAGGTGAATGATACTATCATCAATTGCAATAGGTTGACCTTTACCCAGCCCCCTTCTCAGACTCCACTGCTCTTCTGTTACCACTTTCCCTTTCAAAATTATCTGTAAATTAAGTTCACCTGTAATAAAATGCTGAGGGTAGGGGGAATGAAGTAAGGTGAAAATGCATGATTTTTTTCATTACCCATTTCCCCCTCCTATATGTGGCCTGCCTAAGTCTCCCAGCACAGACAGATCAGGAATGAGGGTGTGTCTGAGTAATAAGTGCAAATATCAACAAAGACCATTCCAGAGCCTTCTGGGGCTCCTATAAAGACAAAAAGTCAATATTTACTAGATATATATATTGTTTTAGAGTAAAGATTGTATATTTTGTATTTGCATTCCCAGTGTCAAGAACTGAGCATGTACACAGAAGGTGCTCTATAAATGCTTGCTGATATATTATAGGTGATAATATAGTTTCTGAAATATCGTGTCATTTCAGAAACATTAACGCAGTAGACGGTAAACTGGCCTCAGAGTCAAGAAGACCGGGTTCTGACATATCTTGTTGTGTGATCAAGTTACTTTCCCTCTTCTGTACTAGGCAGCTAAGACTAGGTTGTACAACAGTTACCTATCTACCCTGGTAGGGTGAGTTTCCTCACCAGAATTCCCTAGACAATAAAATCATAGGTCTAGACTTAAAAACAAAGTGTGTGGTGTACCAGACACCCTGCTTTCTGAAGGTGGTAAGGCCAAGGACCTCCAAGGTACAGACCTCTAAACCACTGCCAGACTTCTACAGAAGCTTGAGCCTGTCTTTGGTGATTTTTCACTTATTCTTCCTCCTCCTCCTCCCTCCCACTAGTGTCCTGGGTTCCGAACCTTTTCTATGTCAAGGGCCCTTTGGGCAGTCTGATGACGCCTGTGGACTTCTCAGAATAATGTTTTTTAAAATCTATAAATACATAGAATTATAAGGTAAGCTAATTGTATTGTTATCAATACAGTTGTTGTTATTGTATTATTATCAATACAATATCAGTTATCAAAAGATTTTTTTTTATGAGTCCAGGACCCCAGGTTAAGAGCCCATG
>CM053596.1:227315479-227357111 GCA_028646575.1 Pseudocheirus occidentalis | reverse complement strand
CAAACAAACAAACAAAGAAGCTAATAATTCAGATTAAACTTAAAATTGTGTCATGGGCACATTCCCACCCCTCTCTCCAGCCTCTTGAGAACCGGTTGTTATATATTTACCAACATATCTCTAGGCAGAAACACACACAGTCTGTTTTGAGGTTCAATGTGGATATTGCCTGACTCAGTGTCACACAAATACATGTGGAATGAAAGGATGAGTTACGGCAAGACATAGAAACATTGTCATCTGCAAGGGCAGAGGATAGGCTCGCCTATCTCTACTCTCTGCCCAAAGTACAAGTCCCTTCCTCACTTAGATATGATGAAAACCAGGGATCAGCGTTGCCTAAATTTCATATTATCTATTTCCTGTGTGCTTTCAGAGGGGACCAGATGGCAGAAAATATAAGAAGCTCTGTTCTGTGAGCTGGGGCTCTCTTTTCTGTAGCACAGGTCTCCTGGGGGCACCTTGTCCTGACCTAGCTCCTGCTTTCCTGCAGGCCCCTCTGGGGAAGAAGGGAGGACAGTGGGGAGAGCCAGATGAGCTTATCCTAAGGTCAGTTACCTAACTCGAAGGCAGCTAGGTGGAGCAGTGGGTAGATGCTGGGCTTTGAGTCAGGAAGACTCAAAATCAAATCTCACCTCAGACACTTGTTAATTTTGTGACTCTACACGAGTCTGACTCTCTTTTACCTATGAAATGAGAATAATAATGACACCTCCTTCCCAGCATTGTTAAAAGGATGAAATCAGATGTTTGTGAAGTGATTGGCAAACCTGAAAACACTATATAAATATTAGGTATTATTATTAAATGCTGCTTGACAAGGTTTGAACACAGCCTTTCAGAAGCAACTTACTTAATAATTTGGGAGAACTGAGCTTAGACCATCACCCTAGATTTTAAAAATAATATCTGTTCTCCCTAAATATGGGAATATAAGGACATGTGCACATAAGTCCTTGGGATGGCAGCATTCTCCCCCTCCTGCTGTCCACCAGTCCTGCTTGGCCCTCACAACCATCATCTGGGGAAGCAAGGCCTGTGCAGAAGGGACCAGCTATACCTACCTACCACCTGCCAACCAGTTGTCACTCACAGGGCAGGTGGACCAACCTAGTTGAAGAAGGGTGGCACCCAGTGGGACAGACAGGAAGCAGCAATGTTCCAGGCAATTCAAACCACCACCTTGACCACCATCTCTCCTTAGGTGGGGAAAGTTTAGGAACCTGAGCCCAAGAGCCTGGGGAAGAACAGTGTCCCCTAAACCACCACTCTTGTATCTAGTCCAGTCCTTACATTCATCATCTGGGGAAGCAGCTCCAGTAGATAAGGAGCCCAGTCATCTCCACCAACTACCAACCAAGCGCATTCACAGAGCAAGAAGACCAGCTGAAGGGTATCCTGAGGAAGAAACAGGAGGCAACAGGTGCCAGGCAAGTCAAACCATCACTACAACCTTCACCACTAGCTCTTCTTGGTCTCTCATGGAAAGAGACCCAGTGTCCCCAGCAGTATCCTAGGATGTAGCCCCTATGAAGATATAGCCTCATAACTAGTCCTGTAGGTTCTATGAAATGAAGACCCCAAAAAGAAAGTTCTTGTCACTGAAGTTCTTGACACTGTCAGATGACTCAACATCAAAAACTGATGCTATTTTTTCAGTTGAAACAACATTAAAGAAAACATAACCATCTGTTTTGCCACTGCACCCTAAGGACTATGGGATCTTTCCATCTGACTTAGAGCTGAAAACTTCCATTAAGGGTTGTCTTCTCCATTAGCATCTGAGCTCCTTGGAAGCAGGGCTTGTGCTTAGCACATAGTATGTGGTTAAGAAATACTTCCTTCATCCATTCATTCTTGAGTAAATGGCACTTGGAAGCCAGTCCCACAGTCCTTCCAGTTATGGATTTTTATCTCTGATGGGAACATTGATGTTCTTTGGGAGGAGGCATCATTGTCTACCATGAGAGGGCAGCATAGTGTAGTGGAAAGAGAGTGGAACTGGAGGCAGGAGACTGAGGTTTGGATCCCAGCTTTGCCATAGCTGTTTGACTATATCGTTTGGAGCAATCTGGGAGCAAACTAGGGCAAAGAAATCCCTATATTTGCCTCTATTTTCTATCTGCTCCCTTTTTTCCCCCATACCTTCCTATCCTCTACTCCAATACACTCTCCAGATTTTTTTTCCCTGTGGACGTGTTAAATATAACTGGGAAGCCGAATCCCAATCCCTTTCTCTGCCCCTCTGATATTTGCATAAGGTTAAACAGATTTTAATTATAGCAGGTAAGACTGAAATGGAACATAAGGGAAAATTTCCTTTAGCTGCTTGTTTCCTTGCAGGCCCTGGCTGGCATGGAGTTGTCTCTTCTATTCCATAAATTCTCAAGGGAAAGAGAACAGTGACTCACAGAGTTTTTGTGTGGGGAAGTGAACTGTAAAGTATTATTGATGAAACCTATTATGACATCGCCTCACAGGCTAAGGACAAATATTTTTCAATTTTTATCAATTTTATCCATTTTCAATCCTGTTATAGACCTCACAGATATAGATTTATTAACTTATCCTAGTTAAATGCAACAAATACTTATGTAATGTTTAAGATGCTAGAGTTATACAGGTTGAATAAGACATAGCTGCTGTCCTCATCCGAACTTTCACATCTATAAAGGGAGAGAAGACAGTGAGAAGTTTATAGACTGCTTAGGTCACTGGTTGAATGGGATGACCTCTGATGAACTTTCCAATGTCAAGGTTCTAAGAAAGCCACTTCTATACAAAAAAGCTAGAATACAAGGAAGAATGTAATAAATAAGTTATAAGCAAAGCACGATTGTGCCAAAGGGGAAGGAGAGATTGCTTTTAACCAAGGCAATCTGGGAAGGCTTCCTGTAGGAGGTGGTATTTGAGCTGGGTCTTTAAGAATTAAAGGTATTTCAAAATAGCCAGCACTATTCTTTTGAATAAAAAGTTCTATAATTTATTCCCTTCTGCCTGCCTGCCTCTTATTTGTCTTAAATATACCTTTTCAAGTCCCAACGCAATGGTATTAGAAGATCTAGAGAACATTTCAGAAGAATGTAAATTCTTCCAGAACAGACATAGTTTGTTCTTGTCTTTGAATCTCCAAGGACCTTACACAGTACCCTGAAAATAGTAGATATTTAGTGTTTTGTAAAAATTTAGTTTGGAAGCTATATTCTTCTATCTACTTCATACTTGTATACATCTTGGTCTCCTGTCTCCTCTCCAGATTAAAGAGGCCTAATCACTTCTCCCAATTGTCACAAATTCTTATTGCCATCAACAGTTTAATATTTAATATTGTCACCTAGTAAAGTTAATGAGTCGTCCACAGGCAAGGCGCCCTATCTACTCCAACCTTTGGTTCTAGAGTTCCTGTGAAGGATTCAGGGAACAAGACTAATAATTTTCACTCTTTTCACATATGAGAAAAACTGAGTGAAGCATAGGGGTGGGAGGTCATTGTTGTTGTGTTTGGCCTTCGTTTTCAAAGAGGACCATGGCATCAGGGAGATGATGACATGACTTGTAGTTGACTTTGATTTGAGTGAGGTAGGGCTGTGCAAGGTTACCTGCCTCACTTTGTCCTCCAGAGCCATCTGGATGCAGTGACCAGATATTTGTCAGGATGACTGGAGATGGCCCAGGATGCAAGGGCAGACCCTGAACTTTTAGGCTAAGGCTTCTTGAAGTACTCACTTAGAGTGAGGTAATGAGTGGGAGGTAGAGATGGTGGAGGAGTAGGAAATGAATTAGCCAGGAAGAGCTTGAGGAGTCCATGCCCTGTAGTCCCACAGGGGTAAAAATTTTCCAGATGTTGTCCTTAGAGTCTTTGGAAAATTAGAATGTCAGGACCTAAGATGAAGCAGGTCAGCGACCTCCAGATGGAGGAGACGAGCTCAAGATGTCAAATGAGATGTGTACTTTTGGATGTGGCCAATGGCTTTGCTTGACTATGCATATTTGTTATGAGGGTTTTATCTTCTTTTTTTTTTTTTTGCTAAGTTGAGGGGGAGAGGAAAGGGAGAGAAGATAAATGCCTTTTAATTTAAAACATTTTTGAAAAGAAAATGAGTTAATGAGGATAGAGGAAATGATGATGAGGAAGAAAGTTACAATAATGATGATCTGCTTTTGGTCCTTCCTTCTCTCCAGGGCAATCTTATCCATTCTCAAAGCTTTGACTATTACCTCTATGTAGAAGCCTCCAAAATCTTTATTTCTTTATTTTTTTTTTGAGGAAAGAAGGCAAGGTAATTGGGGTTAAGTGACTTGCCCAAAGTCACACAGCTAGTTAAGTGTCAAGTGTCTCAGGCTGGATTTGAACTCAGTCCTCCTGACTCCAGGGCCAATGCTCTATTCACTGTGGCACCTAGCTACACCTAAAATCTTTAGTCTCAAACTTCCCCAGAATTTCAGATCCATTTTCTAATTGTTTCCTAGATAATTCCATCAGGCATTTCAAACTCAGTATATCCAAGTAAAACATACCATCTTTCCTCCCAAAGCTAACTTATCCTACTGATTTCATGATGGCTATAAATAAATAAATGACCACCATTCATCCAGGCTCCCAGGCTAGAAACCTCCCTTTTTTATCTTTCATTCTTCTCCCTTACCAGTTGGATTTGCTGTACCTTGACTCCAGCATAGTTATGAGATTTTGGTCCTCTCTGAGAATGAAGGACAACAACCAACCAATCTCCTTTACTTCCCCTATTCAATCAGTCCACGTTCATTCTACTTCCCTAAACCTCTTGTTTCTGTCTCCTTTGTGTTGTTCCCACTTTAGCCTCCCCACTGCAGACCTTTCCCACCACTCACTCAGGTTGCCCTTTGCCACTCCCATTTCCACTCTTTGAATAGTCCATCCCTCACATGACTACCATAGCAGTGGCAATTCTTTATGTACAGCTCTGATTATGCTACTCTCTGCTCAAAACCCTTCAATGGCTCCCTACGTACTACTAAATAAAGTTAAAATACCTAGTCTGGCATTCAAGAGCCTCTACAAGTGGTTACTTCCCTACTTCACATACTGTATTCTGCAGGATATATACTCTATATTCTAACCAAAGTGAACTACTCAAAGGCCTTCGCACTGGTTCTATGCTTCCTTGTTTCCATGCTTTAACTCATATCATTCTTCATGCCTCATAAGCCCTCCTCAGCTCTGTGTCTTCTAAACTTTTATGCCATGGGTAGGGAACCTTTGGCATCTTGGCCCTCTAGGTCCTCAAGTGTGGCCCTCTAGGTCCTCAAGTGTGGCCCTGTGACTGAATTCAAATTTCACAGAACAAATCCCCTGAATAAAAGGATTTGTTGTGTAAAACTTAGACTCAGTCAAAAGGCCACATCCAAGGACCTAGAAGGCCACATGTGGTCATAAGACTGCAGGTTCCCCAGCCCTGCCTTATCCAATTTCAAGGACCAGGTCAAATGCTACCTCCTCCGGGAAGTTTTGATGTCTATAAGTCAGAAATAATTGCTTTCTGACCTGGCATAATATATTTTTTACCTTGTTTACATAGTCTTTTAATATTCTATTTTGTATTGACAGTCTGGCATAGTGGATAGAGAGATGTCCTAATGGGTCTAAGTCATGCTTTTGACACATTCTAGCTCTGTGACTTTGGGAAAGTCATTTAACGGTACTCTGGACAACTTTCTATGACTATATAAGCTGCAGAGAAGGTGCCAATCTGCATTGATGGAGGGAATTTCCTTACCTGGGAACTCTCTATACCAATGAAATTAAAGGTCTAGCTCTGTTCCTATATATTATACACTCACAACATCATATTTTTATTCATATTATGTCTACTAGTGTATATGTCTTATCCCTACTAGACTATAAGCCCCATGAGAGTTGAGACTGTGTTTTCATTATTGCTGTACCTACCCCTGTGCCATGCACAAAGTATGTGATTGTGGAACAAATGAATGGATGGTGATGATGGCATACTGGAAAGGATCCTGGGACTCTGGCTTTACTACTAACTAGCTTGTGACCTTGGACAAGTGATCTGACCTCTTTAGAGTTCAGTATCTTCATCTGTGGGGGCAGCTAGGTGGCTCAGTGGATGGAATGTTGGGCCTGGAGTCAGGAAGACTCATCTTTCTGAGTTCAAATATGGCTTCAGACACTTACTAGCTAATGCGACCCTGGGTAAGTCACTTAACAATTTTTACCTCAGTTTCCACATCTGTAAAATGAACCAGAGAAGGAAATGGCAAATCACTCCAGTATCTTTGGCAAGAAAACCCCAAATGAGGGCACCTCACACCTGGACTCTTGTAATAGCCTGCCCATGGGTCTGTCAGTCTCAGCTCTCTTCCCATTGGAATCCATCTTTCATTTAGATACCATAGTGATTTTTCTAAAGTTCAGGTCCAACCATACCACTCCCTACTCAATACACTCTAATAGTTCCCTATTGCTTCCAGGATCAAATACAAAATCCTCCAGCACTCAGTGTCCTTCATAACCCAGCCCCCTCCTACCTTTCCAGTCTTCTTATACCTTCCTCCCCAGCACATTCTCTGATCCAGTGACCCTGGGCCCCTGACCATTCCATTCTTTTACAGGAAGCTTTTCCCAATCCCTCTTAATTTGAATTCCTTCCTCCTCTTTTCCTATTTATCCAGTATCTGGCTTGTTCTCATGTTTGTCTGTTCATTGCTTCTCCCATTGTATTGTAATCTCTTTGAGGGCAGGGATCTTTTGTCTCTTTTTTGTCTCTCTTTTGTCTCTTTTTCTATCCCCAGCACTTAGCACAGTCCCTGGCATGTACTAAGTTAAGTGTCCTTTGATTGACCACTAGCTTGGGTGATCCTGGGAAAATCACAATCTCCACTGCCTTGGTTTCCACATCTATAAAATGGGGATAATAATAGGACCTGTCTCCCAGGGTGGTTTGTGTGGATTAAATGAGATAATATTTAGAAAGCACCTTGCAAATAAATGTTAAAGTGCTATATAAATGCTAACTATGATTATTCATGTTTTCTGTTGCATAAGGTCTTTAAGCAGAGGCTGGGAGGGATTTATGAGTGATGATGAGAAAATTAATGATAAAAAGAGTGGTTAGAGGAGATGCCTCTTCAGTTCCTTTAGGGAAGCAGCCTGTTCCAGTGTAAGAAGTGCTGAATTCTAGTTCAAATCCCTATGGAATTTTGAGCAGGTCACTTTAGACCTCACTTTTTAATCTACAGTGGGCAACTATCCTTATACCCACCTGACAGATGAGAAACCTGAGGCTTAAAGAAACAGAGTTTGAGGATAATGAGTTAGTGCAGAAGATGGGGCTAGCATGCAAGCTTCCTGTTGCTTAATTCAATAGTCTTGATAGCACTTCCTATCCACTAGCCCAGGGCCTCCAGGCCACATGTGACCCTCTAGGACAGTCCTCAAGTGTGGCCCTTTGACTGAATGCAAACTTCACATACAAATCTTTTTATTAAGGGGCTTAGCGACTAGCCTAAGCTATGTCGATGGTTTTTGATGGCTGTCTGCCTCCTTCCTCTACGTCAGTGGTTCTCAACTTTCTCAACTTTCCTAATGCTACCACGCTTTAATAGGTGTATGTGGGTGTGTCTGCATGTAGGCAGACCTGCCTGGAGACGGATAGAGGAGGTTCCTAAGACCATGGGAAATATGTGTTTTCTGATAGTCTTAGGTGACCCCTGTGACCCCGGTGAAAGGGTCTTTCAACCCCAAAGGGGTAGCGACCCACAGGTTGAGAACTGCTGCTCTATGTGGTTCTCAAAGGAGGAAGCCATTTCTGAAAAGCTGACTGCTGGCAATAACTTTTCTCTTAATAGCGAGTCTTTATGTAGCACTTTCAGGTTTGCAAAGTGCTTTATCATTATCTCCCTTGATCCCTGGACAGTCTGTCTCCTCCTCCCTCCACACCACCCTTTGCACTAATGGAAGGAATAGGAGCCTCTGGCTGTGCTGCCCAGATGTTCAGTATAGTTCCTGGGGAAGAGGGAGAGCAACAATGTCATTGACATTGAATGTGAAGCAGCAACAAAATCCAAGGACTTTTTATTACTTCGGTCTCCTAAGGAAGCTTCCACAGGGCAACACCACAGAGTGTGAACACCTCCTGGGTGCGAGGGGCAGTCAGGATGCCTTCCCAGCACCATCCTCTTACTTTCCTGACTGCACTTGGTCTTCTCTCTCTTCCTTTTCCTCTGTCTTCTTCGTCTGTCTCTGTACCTTATCATTTTAATTTTCTCTTTTTCTCCTTCCATCAGCCACTCTGTCTCTGCCTCTCTTTCCCTGCCTGCCCACTTCTCTTCTCAGTTTGCTTCTATCAGACTTGGCTTCCGCCCAGAACAGTAGCCAAGGGGGTATGACTCATCTCTCTTTCTTATAACTGCAAAGGCCTCTTCTCCCTGAATGAAACCCTTCTGAATAAACTCCTTGCTACAAAGTATACAATGGTCAGCAATTCCCTCCTTCCTTCCTTCACAGATTGCTGGGTATCCAGTCCTGGGGAGAATTAATAATAATGGCAGACATTTATAGGTTTGCAAAACACTATACATACATAGATACATACATACATACATAGATACACATATACATACATAATAATTGCATGTGTATATTATGTATAGTTCACATAGTATATGTATATAACATATTTTAATATAGAATATATTTATTTAAATGTATGATTGTATTATATAATATACAATTATATATGTACATATATAATTATGTATGGTAATTATATACATAATCTCACTTGAGCCTCAGACATATGAGACGAGTACTACAGATTTCATATCACCTTTTTATTGATGAGTAAACGGAAACTCAGATAAGTGAATGCAAAATACTGAAAAGACCACTTGATCTGGAGGCAGAGGACAAGGATTTCAATCCCAATCATTAAACATGATGAGTTAGTGGCAGAAGACGGGGCTAGCATGCAAGCTTCCTGTTGCTTAATTCAATAGTCTTGATAGCACTTCCTAGCCAGGGCCTCCAGGCCACATGTGAACCTCTAGGACAGTCCTCAAGTGTTTATTAAGCAACACAGCATGTAATCAGAAACAGTGCTGGTTCTAGGGATTTGAAGACAGAATTGAAACCATTTTTGTCCTCAAGGAGCTTAACTTCTGTTGCGGGAAAGAACATGTACAGATATAAGTTTGCATAAGACATATACAAAAGAAATACAAGACCATTTTTTGAGGGGTAGAATTCTAGTAGTTAGGTGGAGGTAGGGGCAGAAGAAGCTTCATATAGAAGGCAATGTCTGAGCTGAGCTTTGTAAGAAACTAGGGATGCTGTGGAGAAAGGAGCGCATTCTAGGCATGGCAGGCAGCTTGTGCAGAAAAGGACAGGTACTATATGAAAAAGGGCATTCGCTGTAAGTGCTGTTTGCTAACTAGTTGAGCCTGGACCCACCGTTTTGCCCTTCCAGGCCTCAGCTTCTTCAGCTATAAAATGAGGGGGCTGGAATGGATGACCTCGGAGGATCCCATGACTTATTCATGGTCATATGACCAATAAGTATTAGTAGAGGATTGAAAGCTTTGCTCTTTATTACCTCCTACCCCAAACAGTTTTCTATGAGACCTCACTGCCCTTCCTTTTACCTGGCAGGAGTTAATAGCCAAAGTAGTGTGGGCTAAATAGCAGTTCTCCCTTCTTTTAGAGAAGCAATGTGTGAAGAAAGTGAGACCAGAGCTAAAGTTGGAGTCAAAATTGGGTAGGACTCCTGAATTTGCAACTTATTAGCCATGTGACCTTATGTAAATCACCCATCATCTCTGAACACGTATGTGTATATATTAACACATACACATATGTATACATACACATCTATATACATACCTCTCTCTATATAAACACATACATGTTCAGGACAGTCAGGTGGTGCAGTAGATGAAGCACCAAGCCTGGAGTCAGGAAGATTTGAGTTCAAATGTGACCTCAGATACTTACTAGCTGTGTGACCCTGACCAAGTCACTTAATCTCTGTTTGCCTTAGTCTTCTCATCTGTAAAATGGGGATAATAATGGTGCCTATTTCCCAGAGTTGTTGTGAGGACGAGATGAAATAATTACAAAGTATTTAGTACAGTGCATGACACATAGTAAGCACTACATAAATATTAGTTGTCATTATTATTATTATTATTATATTTCAATATTCCTCATCTGTAAAATGGGGAACAGGTTTTTTGTGAAGATCCAATGAGATTCCTTATCATACCTGGATTTTCAAGTTATTAGCTTGTGCAAATCACTCAGTATCTCTAAAATACACCCCTCACCCACATGTGTGTTTATGTATACATGCTTATACATACATAACTCCTATACACACATCTATATGCACAGATATGATATATATATACATACATGTGATATATGCACATATGACAAATAATATAAATTAGTATATGTTAAGTGCCAAATGAATGGTGCTAAAAGGAAGTCCTATGGAAATTCAGAGGAGGTGGAATAACTGTGGTTTGGGAGAAGTAAGGCAAAGCCTCATGGAGGAGGTGGAATGTGAAGGATGAAAATCTCCCTAGAGATAATGATGCATCACAGAGATGCAAGGATGGAAATGGGCAGACGTGGATTACCCATTTTCAAAGACTCAGGCTCAATAAAATACACTCAGCAATAAAGCTGGAATGAGCATAACTGAATATTTCTTTATGACTGAGAAGCCATTTCAGGATCTTGTGGTGCCTCAGGGTCATTACTATGAGCATAATTGGCAGTATAGCCCTAGTTAGCTAGAATTCAACTCTCTAGAGTTTTTAATGGCAATTTTTGCCCTTTGGTTTGAGTTTTAGGAGGATGAAGCAGATTCAAAGAAAACAAGCTGAGACAATGGATTTCTTTAAAACTCTGACAGACTTCTAGAGTGGCAAAAAATAGGGAAAAAAGTATAAAATTCAGTGTTGGCAGGGCTGTCTTGAAACAGGCTCTCCAATACTGCAGACTGCTGCAAACATTTTGGAGAGCAATATATATGGAGACACACAATGAAAGTCAATGAAAAAATCAGAAAATTAATCATACTTTCTGGCACAAAGAGCTCATTTCCAGAACTCTATCCCCAAAAATATCCCCAAAGAAAGAAATGACCTTTCTGTATAATCATATTCATAGCTACTCTATTTATTGATAATAGCAAAAAATTGGCAACAAGATATCTGTTCAATGACTGAAAAATGAATAGATAAATTATGGCATATTAATGTAATGGACTATTATGGTGCTTTAAAAAAACTAAGTATGAAACACAAGGAAATATTAAAGATCTTTTTGGTGAGATGCAATGCAAGGTTAGCAGAACTAGAAGAGAAAGAAAATAAAGGAAAGGCATAGAACTTCAAATGTAATTGGAAAGAGACAGAAAACACTTTTTTTCTTGATTGTTGATATGTTTGGCTCTATTAACTGAAATGTTAAAGGTGTTATATAGGAGCTTCCTTCTTATTTTATGTCTATTTTTGTTGATGGTTAGTGAATTTTAAATAATTTTTAAAAGAACTGGTTGAGTGGCATCGCTCATTTACAGAGAGATGTGGGCTCTGACAAAACATCAACATTTCTGTCCATCCTTCCAATTTTATTTTTATCATCATAAAATATAATTTTCAGGACAGTGTATTAGTTGGATCAGTGAGTCAGGACCCTCATGGGGAAGTGACTGAATCCCTAAGACAAAGGAAAGGTGATAAACCTGTATTAGTCCTTGTTATATTTATCAACTTAGTTCAGCCAATGGCTCTGGGTTGGGGGAGTTGTAGGTGAGGCCAAACAGAAGCCCAAGTTCAGCAACAGAAAGCAAGCTAATTTGGTGGGAAGTGATGGAGTGAGCATATGGAGGGACATACTCAAGAGAGGCCTGTTGGCCCATATTGTGTGGATCAAAGAGGCGATTTGTGTATGATGTGGGCTGAATCAGTGGAATGAACTGGCCCGTATAATCTTCTGCTGAGAAAAGGCAGCTTCAGGTGGGGCTAGAGCATGTAGACCTCTGGGGTGGAATAAAAGAAGCAGATAGGTCTGACTTTGGCCAGGGGATTGAAGATCAAGTGACTCAAGAAGGTTAAGCTGATGGATAGCAAAAAGACATGCCTAGATCTAGAATTTTACATGCTATATGGCAGGAAGGTGGCACAATGTGGAGTCAAAAAGACCAGAGTTCCAATGTGGCCTAAGAAACTTATTAGTTGTGTGACCCTGGGCGAGTCACTTCTTTCAACTGTAAAAATGGGGATAATAATACCTTCCAGGCTTGCTGTGAGGATTAAATGAAATAAGATTTGCAAAGTACAGTGTCTGGCACAAAGTAGGCATTTAATAAATGCTTGTTCCCATCCCTTTCCTTCTTCCCACTTGCGCCATATTTGGGCTAGGGAGTTGGCCTCTAGACGCTATGAAGATAGGCTATGGTCAAAGAACTGATAGGGTCATAAGTTAGTGACAGAAAGGCCCTTAGAGATAATCTAAACCTTCCATTTTTATAGTTGAAGAAACTGAAACCCAAAGGAGCCAAATCACTCCCCCAAGGTCACACCAGAGGCTCAAATCTTGGTCCTTTGATTGGGAATCCAAGCTCTTTCCTTTATACCGTACTTGCCATGGAACCAAAACTATATTAACGATCAAGGTTCAGACTGAGAATAGGAATTTAATATCAGGAGGGTATTAAGGAAAAGAAGTAAAAATATCCTTTAGTTGGCCATGAATAATGAAAGGAACTTTTCTAGACTGTGGCCTAATACTTTTCTCATTGGTGGTATTGAAGGAGAAGTATTGCATCTGAAGTTACAGCTATGACCAGGGTTCATACCTTGGTTCTGCAGGTTCTAGATACATGAACATAGTGCTTCTCTGGGCTTCAATTTCCTCACCAGTACAGTGACGGGGTTAGAACAGATGAACTCTGAGCCCCTTTGGAGCTCTTACCTATGATCTTATGCCCTTCCTCCCTCCTTTTTTTTCAGTGTTTTAATACTCCTTAAAGTATCTGCAATTGTAGTATGTTGGTATGAGAAAGCAAGGAGAACAGAGATGTTAATTTTTGTCTTTGTAATCCTAGCAATGAATAGAGTGCCTGACACGTAGTAGGCTCCTGATGAGTACTCTTTTATTGATTCTGGAAAGAATATGTGGCTTTTATGGCAGCTTGAATCTCAAGTGGGGACTAGGAATCTGAGAAGTGAGCCTGCAAATGAGAGTCAGGGTAGGGGAACCACCTGTGGTACTACAAAAAAAAAGTTCTGGACTGCGTTTCATGTTCATTCAACATATCTCTATCTTCTCCATTCACAGTTCTAGAGAGGGATCACTGATGGTCCTGAAGTCCTAAAGGATCTTCAGTCAGCAAAGAAAGAGGCAGTTACCATGACTAGATTAGACATAGGAGGCAGGAAAGTGAATCAGACATTTTTAGAAAGGTTCTCTTTTAAGGCCAGAAAAAGAGCTGGGGTTACCCTTGGGTCACTGAGAAAATCCATTTCCTGAAAAGAACCCATTCCTCAAGAAAGGTGGATGAACAAAGTTTGAGAGCTTTACTCTAGAATTCACAGACATTGGTATCCTCGACATTCCTTGCACAGAGTGCTCCATCTCCTGACTCAGGGAGTTTTCACTGGCTCTCCCCCGTACCTGGGGCAAACAAAAGGGAATAAGATCCATATGGTGCCTACTATGTGCTGGGCACTGTGCTAACACGTTTTACAAATATCATCTCATTTGATCCTTACAACAACCCTGTGAGGGAGGTGCTATTATTCCCCTCATTTTACAGCTGAGGAAACTGAGGCAAAGAGAGGTGAAAAGCTTGCCTAGGGTCACAGAGTTAGTGTCTGAGGTCAAATTTGAACTCAGGTCTTTCTTTTTCCAGGCCTCTACCCATTGTGTCACCAGCTGCTTAGAACTCCCTCTTTCCCCATCTTTCTGACTTCCCTGACTTCCTTCTAGTCCTAGCTAAAATCATACCTAATGCAAGAATCCTTTTCTAGTCTTTAGTCTTAATGTTTTCCCTCTGAAATCATGTCCTCTTTATTATATATATGTATATATCTATATCCACACACCTATGGCTATCTACCCATATCTATCTATCATATTTGTACAGAGTGGTCTTCATGTTGTTTCCTCCATAGTCGGTGAGCTCCTAAGAGCAGGGACTATTTTAGAGGGGAAGGAAGTGACTTGTCCAAGGTCACACAGCTAGTACTCATTAAGTGTCTTAGACTGGATTTGAACTCAGGTCCTCCTGACTCCAGGGCTGATGCTCTACTCATTGTGCCACCTAGTTGCCCCCTCAGGGACCATTTTTTGCCTTTCTTTGTATCCCCAGTACTTATTTAGTGCATGACTGGTATACAGTAGGCGCTTAATAAATGCTTGTTGACTTGAATTGATAAAATGTTGGGGAAGGGACATTAAATACACATGATCTAGTCTGACTTCTTTATTTTAAAGATGAAGGGTCTGAGGCCCAGAGAAGGGAATTATGTTTTTCAAAGTCACTCAATTAACATGTAGAAGAGATGGAATGAGAACCCAGATTTCCCTGGGTCTGAATCCTCTGATCTTTCAACAACACTATATGATATGACTTTAAAAAATCTCTTAAAAGTGAAACTTTTTGGCAGTTGGGATTGTGGATTAAACAGATGTTTACATCACTTGCAAGTTATGACACCATCTTCTTAATGTCATGGCCCTCTTTGAGAATAAAGGACAAACAACAAAACTGATAGAATCACAAAACCTCACATTTGAAGGCACTTCAGAGGCCATCTAGTGGAACCCCATACTTGAACACGAATCCTCCCTATTATACACCTGACAAGTAGTCACGTAACCTTTAATTGAAGACTTATAGCAAGGGGGAGGAATGCTTTTCAAGAAGCCCATTCTGCATTTGGACAGTTCTAATTATTAGAAAGTTATGCTTTATGTTGTGCTTAAATGTCCTTATTGGTCATGTCTGCCCCATTGCTTTTGGTTCTGCCTTTTGGGGCAAAGAAGAATAAGACTAATATTTCCCCATGGAACAGTACTTCAAATACTTCAAGTGAAGTATCACATTCTTCCTAATTCTTATCTTGCTTTGGGATATGGAGTTAGGAGCTGGGTACCAGTATCTATGTGCCATTGGCCAAGTCATTTTATTCTTCTGACTTCAGTAAGAGGGGGATGAATTATATGATTTCTAAGGTCCCTTCCATCTACAAAGTTATACTTCATATACTCATGGTCTGTAGTCCCCTCATCATACTGGGAACACTCTTCTTGACACTGTCCAGTTTTTCAGTGGCCTTATCAATCAATAAACATTTATTACTAGAATGTGCCAGGCATTGTATTAAGCACTGGAGATACAAAAAGAGGTGAAAGACAGCCCCTGCTGCCCTCATGGAGGTTACAGTCTAATGGAGAAGATAACAGACAACCAAACACATACAAAGCAAACTATGCAGGATTAACAGGAAAGAATTAACAGAGAGAAGGCACTAGAATTAAGAGGGATAGGGAAAAAACTTCCTATAAAAGAAGGGATTTTTGTTGGGACTCAAGAGAAAACCAGGGAAGTCAGTGGGTAGAGTCGAGGGGGAAGAGTGTTCCAGGCATGGGGGACAGAGAAAATTCCCATAGTTGAGGGGGAAAATATGTATATTTATATACATATAGATATATATGTATATTTATATACATATAAAATGTGAATCCCAGAATTAAACATAATGCTCCAGAAACTGGCAGAACAGGTGAAATTGGAGTGTAACAATCACCAATCCCATCCTGGACACCATGTCTTCACTCACAGCACATGCCCATACACACATGTCTAGAAAGTTGACTTTTCCCTCACAATGTGGCTTTTACCAGATATTCCTGAGCCCTTGAATGAGTCTGTTTTTTCCAGATTAATTCCTGAACAAACTGCACCCCACTGTTGTTTCTGCAAAGCTATATAATCAGTGACAAATGCTTTCTCTAAGTGAAACCCTTGCATCTGACTGAATCTTTTCTTACCCATGTGTGGTCCCATTTTGTGCTCTCTCTGATTGCTCTTGGAGAAACCCATCCATTCTTGGAGAGATGCTGAGGCTGACTGGCAAAGGAGAGATTCAAGGTGATTAAGAGGTGGGGCTTAAGGTTTGGAGCTGAGAGGGCCCTTAGAGATGATCTAGATCCAACCTCCTTTTTCTACAGATAAGGCATCTGAGAGCCACAAAAAGGAAGCCACGTAAGACCACAATAGAGACTCCAATAGAGGTCTCCTGACTCCAAATCCAGTGCCTTTCGCATGCTAGCTTACTGTCTTCCAGAGTCTTTGACTCTGTCCAGCTTTCCAATGGCCTTCTTATCAAACAGTCAACAAATATCTATTAAGTACCTACAATTTATAAGCATCTACTTCTTTCCGAAGGTGTCTCAAAGGATAGCTACACCGGTGAAATCAACTGGACTGCTTGCAAAAACACTACTGGTGTAAGAATTTCTACAATGCAGTGATTTTTAGAAAATCTGTCTGATCTTGAGTCTGGGGCATAAGGGCTCATAAAACAAGGAAAATGGGAAGAGTATTTGTAGAAAGGGATGTTCCAATTTTCTAGCATGAATGAAGGCAGGAGTACTCATTGCCATTTCACAAGGATGGACTTATTACATGTTACTCACTGCCTAGACCCCTATGCTTCATACATACATTTACTTTAGCAAAGTAAACAATACAGAGGGAGAAAGGGAATGTGGTATAATAATGAAAAGAGCACTAGGGTACAAGTCCAGACTCCTGGGTTCCAGTTTTACTTCTTTCATTGCTGTGCAACCCTGGTGAAGGGATTTCATCTTTCTGGAACTCATGTTCCCTATCTTTCAAATGGGTACAATAATACTTTGCCCACCTACCTTGCAGAGTTAGGATTTCTAGATCAATAGAAAGGAAAGAGTTTTGGAAAGTAATTGTGTAATTGTAGTTATAATCATCATCATCATATTGTTTGCCAGTGAAGAAAGAAACAATAAGTATTCCCTCTCTGCTGCCTTTGCCAGTGTAAGAAGCCAAACCAGTGGCCTTGGTCATGGGCATATTCCACTTTACCAAAATGAAAATGCTGGAAAGCCAATCACTTATGGGTAATCCTGAAAAAAAAGCTCAGACTTTGTGTTCTTGTGGGAAAGATAACAGAGCACTTCAGAGGAACAGGTAGGGCAGGGAAAGAGTAGAGCATGGGAATCCCCTGGTCAATGAGGCTTGTATTCCACGATGGGAACCCTAGCCCTGATCAGAAGGACAAGCATGGGTCTTCCATCCTCAGCTTCATGGCTCTGAGCCAGGCTCCAATTAAACTTCCAATTAAGAGAGACCATTAAAGTCCATCCTTCTTGCCAATGTAGAGGCAATTTTAGATGCCTGCTCCTTGACACCTTGTCTGCTCAATAACCACACCAGATGACCATTTTATAGCTGGAGAGTTCTTGGCAGGCTTTTCTTACTAAGGATTTTCAGTATTATATTCTAAGAAGAGGAATGTGGCAAACTGATGCTTTCACTATACCAAATATTTTTGATTATTTCCTAGGAACAAAATCTATCCACCCCATACTTAGGCAGTTCCTTAAGGCTCCTACTCACCAGTCCATCTTCTACTCAGCTATCAAAGTGATCTTCCTAAAGTTAGGTATGATCAGTCTCTCCAGTGGCTCCCTATTACCTCTAGGACCAAATAGAAAAAAATCATCTGTTTGTATTTGAAAACTCTTTATAATCTGGTTCCTTCTGACCTTTCCAGTGTTCTTACCCCTTACTCCCCTCCACTTATTCTTCAGTCCAATGACAATGGTCTCCTTGCTGTTCCTTGGATGAGACCCTCCTCCAGATTCTGTGCTTCTCCACTGGCTGGCCCTCAGGCCTAGAATTCTCCCTTTCCTCATCTCTATCTCCTGATTCCCCTGGAAAAATCCCATCTTCTACAAGACGTCTTTCTCATTCTTATTATTACTAGTGTCTCCCCTTGTGGTTTACCTCCAGTTTATTCTGTTCCTATCTCTGTATATAGTTGTTTGCATGCTGTCTCTCCCATTAGGCCATGACTGCCAGGAATGTTCATGTGTGAATGTGTGTATCTTATTTTTGTAAGAAAGGCTTGTAGTCTCGACTTGTTGATTGTACCCCAAATATTTCCTCATACACTTAATGTGGAAATGCTACTTTTTTCTTGGTATGAAATTGCAGGAAATCATTGGAATTTCACTCATATGGGATACACAGGAATAGAGGGAGAATAATGGAGAATAATGCCTCCAAAAAGCACCTGAGGGGAGAGGGAAGGCTGAGGCTATGTGTGCTGGCCCTGTCCCATTAACGTTCTACCATGGATTCATTGATCAGGTTGAATCTCAGAAAGCCAGGAGTAGGCTCCTAAGGCACCTGGCAACAGAGAAGGCCAGTCTTTAGGAGAGGAAAAGGTCTAGAAAAGAGACCATTGGAGCAGGAAATCTGCAACAAAAATGACCTTTTCCTTATATGAAGGGAAATGTTTAAATTAATACATACTACCTTGTAAAACTGGATTATAGAAAGTGCCTGGGACAGGGGTAGGGGAGAGAATAAGATACCTGAGGGAGGAAAAGGACCTGGAAAGGAGGCAGAGTAGGTAACTTAGGTCATTCACTGGGCTCAAGGCTTTCCTTCTTTGTCATTTCTGCTTTGGCAATGTGCTTAGACGCATCCCATTGACTGCAAACATAAACTAACTCTGACTCCAAAGAGGAGGTTAGAACAGGGAGAGTAAGTTAGTTTGTTTTGGGGGAAATGGCAGGGAGTAGATATGCCTGAAGCTAACCAGATATAAGAGCGGGAGCCAAATATTCATCATATTAGCCTTAGATGTTAAGAAAAATAGCTAAGATTTGTGTTAAGGGTAGAACTAGACAACAAATTGCCAGTGAATGCAAACCAGCCTGGGCAGAGAGAAATAAATCAAGGATGAGACCAGAGCTTCCAGGGGCAGAAGGGCCTTTGGGAAATGAGATCTATATGAGACTATAATGTAAATGTAGTATGGTCTAAAGCTCTCAGGGAGACCTGTGCGAATGAGAAAGGCAGAGATCATCATTGACCAGGGTTCATTCAGAAAGAACTGGGGTGAGGAACAAGGGGAATGTACGTTTTAAAACTGTGCCAACCAATCTGTGAGTTATCTTACCAACGGACAAGATTTTGGTACATTATTCATTTATTAATTCTATATTTTTGTATTTTCTTTTAATTATCCCCTGGTGACTTTGTAGAGCTCTTGTCTCAAGTGAACTACTGGAATTCAGGGACTTGTCCCCATGTCCAGGTTTAGAAAACTAGAGGTATCAAAAAGATTGTTGGAGTACAGGCATAGGGACAAAAACTATGGTGGTGCCTTCTCTTGATAGACTGGGGATGCAGGGTCTATTAGAAATAAAAATCTCATAAAGGGCGCTGGGTTGTCAACACCAAGTTTTGTGCTCATTGTGTATGTGTGTAAGGCTGTCAGGATAGAAGACTTTATTTTACATTGAATTTAATACAGCAAAAATTTATTGGGCACCAGCTATATATAATATAGTGTTAGGTACTAGGAAAGAGCCAAATTTTGAAAAAAAGTTTTCTTTTTATTATTATGAACTTGACAAACATTGTTGTGCCCTTGTATCCTGGGGTATTTCCCCACTGTACAACAATGACCTTCTGTGGGACATGGAGGGGTAGTTGGGATGGAGAATAAGGCACCAAACTTCAGGTAAGCAGATTGAGCCAAAGAATAACTCTAGTCGTATTTGTCTATTTATTTATATCCCCAAAACATGTCAATTGCATTTTTACCTCTTTTTCTGTTTTTTCCTATTTCTGGTATGTCCTTATTCTTCTCTGGCTATCCAAGTCTTACCCATGCATTAAATTACAATTTAATTTAGAACCATTTTCTTCACAAAGCTTTCCTCTGAAAATCCAGAGAACAGTCCTCTCTGTCCCCTGAACTCTTTATAACCCTCATTGTCTGTTTTATTCATTGGCTTTCATCATATTGTTATAGTCTGGAAAAACCTCTTTTTTCCTGTCTAGCAAGCTGTCTTTTTCCTTGTTATGGTCTTCCTCTCAATCTGCCCAATTTTTGGAAGCTTCTCTTCTCTAGATTCTATGTCTGGAGGCTTCTAGGCTAGAAATATCCAGTTTCCTAGCTTATTGATGGCTCATCAGAGACTTTAGGGGTGGGAAACTATTAAACCTAACTGAGCCGGGCCTCTCTCTTCTCTGTAAAACACCCAAATTGCTCCAATGCTTGGTGCCCCCACGACCCTCTCCTCCCACTTGTGATCCAACTGAGCTGAGACATTAGATGGTATGAGAGTGGTATAATCTTTATCCAAACCCTGGGAGTAGTTTCTTGCTTGATTGATAGTTGTAAACTCCCCCCCCCCCCCATGTCCCACTCCTACCTTCCCAAGAGGCTCCCTTGTTTTCTCCCTTCCCAATACCATTCAAGTGCCACTCTGGAGGTGTCAATTCCATCCCCAAAGTGAGGAAGCTGGTGGACTGCCCTACTTCAGAGGTGTCAGTACTAGCCCTGGTGTGAATGTGGGGTAGTAATGAAGAGGCTGCACTGAGAATCCTTCTATTGTTTGTCCCTTTTGTCTTCTATATCTAAGCCATATGGCCTTTCCTCTGTGACCTTCCTTTAAACATGCTAAATATACGGGTCTGTTGCTTTCAGTATTGACTGGCTAGTTCTCTTGCTAGTCATATCACCCTGAATAATTGGCTTAATTTTTCTGAGCTTTAGCTTTCTCATCTGTAAAATGGGGAGATCCTTACTGTGCCTCCTTGAGCAGGATTATTGTGAAGAAAGCACTTAGTCTAATAGTGCTACTTAAACAACATGAATTATCATTATGATGGGATTTGAGGGATAGGGAAAATAGGATTTGCCCTTGAAAAAACTGAAATTAACGAAATTAAATTTCTGTGCTATCTCCCTTCCCTTCCTCTGGGCTTCTTGGAACCCACTCAGCAAGAGAAACACATTCACCTTGACATATTAACACATGCCTGGTCCCAAGAGCATAGTTATTCTAAAACAAGAATGCTGTAAGGGTGGTGCTTAATTTAAAGAAATTGGTGCTAATGATGGAATTTGAGACATCAATAAGGAAGGCATTTTGGGAGTCATAACAATCATTGACATTTTGTAGAGTGATTGCTTTAAGGATTGCAAACTGTTTTATTGCATTTTCCCATTTGATCCTCACAGCAATCTTGTGAGACAACAGATAAAAAAAAAAGGAGGTTCAAAAAGGTAAGTGTTGGAGGTGGGGTGAGATTTGAAGCCATATTTCTCCTAACTCCAAGACAAGTGCTCTTTACTCCCTCAGAAAGGGAAAATCTGTCAGGAGCTAGCTCCTCAGATCTTACTGTCTGTTATGCCTATGGGCCCCAAATAGCTCATCACAGACTGAAATTCCCATTATGAAGGTCATGAATGAGTCAGTGAGGGTGAGGATTATTAACTACTTACCCTGTGCCCACTTCCATTACCACAGATTGGCTTACCAGATTATCTAATTGCTACCTTGGAGAGGGCAGACAGCTTGTGCCTGAATGGTTGATATATAAGGTTAAGGAACTTCAAGTTTCAACTGGTCTGTAAAGGAGTGATAAGCCCTAGGATGAAGGTTAGAACAGGGGAACAGATTTTTCTTTAGATTTGAATATAGGATAGGAAAGATATCCTCAGAGGATACATAAGAACCTTACCCTGCTTTAACCACTCCTTAGTGCCCCTGTCGTTTTCAGAGGGTCCTTGCCTACTTTGGGACCAGTAGTCTTACCTAGGATCCTAAATGATTCATTCCCAAATGCCCAAGACAAGTCTTGAAGCTATTTATGACCAGCAGCTCAGGGTTAGGTCTGGGACCCACTGTAGGAAGGAAGAGTGGGAGGACATCTTTTAGGGACTAATCTCCTTGGCCCCAAGTTCTCATGATTCTGAGATCCCAGGCCCACTTCTGGTTATCAAAAATAGGTGAGTTAAACCCTTGGTGGCAAATCAGAAAGACAAGGTATTGTCAGCTTTTCCCATGAAAAGAAATTAGTACGATGAGAATGAAAAAGCAATTCCCTTCCTGTGTGCACTATAGCCACAGAGCAGAGATAAAGGAAGAAATGGGATGGGGATTTTAATCTCACCTAGGCTAGTACCTGAAGGTATCATGTATGTTTGTGGTATCTATGAGATTTTTCCAAGAACAGAACTAGCTATCTTGCAGGCCTCATATGAGCAGAATGCCAGACCAGAGACATTGAGCCTACCTCTTGGGAGTGGACTCTAGAGGGAGGCTTCCCTTTCTGTGAGGCAGATATCCCTTCTAGCTAATATTCCATAGAATTGATTTTATATCCTCCCATCCTTAGCCCAGTGATCACACCATGTAATAGTGAGTGGTAATGGTGGGAAAAACTAGGGATTAGTAAAAACCGGTGCTAGTCCTGTTTTTACCACTGTGTGACCTTGAGAAAATCCCTTAAACAGGATTTTTTAGGCCTCAGTTTGTCCATCTGTCAAATGGGGATGTTAATTCTTGCTCTACCTTCCTCATGAATAACCAGATGTGTTAGCAGATGTCTGAGAAATGCCATGTAAATAAAAAGAATTATTATTATTATGCTATGTGTATACTTTCCTCCTAGAAAATGGTACAATTAAAACACAAAACATGTGGCCTTCTCCCACCTCCACCCTCAACTTCCAGTTTCTTTTACCACACCCTTCCCTAAGAAACTCCCCCAGTTTGAGCAGGGCACAGCACTTTAAAAAACCAAATGTCATTATATGTGCTTTTAACATCTATTGAATGAAAGAGAATGTCTCCATGTCTGTGACATCATAGAGTCACACTCTGTGTCCATGACATCAGAGATATATCCTATAGCCCTGATGTCCCAGGGGACATGCTTCCCGTCCATGAAGTCACGTTCCACACCCACGATGTCATGGAGACACATTCCACGTCCAAAACCATCCAAGACATGCTCCATATCCTTGACAACACAGAGACACAAAGAGAGTTCATAGCATCTTAGTGACACACTCGATGCCCATGACATAACAGAGACATGCCAACGATGACCCCTGGGATGGTTTCTGGGGATGGGCACTGTTCGGCTCAGGAAGCTGCTGTCATTAGCCTTGGAGAAGAAATCAGCCCTATGGAACTGGGTAGAATATCGAGTTGTTCAGGGCAGGAACTGTATGATGGCAGGAAAGTCATAGTATCCAGGTATTTCTGTCCTTGAACTTGACAATAGGCTTTTTTTGGTGGGGATGTGAAGCTAACACGTGCCAATGTCAAGGAGAGACAGAGCCCTTCACATGGAAGTCCTGTGGAAGGGGCCCTAAAAGATCCCTCAGTCATTTTATCAGGCCACATTCTGGCCTTTTAAATCCAGTTTTCATCCTATACACAATTGGCATGACTCTTGACACTGGGCCCATTGAAAAGGGGCCCCTATGATGAGGTCTTGGCTTCCTGTCAGTCTTTTGTCACTGTGTTATACCGTGCTTCTCCCCACCCCCATACCCACAGTGCCCACAGAGGCAAGAGTGCAGTAGGCAGTGAAGGCTCAGCTGAGGGAGTACAATGGTTCCCAAACTCTGTAGCCAATTCCAGTTAAGTGGACATCATGCTGCCCTCATCATGATTTCTAGTACCCTGGCCTAGGGAAGATGCTGGTGGAGGGCAGAGTGTGGCTTGAGATCCCATCAGCAAAGAAGCTCTTGTTTAACAGCAGTAATTGATAGTTCATCAAAAGACAGGTGTGGCTTGGAAGGAAAGCAGCCGCAGTTAATGTGGCCCCCCACCTACCACATATGGCACCCACATCCACAGTCACACTCCCACAGTCACAGAAACCACAGTTACATCCACTCAATCCCCCATCCTCCCCTCACACAAAAACACTGTCACACATACACACACACATACACACATACAGGCGCACAGGCACAAATTTACAGACGCAGGTGTACACAGACACAGGCACAGACAGAATAATATGAGGAGATCTGCAAAAGATCTTTCCCGGGGCCACATGATTATTCACAGTCTCACAACACAGCTCCAGGGTCACGTAGAGCTGCACCTAAAACTGGTTCTGCACACAGATACACACACTCCCTCACATACACAGCTGCATACAAGCTATACCAGCCACATGCACACACAAAGAAGGTCACACAAAGGGTTCTCAAAGTACAGGTAGACCCATTGGGTGCAAGTCTGAAAGTCTAATGCAGCAGGAAGATTAACCTTGGGGGTGGGCAAGGGGATTTTCCACAGCTGGCTTTAGTCTTTGTTCAGTTCAGAGGGCTGGCTGGGCCCCTTTCCAGGAAGAAGGCACTAGCAGTGTCCAAGATCCTGGAGCAGAATGAGACCAGTCTGCCCTCCCCTTGATCACTGGTGTGGTGGGATAGGAGGATGGGGAGGTTGAGAGGAAGAGGGGTGGGGGAGACAGGAAAGACAGGCAACCAGAATCAGACAACGATAAGCTGACCTGCTGGTCCAGAAGCCCTGTGTGCTGCTCACCCCCAGCCACCAGCACCAGCCACCAGCCCTGGCACCGCTGGCCGCCTCTTCTACTGAGGCTGCTTTGCGGCCCCTCTCAGTGCTCAGCGGAAAGCTAGCAGGAACATCAGCACGACATTAATGATGATGAGGAAGAGCAGAATGACAAAGACCACCACACGCTGAGTCTCAGGGTTCATGTTGCAGCGAAGGAAGGTGTGTAGGATGCTCCATTGAGGCCGGCTGCAGTCTGGGCCCTTCGCCATGGCTGGCCTTGGTGGAAGGATGGGGGGGAGAGGGGGGAGGGGGAAGGGGGAAGATGAGTGGGTGGCTTCAGTTCCAGACAAGACAATTCGGATCCTTGGCTGCTCCCAGAGAGAAGAGTTCAGAAACAGGGACTGACTGGAGGGGAAAAGGGGAGGGGGAAGGGGCTGAAGGAGGAGGAGATGGAGCCCCAGACAATAGAGCTACTCTGCAGCTGTCAGGAGCAGAGACCTGAGTCTGGTCTGCAAAGCCATTTTCGGCAGCCAGCCAAGAGGAACGCACGTGTCCCAGATGCGGCTCCACCAGACTCCCCCAAGTTCTGGCTGCCCCCTGCCCTCCTTTAGTGGGGCTGCTCCTAGGTCCCTCCGAACAGAGCTGGATGGGGCTGCTGCCCTGCCATAGTGGGCGGCAGGGAGAATGCGCTGGAGCGGGGGCGCTCTGGGCTGTGATGCTGGATTCCCAAAGAGCCGGCTAGCTATTTGCTGAGCCTGGTATCCAGGTTACATGCGGGGGCCCTAGCAACGGAGAAAGCACAGGGCGAGGGGGTAGGAGGTTTGGAGAGGGGGAAGGGGAGAACGGGGAAGAGGGTCTTTAAGGAGGTTCAGGAATAGACTAGTTTCTTGCTTTCAGTCTCTACTCCTCTCCCTTTACTTCAGAAGAATGGAGAATGCAGGTCATTGTGCTTAGGCTAATGGGGATGTTTGGGAAGATGCAATACAGTCATACACTCCATCTAGATAGATGGACAGATAGGTTGTTCAGACTGTTGGAGGAGGCGGGAGTGGGAGGGGAAGGACAGCACCTGGAATATGTTTCTTCCTATTCATCCTGAGCATTTCATCTCTTAGGAAAGTAGGTGTCAGTGGGGTAGACTGGCAAAGCTTACTCTGACAGGGTAGAGTCACTGTTGAGAAGTGCAGGCTGAGATGGGGTTAGGACCACTGAGTTTGGAGTCAGAAGACCCCTGCTGGAGTCTGAGATTTGCAACTGACTAGTGGTGGGGCCTTGGGCACTTCTCTCTGTGTCTGAATTAGGAATTTGAACTGATAGCTAAATCTCCTTCGGGGTCTAACACTGAGACTGTGTGGAAGCAAGGATACATTTATGCCTAAAGGCAGTAAGTAGACAGGCATTTATATGTCCACCAGGAATAGGAAGGTCTGTCCCAGGGTAGCAAGGGGGTACAGTGGACAGAACACCTGGGGCTACAGTCAGGAAGACCTGAGTGCAAATCTAACCTATGTGGCCCTAAGTCACTTAACCTTGTTTGCTTTAGTTTCCTCATCTGTAAAATGAACTGGAGAAGGAAATGGCAAACCCCTCCAGTATATTTGCCAGGAAAACCTTGAATAGGGTCACAAAGAGCAGGACTGAACTCAACTGAAATGACTGAATTATAACAACAGAAAGATCTGTCCCAGCCCCTCAAGGATCTTTCTCGTTGCCCTGCACCATTATATCTTCCTGTACTCATTTAGGGGCAAGCATTTCCCTTTCTGAGCTCCTATTTTAAAGTACCAATGCTCCTGGCAAGGGCACTATGTTGATCCCTGGCACCTCAACATAAATTAATCTATAATGGCAGTAAACTGGAATTTAATTTTCAGTGTCATTTGAGCCTGATATCAACCCTGTGTGAGCGATTATTATCCCTAATTAGAACTAATTAGTGAATGAGGAAACCTGAGGCCCTGAGACTCGGTCGAGTTCACAAAGTTTAGTAACCAGCTGCGGTGCAGAAGACAGAGCCAGCTATAAACCACGAAGTCCTGGGTTTGAGTCCTACCGCTGACACATGCTGACTGTGCGATCCTGGGCAAGTCACTAAAAACATAGCTTTTAGAACAAGCGCCAATCTGTGTTGGTGGAGGGAGTTTCCTCATTAGGAACTGCCATAAATCACTGCTCTGGCATAGCATTTGAAGGGGTACAGGTAGGCCTTAAGGCCCGGAATTCTGACATCAAGCCTAGTAAACATTCCAAAAGGAGTGGCTCAGGGCCGTGTGAGAGCCCTGGCTCCCAGCATGAGAGAAGACTCCGAAAAACATGGAAAAGGAAACGGACAGAGGCGGTGCAAATAAACTTTGTGATTATTGTCAGACACGGGCTCATGTGAAAGCATTACCTAGGCCGGCTCCCCCAGTCATGATAGCACAGCCCAGGATCATGGCTTATGTTGGATCATTACCGAGCCAGAACTTTCTTTGGCTCAATTCCAGAGCAAATATAAAAAGGCTTCCTAGGTTTGTTACAGGGCCGGCCTAGGAACTGAGTTCTATACCAACTAGGATCCTTTTTTTTTTCTTTTTAATAGTATTTTATTTTTTCCCAATTATATGTCAAAACAATTTTTAGCATTCGTTTTTACAAGATTTTGCACTCCAGATTTATCTCTCTCCCTCTCTCCCCTCCCTTCTTCCGAAAATGGTAGGCAATTTGATATAGGTTATGCACATGCTATCATGTAAAACACATTTCCATATTAGTCATAGTTGTGTAAGAAGGTACAGATCAAAAGGGAAAAAAACACAAAAATGAATAAAGTAAGTGAAAAAATATGCTTTGATATGCATTCACAATCTATCTGTTCTTTATTTGGACGTGGATAACATTTTCCTTCATGAGTCCTTTGTATGGGATTTTTATAATTGCCTCCTTGAACATGACTCATTTGGACTGGAGTAAACTTGTTATTTGGGGTCCCCAGTTTTTGGATCTGGAGATGGAAAGAAAGCAGGCACAGCTCTGGAAGCCATGTTGGATGTCCCAACCCCTTCAGCTTCTGTGGTATCTCAAAGCACTTTGAAAATAGACAATTCTCACAGGATCCTGGGGGTGGGAGTGGGAGGTGGAGTGGCAAGTCACAGAACTGTGGGATTTTAGCACTGAAAAGGACTTTAGAGATCATTTATAATAATCATAACTTATGTATATATATTTATGGCTCTAAAGTTTGCAAAAAATTTTACACACATAATCCAACTGAGGTCTGGCAGGAACCCTGTCAAGCAGGCACTGCAGGCATTATTAGTTCCACTTTTACAGTGGAGGAAACGGAATGGTGAAATGATTTACCCAGGGTCACCCTGCTAATAGGCATCACTATCAGACACAAGATTCATACTCAGGTCTTCCTGATTCCAATTGCAGGACTCTATCCACTATACCAAACTGCCTCTCTTCAATCCATGTCCTTCATCTTATAGAAAGAAATGGGTCTCAGAGGTTGTAGTAACTTGTCCAGTGAGTTCATGCAGAGTTAGTCCTAGAGCTCATGGCTCCACACTCCTTTTTCAACACTTTTCACTTTACCGTATACAGAGCTCATTTTACAAAGAGGGGAACCAAGGCTGAGGAAAAAGGATGACTTTGAAGTTATATAGTGCCTAAGCAGGTCTGAGAATAGAATACAAGGATTCTGGGTCCTCCTTCTAATGCTCCAAAACAAGGTTTCCTTATAGTATGAAAGATGTTTGTTATTAGATAGTATGTTATCATAGTTAGTATCAAAGATAGTATGTTATCAGAAATAAAGTCACTGGAGTGTGCATGGAACGTGGAGTCTGATTTTACCAGCAGAAACAAGGAGTGATGGTAAGGTGATTGATGGATATGTAATAACTACTATATATGAAACACAGAGGCAGCTAGATGGTACGATGAATAAAGTGCAGTGCTCGGAGTAAGGAAGATCTGAATTCAAATCTATCCTCACACACTAGCTGCATGATGCTGGGCAAGTATCTTAACCTCTACCTGCCTCAATTTCCTCAATTGTAAAATAGGGATAATAATAGCACCTGCCTCTCAAGGGTTGCCATGAGGATCAAGTAGCATTTACCATGAGTCTGGCATATAGTAAGTGCTTGATAGATGCTCATTTCCATCCCACGTAGTAGAGAAGATACAAAGTTTACATAAAATCATCTATGTTCTTACATGGAGTTTAAACAGTGCATCAAAGATCTATGATCTCAAAATACAAGTAATTAAGTATTAGGGCACTGACTGAGTTTTAAAGAGGGTGACTTGCCCATGCTCATAAAATGAAGTGGCATCAGAAGCAGGATTTGAACCCAGGTCTTGCTGTTTTCAGGTTAAGTGTGCTATCTATGAAGATGCCACAGTGTCATAGTAATACTCATAATACAAGATACACAAATGGAGCTGTGATCACATTCATTTCAATGATCCTCCAGTGAGGCAGATTACAAACCATCTTGTGAGAATGATACCCATGTCTCCCCATGAGTCTTTCCACCTGATGTGCTGCAGATCTTTCTCATTTTCTCCTGAGAGCATGAAGATGTCTGTGGAATACTTAGACTGTCCATTTGTCCTCTCTGTGCTTCAACCCTTGACTAGCCTTGATAACGTGCTTTATTTCATTTTTTTCTTTGAAATTCTTAATGGTTTTATGTTGCAGCATAGTCATATCTACCATGTAGCTCTCCAGCCCTTTGTACAGTATTTTTTGGTGTGATTTGTTGGATACTGTTGTGCTTTGTGTGTCTTTCAGGTATATAATATGACTGATTGGATTTATTTTAGTAAAAAGATAGGAATTTGTTTTTGGGAGAAGCTTGAAAAAGGTAATAATTGGTCTGCTCTCCTCTTCTGTTTAATTCTGGACTCAACTCATTGTCTATTTATATTGTCTGTTCCAGATATTCATATGGATGAGCAGGTTTTATAGGCTGCCTATCCAAATGCATATTATGTAGTCAATAGATACTTGTCATCCAGATGTTCCTCTTTTCAGGGAACTTCTTGTCCCCTGTTTGCATTAAACCCCACAATACTGCAGAACTTCCTGGAAGAAGTCTATAAGTCCTCAAACATTTGACCTGACCATTCACATTGAAAAGACCAAATGGATGACAAGTATCTATTGACACCTGTTTCATAGTTTTAAAAAACAAATGTTAAAAATTGTTATTACATGTAGTTAGTAAAAAAAAAAAAGTAGGTTTCAAAGAATCACTAGGCTAAGCCTTAGGGAAACTAGACCCAGGGAAAAACTTAGCATGTTTGGATTGGTTAGAATTCTTTATGTATACTTTTGATTACCCTTGTATCTACAAATAATCTGTGTTTCTGGATATTATTTGTGAATCTACATGATCTATTTTCTTGTGAATAGAGTCTTAGAGTCTCAAGTAAAGACTCTTGGGATTCTTTATTTAAAAAGGGGTCTAGTTGTGAATGAGAAAGTAAAAGTATGAATTAGTTTGGGAACCTAAGGAAAGTGGCAGTGGTGCAATCAGTAACTTGGATGGGGTAAATATTAGCCAAAGGAGTCATGTTAAGGCAAAAAAGAAGGATGGGGGCCTCATACCTTGTGCCAAGATTTAAAGACGAATGAAACTTATAAAAAGAAAGAAGGGTTAGGGTAATGGTAGGCTTTATGGATCAGACCTGAGAAAAATCAAACCAAACTCCTTTCAAGCTGAGGTTCTTACAGCAGGGCCCACGGCCCAGGGAGAAAACTACTAATACCTTTATTTTAAGGAAGAGTCATGTTTCTAGAAATGTAGCTACAAAGTGAATTTCTGTAAAGTAAATGTTATTTCCCAATTTTCTATGAAAATCAGAGCTAAGTTTCCAATAAAGTAACAATAGTACCATTTACAAAATACCCTAAGGTTTAAAGGTATTTTCCTCGCAACTCCACAAAATAGGTAGTGCAAATATTAATATCCTCACCTTACAGAGAAGGAAACTGAGGATCAGCAAGATTAAATGGCTTGCTCAAGGTCACATAGCAGGTAAGTTATAAAACCATTAAATCCAGATTCTCTGAGTCCAAATACAGCACTATTCTACACTCCTCTAGTCTTCTTATTTAAAAACATCAAGGGCACCCTTTGACCCCTCTGCAACAATGAAAATAAATTTAAAACTTTTGGTGAAAAAGATGGAGAATCTCTCCGTGGCCTGCTCAACACTGTAGTACACCAGTGGGCATTATGCCTATTGGGATTTTTGCTACTCTCTGCCAGTTCACTCTTCTACTACAGCACTTTCCAAAATCCAGGATCTTCCATACCATGATTCATATGCTCTGCCCACACTATCACACTTCACCAGCTTTTTGTTGCTATTCCATTATCTCAATCGTGACCCCATCTGGGGTTTTCTTGGCAAAGATTTTCCATTTCCTTCTCCAGCTCATTTTACAGATTAGGAAACTGAGCCAACACAGTTAAGGGACTTGCCCAGGGTCACACAGCTAGTAAACGTGTGAGGCCAGATTTGAACTCATGAAGATGAGTCTTCCTCACCCCAGGCCTGGCACTCTGTACACTATGGTGCCACCTAGCTGTGCTTAGCTACTATCTAACGCTGCATATCATCATGCTTTGGGTTGAGTTCCCATCCATCCTTTTAAAATCTAACTCAGAATCAAAGAATCTCAGGTTTGGAAGGGACACCAGAGGCTACCTATTCTAGTAATATCTGAACAAGAAGCCCTCTACATAACAGAGATAAAAAGAGATCAGCCAGCCTTTGCTTAAAGATCTCCAGGGAAAAAAAAACACGATCTCCTGAGGCATTCCACTCTACTCCACTTTTGACTAACTCTATTATTAAGATGTTTTCCCTTAAAACAAGCCACCTGATACTTCTATCCACTGTTCTTGGTTCCACCTTCTTTTTTTTTTTCAAGGTGGAAATATATTTATTAGAATCTCCAGAGAAGGGGGCTGTCCCTGCCACTGGAACACCAGACTGGGAGGCCTGGTTCCACCTTCTGAAGCCCAGCAGGACAAGTCTAATCCATTTGTATCGACAGTCCATCAAATACTTGAAGACAACTACCATAGTCTCCCAAAGTCTTCTTTTCTCCAGGCTAAACAATCCTAGTTCTTCCAATATATCATCATATAATATGATCTTGAGTCTCTCCACAAATCTCCTTGTCTTCTTCTGGATTCTCTCCAGCTGATCAAAGTGGAGAACTGAGGAGAGAGTACATTCCAGATCTGGGGGACAGCTTGTGCAAAGAGAGAGGGATAGGAAGAGGCATGTAAAATTTGGGAAACAGAGAGTAGGCCAGTTTTTTTTCTGGGATAGAGAGGACATGAAGAGAAGTAATGTAAAATGAAATTATCCAGGGCAGCTAGGTGGCACAGTGAATAGAGCACTGGCCCTGGAGTCAGGAGTACCTGAGTTCAAATCTAGCCTCAGACACTTAACAGGAAAAACTAGCCGTGTGACCTTGGGCAAGTCGCTTAACCCCAACCTGCCCTCCAAAAAAAAAAAAGCAAAAAAAAAAAAAATGAAATTATCCTCAACTCAAACGATATCATAGCCATGAAGCTTTCTGTGATCTTCAGCCCTTTCTTCTCCCCAGCTGGTAGAGACTTACCACTTCATAAAGAACTTTTTAGAAAGACCTCTTTAATGCACTTATGTAATACTGAATATCATGGATTTGTATCTGTTTTGTGTCTGATTTCCTTGATCAATCGTAGGCTCTAGGAAGAGAGTCTCCATCTTAAAAGAGTTGTAGAGGTTTCTTGAACAGTCGATCTTAAATAGATATTTGTCAAATGTGGAATAATTTGCTAAGTTCAAGGTTTCATCAGATTCCACAAAGTGAATTAATGATATATTTTACTAATTCTATAGTTTCAAAAATTTCCAAAGTGTATCTACTTAGAAGATGATGTGCTTATTTGTCATGTTCCAAATGAGAGAGATGAAGCCACAAAATGAAGTCACACAACACAACTATGTATGAGTCACAAGAGAACGTCAGAAATTCAGACCCTTGGTATTAATAATGATGATGGTGACAACAAAAATCATCACAAAATGGTAAATCCCAGGTTTTCTTGTTACTGGGACTTTAGTTCTCTATGAGAACCAGTCTTGGATTTTCATACAATAACCATTATGTTGCAAGGATAATAAAATAATAGTAGCAACAACAAAAATAAATAATACTTTGATGCATTTAAGGTTGTGATCTCATCAACATGGTGGCTCTCTAAAAAGGTACAGATCATGGCCCATTCATGCCTTCCCATCCTGAGTAAATCTTGTCCATAACTTCCCAAAGATCTTTCAAAGAGGCCCCACCCAATGTGCTGAGGACCTTCCTAATAATAAGAGTAATCATAGTTAACATTTATATAACTCTTACTATGTGTCAAGGAAAGTGCTAAGCATTGTACTAAGAATTTTTTTTGGAGGGGGGAAGGCAAGGCAATTGGGATTAAATGACTTGCCCAAGGTCACACAGCTAGTTAAGTGTCAAGTGTCTGAGACCACATTTGCACTCAGATTCTCCTGACTTCAGGGTCAGTGCTCTATTCACTTGCCCCTGCACAAAGAACTTTACAAACATTATCTCATTTGATCCTCATAATACTCTGAGGAGGCAGGGGATATTGTTATCAACATTTTACAGATGAGCAAAGTGAGGCAAACAGAGGTTAAGTGACTTGCCCAGGCTCACACAGCTAATAAATATCTGAGACCAGACTTGAATTTAGGTCTTCCTGACTCTAAGCCCAACTCTCTATACGTTGCCACCTAGTTTCCCCTATACCTCTTTTTTTTTTGTGATGTCAATGACCATTGAAACAACATGGCCAACCATTGGTTATCTCATCACATAATTAGTTGTTTTTTGTTGTTGTTGTTCATGCATCTGATAGTCTATTTCTCTTGTGAAATTCCTCACTGGCAATTGTTGAAGCCTGATCATAAGTTTCAGGGATCCTTAGGGGACCCACAATTTTAATTCTTCAGAAACTATGGTAACCCATGGCTCAATCCAATAATAATATTATTAAAAGTAAGATAAATAACAATAGTTCACCTCTTTAGAGCATTTCGCAGTTACAGATACTTTATGTATATTTTTTTCAGCTAAAGTTTACAACTATTAGGTGCTGTAAGAAGTAAATTGCTGTTATCCATTTTTTAAAACAGAGATGAACATACTGTCACATAGCCAGTAAGCTGCAAAACCAATTGGCAAGGTGAGCATTTTAAGGTGTTTTTTCAGGCATGGGAATAGCCTGCAATTAATCTCAATCTAAATTCTTGCTCCTTGTCCTCTTTGTGACCAACGCAAGCCTTGGAAAGCTGGCTAAGCTGAGGTTAAGAGTGAGGTCAGTGGCTACCAAGAGAGATTATAGCCAAAATCCAAATTGATGAAGCATATTCTTTTTTACAAGTTTATTTTATTTTTAAAAGGAAATCTATCTTCTCTCCTTTCCATCTCCTCTAGCCTCATAGCACCCAGAATCATGGATAAGATCTGCCACATCCCTCTTTCCCCATCCCCAAGTAAACTGGGAACATTCTGGTTTCATATTCTCATTTTCCTCAGCTGATTTCTACAGCCAAAGATACCAGAGAGTTGCTCATGAAGTGGAGGTAAGAGATAATACCTTGCTCCCCACCAATCAACATCATGGAATCTCTGAGAAAGAGGTAAGTATTTCTAAAAACACATAAAAAACAAGCCCTTTCCTGTATGGAAAGAGAAAACTGAGAACCCATCTTCAGAACTACCTTATACTACCCCAATCTGCATTCAGATTTGGAGGACCACAGCATCCCTCTTGCATTTCCAGTTAGTTGTACAGAATATACTCTAATAAATCTCATTTAAACACATTAGTCTTATTCATGGAATTTCTGCCTTTCCCTCTTCTACTACTGATGCTGAATTGCCACACAATCACTTATTTGGAGAATCCTTTGTCTACAAATGTGGGAACTGAATTGGGTTGAAGAACCTGATTGTCCCCTTTTCATTTGAAAACTATAAACTCACTCAGAGATGCCTTATTGAAATTGCTGAAGTGAATGGCTCCAATGCATGCCTAGTATGTACGTCTACATTACCATTTGGATCACTCGCAAATTTGCTTCTTTGGAGATTTTGATATTCCAATATTCATAATCCTACAAAACTGTGAATCCAAGTAATTGTTCATCTATAGCATTTGTCCTAAATATGTATGCTGGTGGACTAACTCACAGTTTCATAATTCAGATCCATTACATTGTTGCTGGTAGGCATTTTTTTCATCCATTTAGTTTTTTCTATATGGATTGTTAGGGCAACCAATCTCTTTTGAATAATTATGGACCTCAATGAGGAGACCCTGTGATTGATATAATCAACACAGTGTCACCTGCAAAACAGGAACATCTGTAGGACCTTCATTATACTAAATACTTTCCATTTCGACTTTATGTAGGATATACTCCATGATGATGGTGATTACCTTTGGCAAGCATATAACTTGTTTTACGCCTTATTAATAACCAGAAAGTGCTGAAAAGCAATACCTATGTGGTTGTATTTATCAAGTAATTTCATATGATCTTAACATATGCATAATAGAAGATACTGTAAATCTGCTCTTTCCAGTCAAATTCTTTTTAAAAATCAAAAAATGATAAATATAGAGGGATTTCACATATGCTGTACCTTTTAGTCAACTGTGTGACTATAAAGATATGGTCTGTACTACAGAATAGTCTGCATCTTCCCATCTCATATTTTCAACAAGGATACATTCATACATCAGTCTTATAATGATTTGATTAAGACAAGAAAGACATATGGATTGGTAGATACCGATATTCTCTCAAATGCCTTTTTGGGGTGTAAATAAGATCATTAATGAGTTTTCCCATTCTTTCACTATCCTCTTCCACATTACTTAAAAAACAGTTATATAATACTCTGAAGATTGTGCTACCCTCTAACATGGATTTCCTTGGCATATACTTGATCTGACCAGTGGAATTAATAGTCTAATTAAAACCTTGCCTTATAAAACAGTTTCAGCTGTGGCTTTTAAAAATGATAAAATAGCCTTTAAAAAAGCTACATAAGGAGTAAGAAGAAGCATTGATTCATGGGGGTAAATGGGATAACAGATAATGGAAAATAGGTGGAACCACTCAATCCCCGTTTGGCTTCTCTTTCCTCTACCAACTGAATGATCTGCAGAGAAAGACAGAACAACAATCCTTTAAAAGGAAATTGGCACCTAAAATAAAGGAGGCATCAAATAGCAGGGACAATCACTCATCTGTTGTTAATGAGCCCAATTCACCTTGCCTGAATTACTGAAAAGATTTGTAGATGTGATTGCCAAATTGCTGACAGTGATCTTCAAAGGAACTGTGAATGGGACAGGTGCCACTGGACTGGAGGCACAGACATTCTGCCCTGAGGTGAAACTATAGGATAGTGAGTTTGACATCCATTCCTGGCAAAATTCTAAAATGCACTATTAAAGAAATGGTTTGTGAAATGAAATGGTGATTGAGGACAAGTCTGGGAGGCAGCCTGTTTGTTAAGAAAGAGTCATGAAAGATTAAACTCATTTTCTTTTTCAACAGTTTTACTAGACTGGTAAGTCAAAGAAAAGTTGTAGATACAACATGTCTATTTTTCAACCGGGTCTGATAAAGCCTCTTGAGATATCCTTGGGGATAAGATGGAGGGATGTGGGTTAGATAGTACAGTCAGGCAGATTTGGAACTGGCTAATTATTAATTTTGGAAGAGTATTGATTAATGAATTGATGTGAAACTTAGGGAAGTCTCTAGCAGAGCACCCTAGGGATCTTTTGTTAGTCCTGTGTTGTTCAATATTTTTATCAACAACATACATGAAATTCTTATTCAATCTGCCGCAGACATAATAGTTAGTGGAATTGCTAATATTCTAGCTTGAAGTTATAGGATCCAAAAGAACTCAAGGGGTTAGAATAGTGTGCTGAAACTAACAATATTACAATTAATCAAGTGAAAAAAAATTTTTTAATATGATTATAGGATGAGAAAGACATGTGGTTAAACAGTTGTACAAGTGAAAAAAAGACCTTGCAAGAGGTTTTAACTGACTGCAAATTCAATGTAAGTCAGTTGCTAATGCAGTCTTAGACTACTTCAATAAAAATATGGTATCCACAGCAAGGGAGGTGATCATTCCTCCACCTTAGTCAGACCATAATTGGATTATTACATCTAGTTCAGTGTGCTGAATTTTTGATGGGGTATTGACAGTCTGGAGCCTGTCAAGAGTAGCATGATGAGGAGGGTGAAAGACTTCAGAAGCATACTATATGAAGGACAGACCGAAGAAATGAGAATGTTTAGCCTGGAGAAGAATCAGAAAATGAGAGAGAATAGCAGTTTTCTAATATTTTAAGGGGTTTGGAAGGATTAAACTTGGTACTTGCCTAATAAAGAATTTCTGCTCCAGCAAGGGGCAGAAAAAAAGAGGATTGAGGTTGGGGACAGCCTTACAGAGTATCACCCCTGGCAGCAGAGAAGAAAGTAATCTCTGGATTTAAGAGAGAATTAGCCCTGGCAGTCAAGAATTGAGCTGTGGAGAGTAATAGAGCCAGGGCAGCCCAGCTACTCTGCCTGGGGAGAACAGCGCAAAGATACTATGAGAAAAGAAAGGATATTGTGGCATTGCAGTGCCAGAAGCATGAATAGACTTGGCCATATGTGTTCCTCATCTTCCTCTTTGCTGGTATATTTTGTGCCTACTCTTCTCACTTGACACCATGTGTTTTTGTGGGAGAGTATACCCTGAATTTATGAGAGGAATACTTGTAACATTGGACTAAGGACATCTGGGGTATTCCACTAAGGACTTCCCTAAGCTTTACAGCAATTCATTAATTCCTCCAATACTGATAATTCACCAGTTCTCAACCTGCCTAATTAAACTGTCTTGTCCACATCACTGTATCTCAACCACAAGGATTTACAAACACTACTTGTCGCTAAGAGTTGGAATTAGGGATGACATTCAGATACAAAATGTGCTTGTACCTGGTGAACATTGGAGCGGGAAAAAGATATTCTAGAGGTGGGTTACCCCTTCCTCACCTTGGGTATGACTCTCACTGTCCCAAGAATTCTTTCCAGGAACAGAGATTTATTTGAACAAGAAACCAAAAATGTTAGTGGTAGGTTTTGAGTCCTATTTCTCAGATTTTCCACAATCACCATCCAGAGAGGAAAAAGCTCTAGAGATCTACTGTATGCATTATGTATGTATGTGGTTTAAGGTTTAAAAATTGTTCTCTTTACCACAATCTTAGTATAAGTTCTATTACCCTAGTTTTACAGATGAGAAATCTGAGACTCAGAAAAGTTAAGTGATGGTGACATTTATGGCTAGTAAGTTTCAGAGCCAGGAGTCTCACTTAGGTCCCTTAACTCCAAATTCAGTCCCACTAGATCTTGCTTATAATTGCCAGTTTTAGACTAGTTTTTTACTGTTTCATGTGAGTCTGTTAGGTCTTAAGTGTTTCTAGCTAGACTGTCAAGAATATAAAAGGGAAAAATGAAGAAGAATTAAAAAAGGAACACTGGCTTGCTCTGCAAAATCTCAGGGTGTGCTATAAAGCAGTAATTATTAACTATGTGAATATATGGTATTATAGAGAAAATAGAAAAGAAAATCAACGGAACATAATAAATAATCAAGAACTAGAACTCAAAGGATACAATAAGAGTCCAGTATGTGATTAATCTGAGATAACCAAACATTGGATAATTCATTATCCAGTCAAAACTTTAGATAACAGAATAGCAGAAATAACAACAATATTAGTTAGAATGACATAGTACATTTGACATTTGCAATGTACTTTACAAATACCACCTCATTTTATCCTCACCACAACTCTGGGATGTAGATATGATTATTATCCCCACTTTACAGATGAGGAAACTGAAGCAGACAGTGATTAAGTGACTTTCTCAGTTATTAAATGTCTTATGCAGGATTTGAATTCAGATCTCTCTGGATTTCCGGTCCTGTGCTCTATCCGCCACACTACCTACCTACCTCATACAAAAACAACAACAACAACAACAAAAAACACGACAAATTCCATTCCAGCTAAGTTTGCCATCCTCACAATAAAAAGAAATTACAAACAAATCTACAATATGTTATAAACAATCATCAAGATTAAAGAAATAATACGATATACCTATTGCAATTGTGGAGGGAAGAAAAATTCCAATCAATTCAACAAAGGTAAGAAATTATAGGAGAAAAATGAGTTGGTCATATAAAAATAGTTCTTGCACACACACACACACACACACACACACAAAAGTTTTGCATCATAAAAGACAATTCCCCTTCTCTTAGTATTCTCAGTTCTGGGGGAAAAGTGCATCCAATCAAGCCAAATCCCAAGGCTCAGGTGTCCAACTACTGTTTTCTGAGATGTGCTTCTGACCTTCCTGTCACTTAATCCAAAATGTATGTTTGTGAATCCTTTCATTAAAACAACAGTACAGAATCTTCTGCATCCAGAAGAAAAAGTAAAGAAACAGACTAGGGAAAAATCTTTGTGATAAATATTTCTTATAAAACATTTTCGACAAAATCTATTAAGAACTTGGTATAGATGTCATATGGACGAGACCCATTCCCCAACTGATAAGTAGCTAAATGAAACGACCAGGCAGTTCTCAAATGAAAAGATACGCATTAACAATAACTAAATGAAAAGTTATTTCAACTCTCTAATAAAGCTCTCAAATCAATGTCTGGCATCATCTCCCTGATGTCATGGTCCTTCTTGAGAACAAAAGACAACCAACAAAAATAAATGTAATTTAAAATGATTTTCCAATACTACCTTAATAATTGGCATCATTCAAACATGACAAAATTTAATGCTAGTGAGTCTGTGGAGAAAAAGGCAGACTACTATACTGCCAGTAGAGGTATGGATTTATGCAGTCTTTTGGGAAAGGAATATAAAATTATACAATAATAACAAAAATTTTCTTACCATTTGAAGTATTAATGTTCTTATTCCTAGGTCTATTCTTTAAAGATGTTACTGATAGGAAGAAAATACTTTTTTTTTGCTTTTTGGAGGGTAATTGGGGTTAAGTGACTTGCCCAAGGTCACACAGCTAATTTTTTGTGTGAAGTGTCTGAGGCCAGATTTGAACTCAGGTCTTCCTGACTCCAGGGCCAGTGCTCTGTTCACTGTGCCACCTAGCCACCCCAAATTCACCTCTCTTCTTTTGTTTTTCCTTTTTTATTTGAAGAGGGGAGGGCAGGGCAATTGGGGTTAAGTGACTTGCCCAGGGTCACACAGTTAGTAAGTGCCAAGTATCTGAGGCCAAATTTGAACTCAGGTCCTCCTGACTCCAAGGCCAGTACTCTATCCATTGTACCACCTAGCTGCCCTGTTAAAACTTATTTCAATAGAAATATTCACAATAGTATTCGTCATAATAGGAAAACTGGAAATAATTCATATATCCAATGATTGGGAAATAAATGAACAAACTTTAGTTATATGAATAAAATAGAATGTGTGTGTGAGTGTTCCTTAAGGTTTACAAAGCTCCTGACAAAGCTATTCACAGCCTTGGTAATTAGACACACATGCACTGTTAACTTCATTTTACAGATGAAGAGACTGAGGCTCAGCAAGGTTAAGTGACTTGCCCCTAGAAACATGGTTAGTGTCACATGCAGGAATCATGTTACTTAACAACTGTGAGAGGATGTCACCCCTCCTCTTTCTAGGTGTTTAGAAGCATTTCAACGCTTGATGACTGAATGATTGATTCGCACATAGGCCTCTTGGTCCAAGTCTAACAGTATCTACTACCATACACCATTGTGCCATAGGAATGACAACTCTAAAAAAACCACACAGAAATGTGGGAAAACATATGAAGAATGCAGAGGCAGAAAAAAAGGTGAATTGGGACAATAATATACACACACTTTACAATTATGTAAAAAAGATAGCAATATTAAAAATATACATAAGAAAAAGAATATACAAGGAAGCATAGAAGCAAATAGGATGTTTTTGTTACTCTCTTATTAAAATTGATGTACACATTTAAAATGAATTATACATAAAATATTCATGAATATTTTTACTCTGCTTATGTATATTTGAATTTTTAATAGTTTTGAGGTTTAGACTAAATTTAAAAAGCCTGTATGAAGTGCTAATCACTGGAAATACAAATATAGAAAAGATCTAGCCCTACTCTCAAGGAACCAACAATCTAATGGATTTGTGTTTGTCTATGGAGTGGGATACGGAGGCAAGGTATGTACTCAAGTAACTATGGTGAAAGACAGGAGGAGATAAGTTTAAAGAAGAAATCCAAGAAAACTATTAGGAGACATTTTAGGAAGGAGATAATCACTTTTTGTCCAACAGGGTGAGACTGGGTGGGTAAGGGAAGGCTTCATGGAGGAGATGGCATTGTTAGGTCTTTAAGGACTTTCAAGAGGAGGAGACGAGCCACAAAGGGCGAATCCATTCCAGCCAGGGGAAATGATGTGAGCAAAGAAGACACAAGAGAGCAAGATGAAGATGGATAGTTTCCCTAGAATGTAGGATGTGTGCAAGAGAAGAGGAGAAAATGAAGCTGGTCAGGTAAGCGTGAACCAGAATAGTAGAGGAATTTGTTTTACTTAGTGGGCAATGACAAGCCACTTAAAGTTTCTGAGTAGAGGAGTGAATGATCAGAACAACAGTTAGAGAGATTACTCAGCCAGCCCTGTGAAGGATGGATTCCAGAGGAGATAGACTAGGCCTTCCAGCTCCTGTAGCATCTTCAGGAAATTCTCTTTGATTCTATCAGTCAAAGTGACCCCTCCCTTCTCTCTTTCTCTCTCTCTCTCTCTCTCTCTCTCTCTCAAACTCAGGTCCTCCTGAC
>CM053596.1:227296023-227314979 GCA_028646575.1 Pseudocheirus occidentalis | reverse complement strand
GGTCACATAGGTAATATCAGAGGCAGAATTTGAACCCAGGACCTCAGATTCCAAAGTCAGTTCTCTGACTCTTTCCCCTGTACCACATTACCTCTAAATGACTATAAGAGGAAGTAGTGATCACAATTATCCTCTCACAGCTGCTAGTCTTTCAGAAACAGAATGAATTACTCATAAAAATAGAGTCTTGGAAATGTTCTTTTCTGTAATGGACCCCAATTAACTAAGTTATTTGAAAATGAAAAGGGCTTAGGAGAAGGTTTGAGCAAAAGGCAATTCAGTCCTTTCATCGATATGGGGGAGGGATAATGAGCATACATTCTGTCGGATGTCACTCATGCGCTGCTTGGTTTTGCTGAACTTCTCTCCCTCGACCCCCACACCCCACCCCGCGCACCCCCCACCATTTCTTTTTAAAGCTTGCAATGATAGGTTTGCTGGGAAAAGGAATGGTGGAAGAATATATGCAGAAATGAATGGGATGTAAAAACAAAATCCATCAATTAAAAAAAAAGGAAAAAGACTCTGGCTTTTGAGGCACAGGCTTCTCAAAAAACCCATGCAAGTATCCAGTAGACTTTCTATGTTTGCTGTTTTTTCCCCAGGGTTTAGGAGGGAAGAGCGATTTCAGCTTTACCCTTGCAGTGGTGATCAGCAATGGAATAATATGATTAAAAACAGATTATATTTTAATTAGTGCTAAAGGATAGAAAGAACAACTGAGAATAAAAACAAATGTAGCGTCATGGAAAAGGGTAGTAAAGGGATGGTTAGCAGGGGAATGGACCTGGAGAGGGTAGGGGCTGGACAGAATGAAGATGAGTTTCTGTGAGCACATAATAGGAAATCAGAATTTTTCACCTGCATTAAGACAAGCATAGTGTCCAGGACTAGGGAGGTGATAGTTCTACTATAATCTGCCCTGCCCAGACCTCATCTGGAGAACTATGTAATATTAATAACTTTTTTTGTTGTTCAGTTGTATTTCAGTCATGTCTGACTCTGTGACCCATTTGAGATTCTCTTGACGAGGATACTGGAGTTCCTTCTCTAGTTCTTTTTGCAGATGAGGAAATTGAGGCAAACAGCGTTAAGTGACTTGCCCAGGGTCACACAGCTAGTAAGTGTCTGAGACCAGATCTGAACTCAGATTTTCCTGATACCAGGCCCAGATCTCTATTCATTGCACCATGTAGTTGTCTCTACCATATTTTAGGAAGGACACTGATAAAATGAATGGTGGGAGCCCTGATTTATGTGATGTGAGAATTGGTTGAAGGAACTTCTCTTTAGAGGAGAAGTCTTGGGGGAGGGTGTGGTGGTATGAGTTCTCTCTTCAAGTATTCAGAGGGCTGTTACTGGGAAAACAAATCTGAGCTGTTCTTCCCCTAGAGGGAAGATTTGGGAGTGATGGGTGGGCAAATTTAGCTTTGATGTAAGAAAAAGTCCCTAACAATTCATTAGAGCCAGCCCCAATGGAATGGGCTTTCTCTTTTGAAGTCTGAAGTAAATACTGGATGACCCCTTGAAGGTGATAAAGGGGAATTTTTCTTCAGTTAGGACTTTGACTGGATGACTTTTAAAGTTCTGACTCTAAGATTGTTCTTTGATTCTGAAGTTTGGGGGCTTTAGAAGCTTTTAATAATAAATGCACAAAAAGCCAGGATGAATGAGCAATATAAAGAAAGACATATATAATTGGAAAAGGAGGTGGGCAGGTTACATAGAGAGAATAAGGCAGAACAGATGGACTGCCCAAGTGCTGTGCTCATTTCTATGCAATACTAAAAGAATCAGGGGAAAGCCTCCCATGTTTTCAGTGGCTCCTTGGAAGAGGAGTTTTGAGAAAGAGAGAGAAATTACATTGGAGGAGAGGGTGTGAATAGGTCACATGGTAGAGATAGTTTTTGCCTGATGAGTTCAGTATTATTGAAGTTAGGGTCATGACCTTTGAATCCTACTGTCAAAATTTTTTAAAACTATTAAATAGTCACTTTGTTGAAGTAGTTACTCTCACTGATTGACCAACAATAAGTTCCAACCCCAAGCCTAGGTTGGTCATTGTTTGGGTTTTGATGGCTTAGAGTGTTTCTGTACTGGTCAGAAACCCTGAGGGTATTTCCCACCTGGATTGGTCCCCTTTCCTCCCCTCCCCTGTAAAAGAGGATATCTTTTGCCTTATTTCTTACTTAGCCTAATCACTGAATGGGTATTGCCTCTGACAAACTGAGACCTGGGGAAAAACCTTAGCTTAAAGAGGTCAAGGTCTCCCACAGCATCCAGGGTCATCTCCGGTTGTCCTGATCTATACCTTGCCGGGTGGATCCAGACGGCTCTGTTAGAGAAAGTCACCCTGGTGACTTCGTACAACCCTGCCTCACTGAAGTCCAATTGACTTGAAAGTCAAGACACTGCCTTCATTGGGATTCTTTAAAGATGAAGGACAAACAACAAAAACAACACAAGGTACTTTGCATGATGCTGTACTGGGATACAAAGAAAAGTTTGATAGGAAAACTGAGACACAGAAGTTGAATGGTTGTCCTAAGGTCACACGACAAATCAATACCAAGATAGGGTGAAAAAAGTATTGAGTTAGGAAATCTGGGTGCTGTTCCCAACTCTTCCATTAACTAACCCTGAATGAGTCATTCCCAACTGACTGCTTCAGATTCTTCATCTGTAAAATGAAGATTAGGCCTAGATGATTTCTAATGTTCCTTCCAATCCTAAATTCTGTAAATCTATGAGGAAAACATGATCCTTGTCCTTGTCCTCAGAGACCTCACAATCCAGTTGAGGAGACAAGATACAAACAAAATAAATATGAAACTATTTAAAGGGTAAGCTCAAGAGGTCAATGGAGGGCTGCCACATGGCGATATATCATTAACGTGCCAAATAAGTGATACAGAAAATAAGAATTCAGAGGGGAGAGGGAGAGGGAGAGGGAGAGGGAGAGGGAGAGGGAGAGGGAGAGGGAGAGGGAGAGGGAGAGGGAGAGAGAGAGAGAGAGAGAGAGAGAGAGAGAGAGAGAGAGAGAGAGAAAGAGAGTGAGAGTCCTTCAAGCTGAGACAGTTAGGGAAAGTTTTTATAGAGAGAATGAAAAAATCGGAGCTGGCACTTGAAGGATTTATGCAGACAGTGAGAATGGGAAAGGACATTTCAGGTGAGCAAGATGATATAAGCCAAAGCACAGAAACCGGGAAAATAGAAAATGTATATGGGGCAGCTAGATGTTGCAGTGGAGAGAGTGCTAGGCCTGGAGTCAGGATGACTCATTTTTGTAAGTTTAAATATGGCCTCAGACACTTACTAGTTCTGTGACCCTGGGCAAGTAACTTAATCCTCTTTGCCTCAGTTTCTTCATCTGTAAAATGAGCTGGGGAAGGAAATAAACCACTCCAGCGTCTGCCAAGAAAACTCCAAATGGGGTCATGAAAAATTGGACACAACTGAAACAACTGAACAATATCAAAAACAAAAGATGTATCTGGGGAATGTTAAATGTTTTTGACAGTATAAATGCTCTATACTATTTTGCTTGGTGTTCTCATCAGCTGCCAAAGAAATAATTATCATCTATGCAGGTGATTCTCAGATTTACTTATCCAGTCCTAACTTCTCTCCTGACCTCCACTCAACTGCATATTGGACATCTTGAACTAGATGCCTTCAGACATCTTGAACTTAACATGTCCAAAACAACTCACTATCTTTTCCATCCCCTTCCAAACTTTCCTATTATTGTCAAAGGCATCATCATCTTCCCCATTACCCAAGCTCAAAGTCTAGGTGTCATTCTCGACTCCTCCCCCTCTTTTCACCTCCCATATCCAATCTGTTGCTATCTTATGGATTCTATCTTTGTAGCATGTCTAGTATATCCCCCCCTTCTCTCCTCACTGTCACCAATCTGGTGCAAGTTCGCGTCACTTCACTCTTGGATTCTTGCAATGGCCTTCTGGTAGATTTCCCTGACTCAAGTCTCTCCCTTCTTCTAAAATATCAGATCCCTTTTCCCTCTATTCAAAAAAGTCCAGTGGTTTCCTATCATCTCCACAATCATATATAAAGTGCTCTGTTGGGCTTCTAAAGTCCTTCATAACCTAACTCTTTCCTACCTTTCCAATCTTCTTACCTTTAGTCCTCATCATATACCCTACAACCCAGTTTCACTGGCCTCCTTGTTTCTCACACACAATACTACATCTCTCCACTTCTAGCATGTTCACTGGCTGTCCCCCATGTCCAGAGGGAGGTGTCATTCGAATTAAACTTTGAAGGCAACAAGGAATTCCAAAAGGTAGATCTCATGTGTCTGGCACATAATAGGTAGGTATTTACTAATTGCTTGTTGAATTAAATTGAACTGATTTCACAGAGGCAGCATCAGTAACACCAAGACCAGTGATGAGGTCCCTCAAGTTATGGAGAAAGTTAGTGGTGGGGATACACCTAATACCAAACTCTCCATGAATCCTCTATTCTCCAGCCAAGAATCAGCCATGTGTGGGCAGAGTGATTTGTCACCTACACAGCATGATGAAGGCATGAAAGTATCCAAATCACAGATAACAAGATGACAGATTTAGAGCTGAACAAGACCAATGGAGTGCATTTGGTTGAACACTCTTGTTTTTACAGACAAGGAAAACTGAGTCTCGGAGAGATGAAGTGGCCAGTGTTGCCCAAGGTCACAATAGTAGTAGGTGGTCAAAACAAAGATCCTCTGCATTCATTATTCTTTCCAATATACCTTATTGCTTTTTTTTTTTTTTTGCTTTTTGGAGGGCAGTTGGGGTTAAGTGACTTGCCCAAGGTCACACAGCTAGTTTTTTGAGTTAAGTGTCTGAGGCCGGATTTGAACTCAGGTACTCCTGACTCCAGGGTCGGTGCTCTATTCACTGCGCCACCTAGCCGCCCCCTTATTGCTTCTTCAAAAGGCCTTAATGCTGTATTTCCTTTGGATAAAGAATTCCTGTCAGTTTCCTTTTTGAGACAATCAATATCTCATTTTTTGCTTAAGACTTTAAAGTCTGCACAGCATTTTACTTATATCATGCTATTTGAGCTTCACAACAACCCTGTGCTATAAATCATCTATATTTTGACGATAAAGAAAATGAAGATCTGATTGAGTTTGGGTGATTTGCTATGGACATTATTCAAAAGAGTAAAGCAGCTCAGCCTGTTCCCATCCTTTCAGAAAATGTGATTGAATGTGGGTGTTTAGCACAATACCAAACCACAACTTGAAAAGATTTTTCTCTGCTGCAGTCTGCTTTTGTGTCCCCCACAGAAGCCAGCATAATGCTACGTACAGAATAGACACTCAGCAGCAATTCTGTGTGGATCAATATGCAAGAAACAATACAGACTGCCTGGGAACCCAAGAAAAAAGGAAATGTTCCTAGGAAATGAACTCCCTGTGGATCCAAAAGTTAATCAGTATTTGTAGTTTTTTTTTCCTTTTCAAACAATTCATACAAAAAGCCGTCAATGGAGTTAAAGATAGGAGGAAAGATTTGAAGACTTGATCTTCAACCTGCTGATCAATGTGAACTCAGTTTTCTTCACAAAAGTTCTGGTTGTTAACACTGAAGGCTTTGTCTTGTAACACCATCAGTGGGCAGTATGAGGGCATGGCCTGGTCATCAGTAACTTCACCAAGATGAATTCTTTGGTATAGTTTCTCAAATGTTGGTGTCTTCAATGAGTCCAAGAGATCGCAGGTTCCTAGATTTTGATCTGAAAGGAAACTCTAGAAGCCTTTTGAGTCCCTGCCCTAACTCATCATCATTATTATAATTTTTACAGCCTGACACAAGATTACAATCATAGAATTCTTTACAAAGCACATGGTTGGGACTTTACTGCTTTTCAAGAGTCTTTTATTCTAGGGGCCCTAGCCACTAAAGACTCAAGCAGCTTAGGGTACCAGCCTAAAGGAGTGAGCCATCTTTTGTTTAAAAATTTTGAATGTGCTTAAAGGTAAAGTTTATTTGTACCTCTAAGGTTTTCTACATGAACACTTTGGAAAGAGTTGATGTGTTTCAGTTTCTTCAATTTATAAAATGGGCAGCTAGGTGGTGCTGTGGATAGAGTGATGGGCCTGGAATCAGGAGGACTTGAGTTCAAATACTACCTCAGACACTTAGTGGTTGTGTAACCCTAAGCAAGTCACTTAATCTTTGTCTGCCTCAGTCCCTTAACTGTAAAACGGAAATCACAACAACATCTACCTCATAAAAAGCACTGAGCACAGTGGCATACAATAGGGGTTATATAAATTCCTTCTCCCTCCTCCCTCCACACCCATCCCCAACATCCTCAAGGACAGGTGGGAGTTTTAATGTGATAATGGATCCAAAAGTACAAAGCACAACACAAGTGTCAGCTTCATGCATTCCTTAGGTGATGAAAGGAATTAGCACCTAGAAGTGATTTAGAGATCATCTTTAGACTAGATATTTTACAGATAAGAAAACTGAAGCCCAAAGAGGTCGAGTGATTTGTCCAGTATCACCAAAGTTTCATTGTAAGGGTGGTAGAGCCAGGATTCAAAGGATCCCAGTAGGTCCTTCGTCTTCAAATCCAGTTCTCTTTCTGTTATTCTGCCTTCTCTGGAGATCACTGAGCTGGCCATTGTGACTATCCAGAAAGGTGTCAGAGCAACCAAAAATCAGTGTAACAAAATCCACACTCTTGTACAAGACCTATTTATTCTTGCTGTATCCACAAGTCAAACAACCTTGGTTACCTAGTTTCCCACTACCAGGTTGGAAGCAGGGATGCGTGTGTATGTATATGTATGCATATACTATATGCTATATATTGATTTCTCTATATACATATAGAGAAACATTAATATATATTATATTTAATGTATATATATGCCTATATGTTTCTCTATATAGATATAGATCTATAGATCTAGCTAGATATGGGTATAGCTATATATATACATATGGTTATATTTATATATAGATAGATGTAGTATATGTAAATGTATCTATATCAACATATAGATTTATGTGTATATACATTAAGTATATACATATATTTAATATCTCTTTCTAGTAATCCTCATATCTATCTATATCTATCTATATATCTATCCTTTTTCCTACCTACCTCTCTCTGTCTGTCTGTCTGTCTCTCAGTTGGTAGGAGGGAGGACTGCTGGAGGTAGGCATACAGACAACAGCAAGAAATATGAGGGAAGAGAAAGAAAAAAAGCAAAAAAGAAAAATGTAGTGTCCTAAGACTGCACTAAAATTTTTGGGACACTCTGTAGAACTTAAAAAGCACGGAAATCTGGAGGATTTTGTTGGGGGCAAAATGTTGTGATTCTGCTATCCTAAAGTTCAAACTGGCCTGCTAGCTATTCTCAGAACATGACACTCCATCCCTTCCATCTCCTGTTTCAGCACTAGTGTAGAAGCAGCTTCTCATGTGCCAAATGCATCTCTTCTTCATTTCCACACCACGAAATTCTCAGTTTCCCTTAAAGCACAGCTTAGAAGGCCTTTCCTGATCTCTCTCTTCTCCCTCTTGAAATTACTTTGCACAGTATCACACTGACTTATGTGTGCAATGTGTATACATTGTATCCTGCCAGTGGAATGTAAGCTCTTTGAGGGCAGGGATTATATTAGTTTTACTTCAGAATACTCAGAGCCTAGTCGCAGTACCTTGCACCTAGTATACACCTAATACAATTCTAATGAATAGAGATTTCTACATGTATCAAAAATCCTTCTGGATATTGTTGTGTTATGGTAAGTAATGTTCATAATGAAGACCTTGAGTCATCAGGAAAAGGCAAAATTCTGTTCAGTGCAATTCATTTTTTAAAAGCAGGGAGTTTTAGAAAGATTTCTTTCCAAATTATTAAGTTTAAAATAATTGGTGCTTGAAGGCATAATCAGTTATCTGGAAAATTTTCTTGTGTGGAAAAACTCATTCTCTGAGGATGCTGGGTCAATGAAGCTCTAGTGCATCATTATTTTTTTTTTTTACTGTGATTTGGAGTCCCTCCCAAGGGTCATACCTACCATTCACTCCAGCCTCTCAGTGTCAATTACTCTGTCTCATGTTTGATGGCTGGTGTACTAGTTACCGTTTCTTGAACTGTCCAGTAGTTCATCAATCTCAATAAATACTGAAGGCTTAACCACTCAGAAATCAACCCTTTCCCAGTGGAAAAATCCTCTAGCATAATCAAGTAAAGGAAGATTTTAGTTTGAAAAGAGCCAGAAACTTAAGAATCTTACCTATCACAAGGACCCCCCCCCCCCCCCACTGTGTTTGTTACCAGAAAATTGCAGCCATAATTCTCTTTTGTGACTATTGCAATGAGGTCAGCAACAAAAAAGTCAATGTCTTAACATTCCTTTAGTGTTTATTCTCCATGGACACAAGCATAAGTACAGAAATGAGAACAAGGCTCAGGAAATAGCTTTCCATAGATGATATTTCCTGCTTAGTCCTTCCATTTAGGTGAGGATGCTGGGCAAGTATCAGCTTAAGGGGAGACAACATGCCAACCCACAAGCAGTATCCTAAGCTCTTTATCTCACCATGAAAATGAATTGCCTCCATTTTCTCCCTCACTATTTCTCTCTCTAAACAGATGCTATGAGGTTCTGGTGGCTAACCAGGGAAATGGAAATCTATACCACAGCAAAAAGTACTTTCTACTATTATAAAATAGATTTATAATAGTTACTATATTAAAGACTAACCTCTTACTCTTCTAACATACTTTAATATGATTCACTGAAAGTAGAATTTCTACTACTACAATAATAAAATATAATATACTATATATTATAATATATTAAAGACTGACTTCTACCTTTAATATGAATTGCATAATTTAGTACTTTATTATATTCTCCTGTTAATCAAGAATTCCTTCATATGTGTGACACTTGACTTCCAAAATTAACTATAAGTTCTTTGAGGGAAGGTACAATGTCTTCAGTTAATATTTTTGAAGCGCTGTATAAAAGGTAGGAGGCAGCCAGGGGTAATGGATAGAGGCCGGGAGGAGCTGGAGTAAAGTCCTGCCTTTGCTATATGTTGGTTGGATGTCTATTTCCTATCCTTCATACTTCTTGGTTTTGACTCTATCATCATTATGCCTTTTCCCCTTCCCTGTCCCAGTTCATCACTAGTAAACCAGAGAGATTCTTTCAGCTTGTGTACTTATATCACATCATTCTCTCTTTTGCCTCTCTCTGCCCCTCTGTTTGGAGAGCTGAGTAAAAAGCTCCCCTCCCCAATTCTCCCCTTAAAGAGGGCTCAGAAGCCCAATTAACTCTTCATTTCCCACCAGTTGAATTGTTTGGTTTCAATTCCACCACATTAGTGTCCTCATGCCAGGTGCCTTTCCCCCTTCCCCTTTTTCAGATTCCTTTTGTGTGTTGTCTTCCTTCATTAGACTATAAGCTCCTTGTGGGCAGGTACCATATTTGTTTTTTCTTATTTGTATCCCTAGTACTTAGCACAATGCCTAGAACAGAGCATGCACTTAATAAACACTGATCATATTATGATATTGTATTGGATGTGTGACTGTGGGCTAAGTACTCAGCGTCTTAGTGCCCTAGGCAGCATAGGAAGACTAAATGTTGCAGCACTGTTGCCGATCTGCATTAGTAGAAGGGGCTTCTTTGTCAGGAATTCTCTTCTGGAATGAAATCATAGATGACCTGGGGAGTCTTTTGCAATTACCCCAGATCACAATAAAAAAAATAATAGTGCAATAATGTCTCATTGACCTAACATCTTCAAAAGGTGAGTTCTGTGCAAGAAAATTTTTCAGATAAATGATTATGCCTTTAAGCAAAAACAGTGCAAGACAGTATGCTAGACACTATGGAAATAGGGATGAAATAAGGCACAGACTTGGTTCTCAAGGAGAGGGGATGTTCACTTTTTCCACACACTGAGTTAATTCCTAGAGACTGTCTTAAATTGACTCACAGCAAGGCTCAATCCTGACCGTTCATACATTATTGTTTTCTTATTGGACATTAGCAGGGTTGCAAAGGTGGTGAAAGGTAAAAGATGAGTTTTTATTTGATATTACTGGAGGAATGAAGCAAAACACAAAGTATTAGAAACTGTTGCTGTCTGTGTTTTACCATCATAATCTTAACTGGGCCTGGTGTAAGAGACCAATATACACTTATTGATTAATGACTGAATCATCATTGGGAAAACTCTGCTTTCCTCTTTTCCCTAGGAAGTAGTACTGCCCTACCTCATTGATGGCCAGCTGCTCTCCTCCTCCTCCTGGGTGGCCGTAATGGTGGGTAGAGCTTCGGAAGTCTTCATACAGGTCCTCCTCACTCCCCAGTTCATCTCCAAGGGCTGACTTATCCAGGGCTCCATCAGGAATCACTGAAACAAGACAGAATGATATTTTACCAAAGAGGGACATGGGCTCAAGGTGAGCACAAAAGAGAGGAAAGTAGGAAAGCAGATGAATGTTTTCATTATAAATGCTCCTTCCAGGATATCTTTTCACATTAAAAGTCAACAGAAGGAACCTTGGAAATATTTTTCCAAACCAGACAGGCTACAAAAATTCTATCTGGTTCACAGTGTCCATTGGCTCATGGCCACTTTACCATTCCCTACCTCGTCCCTCCCTTTCCCTTACCTCATTTCTCAAAGCTCATCTCATGAAGTCACAAGAATATAAACACCTGTCTGCCCAAAGCAGAAACACTTAATGACTTCTCTCCACAACATACATTCTTAGGATAAGCAAACCAAGGGGAAAAACTCAGGGCATAACTGTATTTCTGATCGTCTGGCTTCATTAGCAGCACTGCCTGATTTCCCTTAGGTCTGCTCTGATTTCCTTAGGAAATTCAGGTTAAATATTTGGCATAAGCTCTATATTTTCTGTGGCTTTTACAAAACTCCCCCCAAATTTCCATTTAAATTCTTATGCCAACCCATGATATATGAAAACCGCAATAGGGGAAGTCACGATGTGGAAGCGATAACCGTACAATGAAGGGTTGAGTTGGATGACCTCTAAGGCTGCACCCAAGTCTAACATTCTGGGCTTCACAGAGTGATAGACATTCTTTGTGTGTCTAGGAGGCATACGAATTACATATTTCAATCACAGATTTAGATCTTGGAAGGGACTTTATAGGTCATTTAGCTCCTAGGTGTCAAACTAGATTATAATGTAATTGGAAAATGTTTAACATAACATATAAAAAGATAACACAACACAGGTAATGTTAATTTGTTGTTTTCTAAGTCAATATGTGGCTCACAGGAATCCAGTTTCTGTTTGAGTTTGACACAGGTGATCTAGTTCACCTCCCCCCACCCCCATTTAACAGATGAGAAAAATTAGAGAGATTAAATGATCCAGTAATAGCTTTATGATAAACTGCCACTCACTATGTGATTTGGTGCAAACCAGTTGAGGTCTCAGGTCCTGTTTCCTAATCTTCAAAATGGGGAGGTGGTGGTGGGCTACAGTAACTCTAAGGGCCCATACAACTAATAGTCTATAAGTGTACGGCTGCTCAGTCTCTTCTACCTTCTAACTGCAGGCATTCCCAAAGCTCTGTCCTAAACTCTCTTCTTTTATACATTCTCTCAATGACCTCATCAACTCTCATTTTTAATTATAATCTCTCTGCAGGTGACTCCAAGACCTATATATCCATCCTTAAATTCCCTTCTGAGTTCCGGCTCTACATCAATAACTGCACATCAGGCAAGATAAGCCAGATGGAGTGAGGAGTTTGGTACTATGAATTCTTGAGACTTCCATTTTTTCAGCTGTAAATAAAAATAACGCCTCTCTCACTTAGAACACATTAATTTAGAACTAGGAAAGGGTAATAATAGCAAGAGGTGAGTTCAAGTTTGTCATTAAAAGACCCCACTTTGGAAACATTTTTGTTGGCAGTCTATTGCTGTACAAACTTGAAATGAATAAAGCTCTATTTCTTCAAAAAATATTCTATAGGGGCAGCTAGACGGCTCAGTGAATAGAACACCAGCCCTGGAGTCAGGAGGACCTGAGTTCAAATGTGACCTCAGATCCTTAACGCCCCTCCAAAAAGAAAAAAAAAGCTTAGAAAATAAAAAAAATAAGATTATATAGCTTAGACTTTCTACTTACACAGACGATTGATTCTCTGATGTACGTAAAGTGTGTCCTTTACTGTTTTAAGTTCTTGGGAAGGTCTATGAGTCAGCTAAATCCAGAAACATTATGAATTCATATATCACTGACTGCTCAGAATAGATTAGAAAGGAATTATAACTTCTGATAAAATCACATTTATATAATGCCTTGATTTCTATGCAATACTTTCCTCAAAACAACTCTATGAAATAGATGCTACAAGCATCATTCCTATTTTTCAGATGGGGAAACTGAGAGAAGTAACAGATTTGTCCATGGCTCCACAGCTAATCAATGGAAAAGTTAGGATCTGAGCACAAGTCTTTTGAATCTAAATCCAATGTTTTTTCCACTACAACATATGACTGCTCATTTCACAATTCCTTTTAACCAAGCAGAATCTCGGTCTGGGTGCTACCCTAAGGAATCAGAGAGATGATATGCTAAGAAGACATTTTCCAAAGTAGCATTTTGCATGTAGTTTTCACCGTACTGTCTTCTCATAATTTTGCATAAATATGGTTGCCAGCCTAAAGATATCTGACTACCATACTTCTGAAGTCCTGCATCTAGGAATGGGAGAGCATAACAAAACAATCAGCCCAGCCTACAGCAACTACCTGCAAACCCTGAGATTAAGGTCCACTTCAGGAATGGGATCTGATGGTAGGTAATTCACAGGGGCCACTATCTAACTGGGAGGAGAATTCCAAGGCTATGGCAGCCAGAAATGGACAAGTCATGGGAGAGAATGGTTTCCAGGAGACAGGGACACAGTTGACCCTTGATCAAAGTGTTTTAGGCTTAGAAGGTTTATATCTGGCAAAAGGCAGATGCATATTGGCAAAGGCAGTAGAGGATCATGGTACCAAGAAAGGTTCCCTGGCTGTGGGGTAAGAGGATCTGGGCTCAGATGCCACCTCTGATATTTCTACCTGAGTGACCTTGGGGAAGTCACTTCTTGGGTTTCCACTTCCTTATTTGTAAAATGAAGGGGTTGGAGGAGGGGGCCTCTGAGGTATCTTCTAGCTACAATCCTGTGCTCCATTTGCCCAGGGATACTGGAGTGATTAGAGATTTAACTTTCAAAATGCTTTTTCATCCATAATCTCATTTTATTCTTACGATGACCTTACAGTGGAATAGGGATCATTTTGGGCAACTAAATGGCTCTGCAGACCCTGGAGTCAGGAAGACCTCAGTTCAAATCTGGCATCAGAAACTTCCTAGCTATGTCACCCTAGGAAAGTCATTTAACCTCTGTTTGCCTCAACTGTTAAGTGAGGATAATAATAGTGCCTACCTTCCAGGGTTGCTATGAGGATCAAAGAAAGAGATAGTCATAAAGCACTTAGCCCAGCGCCTGGCACAGAGAAGGCACAATATAAATGCTATCGACTGTTGTTGCTTTTGTTTTTGTATAGTTTATAACTGAGAGAAATAAGATCCAGAGAGGTTAACTACCTTTTCCAAGGTCGCACAGCTTGCTAATGACAGAGCTAGGACTTGAGGCCCAGGCCACAGTTCTTTCCCCTGGATCACACTGTGTCTGACTGCACCCAAGTTCCATAGCCAGAGGAGGCTGCTGCCGTGATAAATTATATTCCTGCAAAGCAGGCAAGCGTGTAGCTGCTGATCTGTCAACCCGCCCACCATCCCCCACACTTCCCTGGGGCTCACAATTCAATAGTTTCTAATCAGGCGGGTGGAAGCATGGACCTTTCCTGTCAATCTGACAGGTTTATTTGAAACCCCCACTGATTGGAATAGGTATCAAGTTTAAATGGAAGTTTTATGTGGTCTGGTCGTTCTATGAGAGGGCTCCCAGAATTCAATGGAAACCGGCACATTTGCGGAGTACAGATTCCCCCTTAATCCCCCTCCCCAGCTTTTGTGAGGATCCCTGGGAACTGAACATGAGGAACAGCAACGGATCGGGCCCCTTGATGGGCAGGATTTGTCTGTACAAACGCTCGGTTATTCAGGGCTCGGCGTTGCCCAGGATAGCCGTGGGTCTGATTCAGTGGGGAGCCGAGGTGGGAGTTAGAGGCCCCTGAAGTGAAAAGGTAAATTAGAAGAGGGCAGGATTTAAACTAGCAGCCTGATAGGTAATAGATTTCCTGGGAAATTTTCTCTTTTGCTCGGATCAGTTCAAAGGCAGAGCCCATAGCTGTTATACGCCAACCATTTTCAGTATTTATAGTTGTGACTTCGAGAACAATCACGTACATGATCTCCTTTGATCTTTGTCACAATCGGTACCCTTATTTTAATATAATTTTCGGATGAAGAAACTGGCAGAGGATCTGGTTTCAAATCCTACGTCTCCTGTTTACCGCTTCTGTGAACCACGGGAAAGTCATTTGACCTCCCTTGGTCTCAGTGTCCTAGTTTGTAAAAAGAATGGGCTGGACCAGGCAGCTTCTGAGGTTCCCTTCTGGCTCTGGAACCATGACGATTCTCTCCCTTTCTCAGGCCGCACAGCTATAAAACTTTCGAGGTGGGACTCGGGCTTAGATTCTTCTTGATCAAGGCCAGGATTATCTCATACTGCCTTTCATATCTTAATAACTAACATATGCTAATTCCTCAACTAACTGACCAGCCAACTAGGACTTAGATTTCTTCAGTGATTTTTGTCTAGATTTACTTTTCTTGGGGGAAAATGTGTAGAATTCTTTGGGGTTCATTTGCCACTAGTCAGCTGAAGGGGAAGGTGAGTTACTTCTCATGCTCTAAGGCAGTGGTGTCAAATTCAAATAGAAACAGGGTCCATCATGCCTGTGGTCCCCATATTGACTCAGAAAGTCACATATTAACATTATCTATGTTCTGTTACATTTCATTTATTTTGCAGTGCATTTTTCAATTGCATTTTATTCCGGTTCAGGTGCACTGGGAATGTTGTAGGACAGACATCTGAGACTAGAACTATAAAGGCTTCTAAGAGCAGATTTAGTGCTTAGGGGAGATTCAGGGTCATCCAGTCCCACTCCTTCTCCTTACAGATGAGGTCCAATAGGTAAGAAATGGCAAATATGAGATCTGAACCCAAGACTGATGATTCCCAGTCTAGAAGTTTTGCTTATAGAGTAAAATCCAAATGATTTCACTGGGTCCAACCAGCAGACACTTTTGGTGATCTTTTTGCTGAATTCATTCTAGCATTTGGCTTGGCAAAGCCATCAGACCCTGGAGAGGAGTGTTAAGAGAAAGCAGTTAATGTCTCCCTTTTATTTTTTCTTACTGCAAAGCAAACAACTGTGGCAAATATTATTAAATCAAGAGGCCACACAGCTAGCCAACTCTTCTCTTCTCAGACCCAGATCAAAAAGGATGAGACACAGAGCAGCAAGGGAACAATATTCATCATGTACACACAAGCACAAAAATACACAAACACACACTCATATACAAACACAGTATACTCCATGTAATTTATTTGAGGCAGATTCCCTGCTGGGCTGTTTGGCTAACTGGATGAATTCCAGCAAACAGGGCCATAAATCTTCTCTTCCTACATGCCAGGTATGGGGGATGCTGTGAATTTATCGAAGCAGGCCTCCCACACACGTGTCAAAATGTGGCACTCAACTGCCATGAATTTAAGCTGGGAATGGGGATTTATGTCACCAAAATAATCCTGAGGGCAAATTTATAGCTGTGTCAGGTTGGGCTGGTGGTTCATCTTCTTAGTCATAAAGCATTTGCTTTCCTGGGGGAGGAGAAAAGACAGAGAGAAACTGTGGAACTCACTACCACCTCAGGAACAGCTTTGAAAAGTCTCTCTAGTGTTAGGGAAGGGAGTGTAGCTGTCTGGGTGCAAAGAGTTAATAAGTTATGGACCCAGAACTAGGACTAAAGTACAATTGTTCCCAGAGATCATCTAATCCAACCTCTACATGAACAGGAATCCTGCCAGCAAATGTCCCTGACATCTTAAAGATTTCCCCTGATCCAGGGGACTCACCATCTCTTCAGATAGCCCATTGTCTCCTTGAACAACACTAAATATCAGGAAATGTTCTTTAGATAGAATGAAAATATGCCTCTCTGCAGCTACTGACCCTTATACTTAGTTCGGCCCTCTGGGTCCAAGAAGAATGTAGCTCTTCATATAAAAGATCTCCAAACATTTGAAAACAGTTTCTGTGTCCTTGCTATGTCTTATTTCCTCCAGCCTAAAAGACCAATCCTTATATCTTTGCTATACTCTCACTATCCTGGTGCCTCTGCTTTGGCACACTCCAGTTTGTCAATGTATTTCCTGAAATATGCTACCCACAGCTGGACACAATGACACCTACCTGACCAAGGCAGAGTACAGCAAGGCTATCACCATCCTCATCCTGAACACTAGGCCTCTTAGTGTTGCACAGTTGAAAATAACAACGGCTTTTTTTGGCTGTCATGTCCTACTGTCAAGTCTACACCAAAAGTATAGTAAATCCTTTAGATTTTTTTTGACAAGAATTATTGTCTAGGCATGCTTCCCTCATCTTGTATTTATGTTACTGATTTTTAAAACCCAAGCACAGGATTTTGCATTGATTACTAGAACATTTCTTCTTATTGGATGGATTTGGGTCTCCATCCTAGGTTGTCAAGGTCTTTCTGGATACTGATTCTGTCATCTGATGGTTTAGTTATCCCTCTTTATTTTGCTTCAACTGCAAGTTTTGATAAGCCTGTCACCTAGGCTTTTATTTGAATTTTTGATAAAAATGCTGACTGGCCTAGGCTCAAGGACAAATGAAGAATAGGAAAGTAAGATGATTCTTTAGGGTACAGCATGTGGTGTGGGGCAAAATGAGAGACAACTTTTAATATTACTTTTTATATGTGCCTATTTTATTTTATTTATTTTTTGCTTTCTTTGGAGAGGGGAAGGCAGGGCAATTGGGGTTAAGTGACTTGCCCAAGTTCACAAGGCTAGTGAGTGTTAAGTGTCTGAGGCTGTATTTGAATTTAGGTCCTCCTGACTCCAGGGCCAGTGCTCTATTCATTGTGCCACCTAGCCACCCCCATATGTGCCTATTTTTAAATGATGTTTCTAACCCTTGATCCCATCCCTTCCCATCTTCTCCAGCAGATCACCCCCCTTTACCGTTCCCTTTTTCTCTAATTTTCAGTTTCTCCCTGACTACTAATTCCTTCCCTGCTGCCTAAACATAATTAGTTGGGCTTTGTTTTTGTTTTTGTTTTTCTTTCTTTAGAAAACCTTACTTAAAGAGAGAAATATAATCAGTCTCTCACAATACGTCCACTGTGGAGATGTCCTGCGTAATTACACATGTACAGCCTGTATTGAATTGCTTGTCCTTCCAGTGGGGGTGGGTGATGAGGGAGGAAGGGAAAGAATCTAGAATTTAAAGTTCTATAATCAAATGTTAAAAAATCTCTCTCTATATTTTTATTATTATTATTATTATTATCATTAAATACATGCAACTGGGAATTAAGATATACAGGCACTGGGGTAGGGAGACCCATCCTGCCCTACCAGAAAGTTAAAAGGGCGATGGAGGAGGGCATAGGAGAGAGCAAACTGGGGGAGGGGCTTTACAGTGGGATCGCTGTTTTGGGGTTGTGGGTAGGGGAAACACAGGGTGAAAATTTGTAACTCAAAATCTCGTGGAAATGAATGATGTAAACAATAAAATAAAATAATTAAAAAAAAGAAAACCTTACTTAATCCTACCATTCATTTTATCAATAGTATTATATCTTTATATATTCTATATTCTATATTTCCTCCCTTAGTAAAACACCTTGAAAAAGCTATCTGCACAGTCTGACTATACTTCCAATTCACTCACTAGATTCTCTAGTTTCTTTCAAAGCTCAGTTCAAATGCTTCCTCTTTTATGAGAACCTTTCTTATCTTTTAGTTGCTGAAGCCTTTCCCCTAAAGTAGTAGTTGTTGTTGTTCAATGATATCAGTTATGTCTGACTCTTCGTGATAGCATTTGGGGTTTTCTTGGTGAAGATTCTGTAGTGATTTGCTATTTCCTTCTCCAGCTCATCTTATATTTATTTGTATGTGTTCTATGTATTTATACACACATATTATGGCCTCTGATAGAATGTAAGCTCCTTGAGGTCAGGGGCTGTTTTATCTTTGTCTCTCTGTCCCCAGTGTCTCTGACACACAGTGTCTTGTTTCAACTCTCCTTAGAAGAATTCCTGAAGGATAATTTTAATTAATTTCTGCAACCTCATTCCTATTCTGAACACATTATCAAGTCAGGACAAAATCAGACCAAGTATCTAATAAGTGGAAAGGTCTCTCCCCCTGTCATAGCTTTTTGACTAGTTTCCTGATTTAGTTTCCACTTATATTATTTTTGCACGTTGCCACCAGATTAATCTTCCTAAAACTTTACTTTTAGGCTGCTGCCTTACTTTACTTTTAGACTGAAGATGAAGCTTCTCATCCTGTCAACCAATCTGGCTCCAAACTACCTATCCCACCTTATTCCTTACTCTCCCCAATTAGTATTTCCCTGACATTCCTCATGCATTTCCTTTCCTTAGAATGCCATAACCCCACTGAATGTCTCTACTGCTTACTTTCAGGATACAGCTCAAGTCTCATCTCTTCCATGAAGTCTTCCTTGACCACCAGCCCACAAGTTCCTTCTTTCTTTCTTTCTTTCTTTCTTTCTTTCTTTCTTTCTTTCTTTCTTTCTTTCTTTCTTTCTTTCTTTCTTTCTTTCTTTCTTTCTTTCTTTCTTTCTTTCTTTCTTTCTCTTCCTTCCTTCCTTCCTTCCTT
>CM053596.1:227190218-227295523 GCA_028646575.1 Pseudocheirus occidentalis | reverse complement strand
ACAGGTTATTAGATCTGCTTTTCTAAAGGAAAGCAACTCAAAATGGGTTAACAGTCTTACTTTAATCAATCAAACATATATCATTTACCTAGTTTAGGGGAAAAAGTCAGCACCCTGAACTTCAGAGAATGTAAACAGAATACAAACACAAATTACAAGCAGAAGTTAAAAGCAGACAAAGAAACAGATCAGCAGATGGGTTTCCAGCTTTCTGACCGTTACATCCATACCTAGTCAGTTACCAGAGAGGGAAGCACCAACATCTGGGTTTTCAAAGCCAGGGGGACTCAATGGCATCCCAGCGTCTCATCTGGCCAAATCACACAACTCTTCTTAAAGTGAGCCCCAAAGCAAAACGTCACATCAGGGCATATATATACTTCTCCTGGATCAGAAAATGTCACAACCCTCTTGACCAACTGCCCAATCACAAAGTAATAAGGCGTGAGCATTCCTGAAGAACAAGTCTCCCTCCACAGGCTCCATGTGACCACATTCAGCCTGTTGGCAGGGCAGAGTATACCTTCAAATCAGGGAAGGTTCTTCAAGTCACTTAAGCCTATCAAAGGGCCTAGGGGCAGGAAAGATCTTCAGATTCTCATAACACACCCTCTCTCTCTCCCTTCTGCTCTTCTCCACTCCAAATTCCTTTTAACAACAGTTACAATCTATAGTATTCATTTGAGCACTTATCATAAATTGCCTTATGGTGTTATTTAGCTTTTTTGTGTATATCTTCTCTCCTTGACTAGACTCTGCTCCATGATGGAAACGATCAATATAGGCAGTTACTGTAATCAGTAGAGTGCTGGACTTGCAGTCATGATCGCCTGTGTTTAAATCCTGACTGGTGTTTGGTAGCTGGGTGTGATCCTAGGTAAATTAACTTAAATTCTCTCAATCCCCATTTCAGTCCCTGAAATGAGGATATTTATATTTCCTATATCTTAAGGGTTGCTATGAAGATTAAATGCGGTTACATGTGTAAAGCCCTTTTCAAATCTTATAGCCTTATATAGTAGTTATGATTAGTAATGACTATTATTATGTCATCTCTCAGCTAGGTGGCGCCACGGATAGAATGCCAGGCCTGCAGTTAGGAAGACTGCGACAGGAGCAGGTGCAGCCTACTGTTCCAAGAGATTACTCTGACATTTCTGCTCATGCTGGGCTGGTGAGAAGCCAGATCATTTAAAAGGGATAGGTACTGTAATAATTATCTTTCATAACAATGATATTTGTGATATTGAAAATTTAGAGCAATGGAGTTTGAGAACAAATAGAAGAATTATGTGGGATATCCTTAGCAGTAAATAAAGCTATGTATGGGTTGTTGTATCCTGAGATCCCTGAAAATTTCTTTTGTGAGAAGGTATTCATATGTTGTTTGGTCCACTAGAACATCTAGATCTTTTCTTTATAAACTGGTACCTAGGAATGCCTTCTTTATTGTGTATTTCTGTAATTGATTTTTTGAACCCAAGCATAGGCCTTTACATTTATTCCATTTACATTTCTTATTAAGTAGATTCAGCCCTTGATTTTAGCCTGAGGGCTTTTTAGCTATATTAGACTGAGTATGTTCTTTTGGATCCCTTTGTAAAGTCATGTATCTACAGCCTAAGTTGCTGTTAGTCCTAAAAAGTAGCATGTGCTGCAAGCTACATATAAGAAGGAATCAGTGGTAGATGAGTTAAGTGTGGTAGGTCCAGTCACTGAGTCACTCTCTCCTTTAGTTCATGCCTATGACAGACAGATTCTGGCACCTATATCCTGAGCCTGTTACAAAAAGGCAATCAAACTGTGGACCAAAAAAGAGTCATTTAAATTTGTTGTATTTTCCTTGGCAGCACCAATCATTTCTGCTTCCCAGGGAATGGCTTCTGACAGTACTGTGACGAGACTTGGCAAGACTATGGAATGAATTATGTTTTCCATTCATTTGCTTCCTAATCTCTTCTGATCCCTGGGTGCCTGCTACCCCACAAGTCTCATCACTGCATTTATGTTACTCTGCAGAACTTGTTCACCATGTAGGTGACTGCCCACATGGTGGCCAATGGAAAATCTCATGCATAGAAATTATGTTCTATGCAGCATGCAAATAGTTATTGCATGATGTCAGCAAAAGCTCTAAGTTTCTAATAGGAAGTAAAACAAGAGAAGAAAAAAGGAGGGATAAAATCTCTCCCACCATCACCTGAAATTCTTTATTTAACTTTGTCACATTGCTTGAAATTCCATAGTAAGAAATATAGGTTGTTTTTCTTTGAATGAGAGTAGCTAATAACCCTTTTCTAGAAGTATAATGGATTAAGCTTATTAATTACAGTAACTCATACATTACTGTAAATTAGTTTGTCAGATTACTTTTCCTCTATGAATTGGTCAAGATCAGCGGAAAGAAGATGGAAGGTGTAATTTTGAAGAATTGAGCACTGTAGAAGGAGATGGGGGTGACACTGGGGAATAATATGAAAGAACTAGGTATCTAGAGGGCAAGGAAAGTGAAAAATGGGGTAGAAAGAAGAAGGTCAGGGTGCTAAAAATAAGCTCCTGAACTTTCAAGTTTTGTCCAACTTCTCCATTGTTCTTCCTTTTGGTCCAGTATTCTGTTTGTTCAGGTAATGTTAGAGAGAAAGAGTTTTGTGGGGAGAGAGAGAGAGAACTTTGAAGAAGTCATTCCTCTGATGGTTATCTAAAAGATATAACTTCTAAATGCCTCTTACCCTTCACAAAGAATTCTGTATAGTATCTTCACAGGAGAAAATTTGAATAACTGGGAAGTAAATGTTCTGAAAGGTGACATGAGAGGATGGATTGTGAGGATTTCAGTGCTTTTATTATTCTTTGGGAAAGAAGACCAAACTCTAGGGTATTGCACTCTTCAGCACCAGCTAGCCCCTGACTTTCTCCAGACTTTGACCAAACTACAAATTCATCAAATATTATATTCACACAGAATCCTAGGTTTGAGTTGTAGGAAATTGCAATGATTCTCTAGCCCAACCTATACCTGAAAGACATGTCCACTATGACACACCCAACAAGCGGCCAGTCAGCCTCTTCCTGAAGATCTCCAATGAGAAGGACTGGAGGGTGAGGGACAAGGGAGAAGCATGCCCTCTGAAGATGATGGATTCCATTTCTGGAGAGCATTTTTTATTTTTTGGTCTTTTTGGAGAGGAGAAGGCAGGGCAATAGGGGTTGTGACTTGCCCATGGTCACCCAGCTAGTGTTAAGTGTCTGACACCAGATTTGAACCCAGGTCCTCCTGACTCCAGGGCCGGGTGCTCTATTCACTGCGCCACCTAGCTGCTTTTCCTCCCCTCCCCCCTCATTCTTGAGAATTTTCCATTGTTTCTCATTCTTCCCTCCTGTGCCAAATAGAATAAATCTGATCTCTGATGAAAGCAGCTATAGTGTACTCCTGGGATATCTCTTCCCAGGCTAAAACTGCCAGGGCCATGAATCAATCTTTGCATGGTATGAACTTGGGGTCCCTCAACCCCCCAGTGGTGTCTTCCTCTGAATGCTCTCCTAGTTTATCAGTGACCTTCTTAAAATGTAGCTCCCAAAATGAAACATAATACTCCAGATTTGTGGTTTTTTTCTATTCAATTAAGAACAAAATCCACAGCATATCTATGATCAAGACCTGAGTCTTTATGAAGCTAATAATTAATCCAGAGATGTTTTCTTGGCCTTGCTCTCCCCTTTTAGCACACTGTCCCCCTTGGCAATTTCTCACACCAGTAGGTTTGCCTATCACTTGTATGCATGTAACTCTCAGATCTCTATCTTGAGACCTGACCTCTTCTTTACTGATCTCCCGATCTACATTTCCAGCTGCCTATAGAATGCAGATTCCTATAAACTCTGCATACTAACCCAGAGCTTTTAGAACTTTCTCTGGAAGTCTTTAAGGCCAGACTTACATAGGAGGAGGGGGGAAAAAGATTAATTGCAATGTAAAAAGAGAGGTCTCTAACTTTGTTATTTTTTCTGTTGATGCTTCTGACAATAGCTCAAGGATTAGAAATATGATTTGAGAATGGAGGACTTGGGTTTGAATCCTGACTCTGTCACTTACTACCTATGCAGGTTCAGATAATGCGAGTGACGTGGTTAATGGAAAAAGGATTGACTCTAGGGTTATTCCTATGACCCTGGGTTCAAATCCTACTTCTGATATATTAACCCATATGACATTAGGCAGGCAAGTCACTCACTTAACCTTAACCTCTCCAGACCTCAGTTTATATTTATATAAAGTAAACAGATTGGTCTATATGGATGCTGAGATCTCAGCTCCCTCTGCCTCTGTGATACCCACCTGGATTTCTTTTTCTGTACTATAAATGCAACATGTTCCAAATGAACTTAATATCTTTCATCCAAAGCGTTCTATCCTGGGTCTTCTTCTCTTCTCCCTTTATACTGTTTCTCTTGATGATTTCATCAACTCAGGGATTTAATTAACCATCTCCACATTGATGAATCTTGATTCTAAGTATCCTGCCCCCAAACTCTCTGCTCACCTTTAATCTTGCCTCTCTAACAGCCTTTCAGACATCTTCATTTGGATATTCAGTAGATATCTTAAACTCAATATGTCTAAAATAGAACTTCTTACCTTTCCGTCAAACCCTGCCGTTCTCTTCCACGTTCCTTATTACTGTGGATAGCAATTACGTTCTCCCAAGCTTGCAACCTAGGAGTCATCTTGGATATCTCTCTTGATCTCACTATTTCTCACTCCCATATCCAAGCCGTTGCCAAGGCCTGCTGATTTCACCTTTGCAACATCTCTTGAATATGTTCTCTTCTCTCCTTTGAAGTTGCCACCACTCTAGTGAAGGCTCTCATCATCTCATGCTTCCAATTACTGCAACAGCCAGAGGGACAGTCTGCCTGCCTCAGGTCTCTCCCCTCTCCAATCCAACCTCTATTCAGTCACCAAAGTGATTTTCCTAAAGCACAGGTCTGATCATATCACACTCAATAAGCTCCCATGGCTCCCTATTGCCTCCAGGAGCAAATCCAAAATGCTTTGTTTGGCATTCAAAGCTCCTTACAGGGGAGTTCCCTCTTACCTTACCAATCTTCTTACACATTGTTCCCTGAAGGTGTTCTTCAGTTTAGTGATACTGGCCTCCTGGCTGTTCCACAAACAAGCCACTGCATCTCTTGGCTCCAAGTATTTTCTCTGGTTATCCTCCCATGCCTGAAATGTTCTCCCTCCTCTGTTCTAACCACTGACTTCCCTCGCTTCCTTTAAATCCAAACTAAAATCCCATCTTCTATAGGAAGTCTTTTAAAATACCTTCTCTGTTAATCACCTCATATTTATCCTATATATAGCTTGCTTTGCATATATTTGTTTGCATGTTATTTATCCCGTTAGACTGCAAACTCCTTGAGGGCAGGAACTATCTTTTGCCTCTTTTTGTATCCCCAGAACTTTGCACAGTGCCTGGCATATAGCAAATGCTAATTGATTGGTTGATTGATTTCATTCCAAATCTATTCCTCCTTCTGATTTCATTATTTCTGTTTGTGGGACTACCATTTGCTCCCATATTCAAAACCTTGCTATTATATTTGATTTTTCAATCTCCCTAATATCTCATATCTAGTGAACAGCTGGTATTTATATAGTATTATAATACTTGTTACATGATCTCATATTATCCTCACAACAACCTTGTGAGGTACGTACCATAGGCATTATTATTCTACTTCACAGATGAGAAAACTAAGGCTCAGAGGGAATTTTAAATTGTCCCAAGTCCCACAATTAGTGAATGATAAGGACAGGTCTCACTTGCCTCTAGTTCACCACTCTTCCCACTAGGCCACAATGCCTGATAGAGGAAGGGGTGTTCTGGGATCCTACTGTCAAATTTTCATTCATTGTTCGTTCAAGTGAGCATTTATACTTCAGAAATCTGTTACTTTTACAAATCAGGGCTTGATCTATTTGTTGACTGCCTGCCCTACATTTAAGAAAGTGATAGAGAAAATGTTAATAGAGTTGTTAAACTCAAGTGTGATGCATACATTTCTCCCTGTCTTCTTCCATCCCCTCTCCCCAAATCAATAGTTAAACATCTCCTAGCATGGCTCTGTACTGTCCTATAACCACTGCTTCAGGTGAGCAGGAGGGCAGTAGAAGAATCAGGGAATGAAGTCATTACCAGCCTGGAGACCTGGTGACTTTAGGATAATACTCACATTAATACTAAGGTTAATAATAATAATAAAACTGGCATTTATATAGCACTTCAAAGTTTTGAGCTGGAGGTATCTCAGTTTCCTACTTTGACTCTTGGATTCATTATCTTCTTGGTCTGCAGACCAAGACTTGGCTTCCAAGAACCTAAGGACCACCTGGCCTTTGTCATCTGCATGGTGTTATCTTGCCAGCTCCTTAAGGGTACAGACTATCTCTGTTTTCTCTTGGTATCCCTAGCACTTAGAAAAGAGCTTGGCACCTAATAAGAACCTGATAAATGCTTTCTCACTCCATTTCAATAAAAACACTGTCCAGGGAATATGTAAGATGGATTAGCATAGAAAGACTATAGGGATAAAAGGATCTTAGAATTAAATAATTTTAGAGCTGTGAAGGCCATTAGATTCATCTAGATCAGAGGTGGGGAACCTGCAGCATCAAGGCCATATGTGACCTTCTAGGTCCTTGGGTGTGGCCTTTGGACTGGGTCCAAGTTTCACAGAACAAATACTTTTATTAAGGGGATTTGTTCTGTGAAGTTTGGATTCAGTCAAAGGGACACACTTGAGGACCTAGAGGGTCTCATGTGGCCTTAAGGCTGCAGGTTCCCCGCCCCTGATCTCTTCCATTCCTCTTATTTTACAGATTGTGAATACAGAACCCATAGTGGTGATATGATTTGCCCAAGGTCACATGACCCATTAATGTCAAAGCTGGGACTAGAATCCAGATCTTCGGACTTCTAGTTTTCTTTTCATTCTGGCTCCAAGTCACCATTTGACCTTAGCTTGGCTAGACATTAAGTTTTTGGTTTCCCAATTTTTTCATCTATCAAGTAAGGACTATAATACCTGTCCTTAATTTCCTCCCAGGCATGTTGTGGGATCAAATGAAACAGTGGATATAAAATTTCTTTGGAAGCTATAAAGGTGTTATAAAAATGTGCTTCACCATCCTTAGGGTAGGAATTGGCTCATAATATGTTGCATAGCTATGGAAAATGACAAACACGGAGTAATAGAAACCTAAGGTTATATAACCCTTTTGATGTTCAAATTGCTTTTACATTTATTGTCTCATTTGATATAGGCATCATTTTCTCCATTTGATAGATAGCTTACAGGGCTTACATGATTTTTGCAAGGTCACAGAGCTGGTTTAGTAGCAAATCCAGGAAAAGAACTCAGGTCTCCTGATACCAAACTGCTTCCTTAGAACCTAAGGAAGAAGAACCTAGTTCCTCTCTCTAAGCATCATTACAATGATTAAGGGCTGAAATCTGTGCAGAAAAGATGTTTCCCATGCATTGGGAAACTAGCAAAGGAAGTCACTTAGCTAGCTATTAATGGTCTATGTAATGCCTGGACTTGAATCCTTACTGATTCAAAGTTAACTGTACTTCCACAGAGCTGGAATCTAAGATATCTAAGCAGGATTTTTTGTTCTCTGTCTTTTACGTCCTCCTTCTCCTCCTCCTTCTTCTTTCCTTCTCTCTCTCTCTCTCTTTCTCTGTCTGTCTGTCTGTCTGTCTGTCTCTCTCTCTCTCTGTCTCTGTCTCTCTCTCTCTCTCCCCCCCTTCCTCTTCTCCTGTCCCTTTCTCTCTTTCTCACAGATAATTAAGTCAGATAATCATGTCTTCATGTAGGTCACTGATAGAAATGTTGAAATAACATTGTTGAAATGTTGAATAGCATAAGACCAACCAAGGAGAAGACCTTTGACATTGGTCCATTAATCACTGCTTTGAGTCAAAGAGGCAGTGTGGTACAGTGGAAAGAACACTAGAGTCAGGGGACATGAAGTTGATTCCTGGATCTGCTATTTACTATCTGTGTGACCACTTGATGTCTCTGGGACTCAGTTTCCTCATCTGTAAAATGAAGGAATTGGGATAAATAACTTTTAGGGGGAAGTTAGGTGGCATAGTAGATTGAACACTGGACCAGGAATCAGGAAAATCCAAATTTAAATCTGGCCTCAGACACTTAGTAGCTGTGTGACCACAGCAAATCACAACTGCTTTCTGCCTCAGTTTCCTCACTCTAAAATGGGGATAATAATAGCATGTACCTCCCAGGATAAAATGAGATATTTGTACAATATTTTGTAAAACTTAAAGCACTATAAAAATACCAGATATTATTATTCCAAGCTCCCTCTAGCTCTAAATATATGGCCCTATGAGTTGGTCATTCATTGAGTTCTGTACCCATATAACTGTTGTTGCTGTTCAGTTGTGTTTGACTCTTCATGACCCCATAGGGGGTTTTCTTGGCAAAGATACTGGAGTGGTTTGCTATTTCTTTCTCCAGTGCATTAAGGCAAGCAAAAGGTAAGTGACTTAGCTGGAATCATACAACTAGTAAGTGTCTGAGGCTGGATTTGAACTCAGTTCTAACTCTAGACCCAGCACTGTCTCCATGGAACCACCTCCATATAAATTTATGCAAACATTTATCCAAATTACATTTCTCTGTCTCATCAGTGATATCAGAGGAGACATTGCCGACTACCTTGCTGAAATCTATCAAATTCTATTCAATTCAATTCATTAAGAATAATATTAAGTGTTGGGGATAAAATGATGAAAATGCAGTAGTCCTCCCCTCAAGAAGCTCACACCCTATTGGAAAAACTATATAGATAAAAAAATAATATGAAATACATATAAAACAATTTTGTGGGGGAGGAATACTACCAATTTGGGGGGTCAAGAAGATCCTCCACGTTATACGTAAGCTGAATCTTCAAGAGAACTAAGGAGTCCAAAAGGCTGAGAGGAGGAGAAGAGCATTAGAGGCACAGAGGACGTTTTGCTTTGGGGGATTCTTTTGTGCAAAGACCTTGAGACAGGAGATAGAACATTACATAATAATAAATGTTAAACACTAACAATATTAAATTAATTTTGTTTATTAATACTAAATTAATTTTAATATTATATGGTATATAATAACTAGGTTAATTTGAATAGCATGGAGAGTCCATAAAAGGGAGTAACTGGAAACCAGTCTACGGAGGCAGGTTGGAGCCAGACTTTAAAAGGCTTCCAGGGTCAAATAGAGGAATCTGTATTTTATCCTGGAATTAAGAGTGAGCCACTAAAGTTTCTGGAGGGGGAAAGTGATGGGGTCAGACCTATGCAACATCTCCAGCTCTTTCCTAAACCGAAAACTGGTATGGGATACAGTGGAGATTTTGTGAGTATACTATGTCCTCAGGGGCCAACCAGAACAGATCTAGCCCCTCTTCCACATAAGCAGCTCTGTCAAATACTTGAAATAATCACCCTATTTCCCTAAGTCTTTTGTTCTATAGTTTATGTGAGGGTCAGTAGGTAGAGATTCATTGGATTCTCACGGAAGGCCCCCTTCTGTCCATAATGATACAGCAGCTAGATTAGATGATCTCTAAGGCAAATACTACCTGGGAACCTGATGACCTGAAGATGACCTGAAGATGACCTGAAGGTTTTCAGGAATTTCTGATCTCAAGCCTGGGGCCAGTTCACTTGATTGGCAAGAGGAAAGTACAGAGGCCAAAATTACACGTTCCTCCTTATATAGGCCTACTTGCTTCACACACAAAAAATCCCCCAAGGCACAGACTAATCTCTTTCCCAACACAGCCATTCTTTCAAATATGTGCAACTGGTTTTTCACAAAAAGAACATACAAAAGTGTGGCTGCATGACTCAGGAGAAAGTTTTCCCAAATGAAGGAGAAACAACTCAAATTGCCCATCCCACTGAGAGTGAGTCGGTCTCAGTACTTTTGCATGCAAAGGGGATCTTTAGATTTAAAAGGAAGGTAGGCTGGCATGACTTTTACTATATACTAATTCCTTTTGCATTTGAATACTTTCTACACATTTCTTTGAAGCATAGCAAGTTCTGCAGCAGTGGACAGAGTGCTGGGTTTGGAATCAGGAGGGCTCATCTTCATAAATTCAAATCTGGTTTTGGACACTTACTAGCTGTGTGACTCTGGGCAAGTCGCTTAATCCTGTTGCCTCAGTTCCTTATCTGTAAAAATGAACTGGAGGAATGGAAATGGTAAACTACTTTGGTATCTTTCCCAAGAAAATGCCAAGGCAGTCACAAAGAGTTGGCCATGACTGAAATTTCTCCACAAGTCAGTAGTCTCCCCATTTACAGATTAGGTACACTAAGTAGGGAATGGATTAGTGCCTTATCCAGGCAGCGATGACATTTTGAACAGTGTTATTGACTCAAAGAATGTTCAAGCTGGGCAGCTAGATGGTGCAGTGAATAGAATACTGGCCCTGGAGTCAGGAGGACCTGAGTTCAAATTTGACCTCAGACACTTAACACTTACTAGCTGTATGACCTTGGGCAAATCACTTAACCCCAATTGCCCTCTCAAAAAAAAAAACCCAAAACAAAACAAAAAAGAGTTCAAGCAGAAAAATCCTTTGAGATTATTTGGTCCAAATAATCTTTTATAGCTTTCACAGTTTTTATAGTTGAAGAAACAGAGACCACAGGGAGGTAAAGCAGAATTTAGGGAATGGTTATTTCCAGAGCCATCTTTGGCATCACTGAGATTCCTGTTGTTTTAGGGACTAGAGCTCAGCTTTCATACTCTATTTTTCTGCCAAAGGGTATGAAAGCCTGGGAAAAATCTGTAAACAATGAACAAACAGCATGACTACCCATGGTTGTAACCCTCAGAGGAAGCTTTGAGTGCTCCAGCTCAAAGTGCCAAAAGGAATACAGGTACAAGCAGGTAGAAAGCATTTTCAAAAGCTTTAGGTCTTCCAGGGCCATGTCAATAGACCTTGCTCAGTTAGTCCCACCCCTTGTCAGTATTGTCAACTTCTGCAGCTCAAATTAACATGTATCCCATCTACGCTAAAGTGGAAAGCATATTGGGTTTGTGGTCTGACGCTCTAGCTGAATTAGAGCTGTCTTTTATAGCTCTACAACCTTGAACAAATCACTTAATCTCTCTCCATGCCAAGTTTTCCCTTCTATAAAAAAGGGTGTCAGGCTATTTTATCTCTAGGGGTCTTTCCAGCTCCAAATCTAAATTGTAATTGTACACACACATACACACACACACTCTCTTTGCTCATTAGACAATAAATACCATCAAAAAACCAACCCGACTCATTTCCCTACGTATGCCAGGCCAAACCTAGATTTGCCTTTCTGAGCTGACAGTGGCCACAGAACTAAGGAATTTATCCACTTCAGTATACTTACTAAAACAGCATTAATGCTTGAGGAAAGGGAAGAGTCTGTTTATTTTTCTATGCTCCTCATTAACATAGGACCTAGACATTAGGCCTCTGAATTACATGAGATCTTTGGTCTTCTGCTCCAGGAAATTGAAGCAAACTATGTTGAGAAACAGCTGACTTCAGCAGATGGATGCTACAGTGACTTGTCATCATACTGACACAATGGACCCAGGCTAATCATCTGTGGCTGAGTCTATGCTGAAGATCATTTGTCTTTACAAAACCAAAGGGCCAGCCCTGGGAATCACTCATTACCACAAGTTCAAGTTTCTTCACATGCCATGTTCATTCCTGCCTACATATTTTTGTTTATACTCCCCTTTTTGGAATTCCATCCTCACCCTTCTTTTCCTCTCTAATCCCTCCAAAGTCTTTATGGTCCTCGCCAGCTCCACCTGCTTTCTGAAGGTTTGAGTATTCTGCTCCTTGGTGATTCCTCAGAGTTTACTGTGTGTACCATTCATTAGGCACACAGATATTTCTATGTCCATGTCCATGTCCATGTCTATACATATGTATATAGTTAGATAGATAGATAGATAGATTGCCCATGTAATTTATATGGTTGTGACTCTTGCAGCACCACAATTTGTGACAAATCAAAACTGCAGGTGACCCACATGGCCCCTAAGAGGGGCTCACATGGGCCACTATATTTGTGTGTGTGTGTGTGTGTGTGTGTGTGTGTGTGTGTGTGTGTGTAGGCAATTTGGAATAACTGACTTGCCCAGGTCACATAGCTAGTAAGTGTCTGAGGCCAAATTTTGAACTCGGGTTCTCCTGACTCCACTGTGCTACCTGGATACCCCTACAACATATTATTAATGATGACTTGGAGGAAAGAAACTGCTTAAAAGATATGACCCAAGAAATAAATATGGAACCCAAGGGTCATTCTTGGATCTGGGCCTCATTAATCTGGGGCTCACTGAACCCCAGATTAGGGGTTAGGGCCCTGACCTTTGTCTAAGAACTAGGACTCCAGTTCATGTGAAGGCAGGCCATAAGGTCTCCTGTACTGGGAAAAAGAAGCACTGGCCAATGACAAACAGTGTGCTTTCTTAGGCTAGTCATGCTGCCTCTCTATGCCTCAGTTTCCTTATCTGTGAAAGAGAGACAATTCCTTCTCTTCCTATCTTGCAGGGACATCATGAAGAAGTCTCTAAATAGGAAAAACAGCATCTACCTCCATGGAGGGTGTGGGGAGGAGACAGAGCAATTCTGAAAGTGCTCTCATGGAAGGGTTTTATTAGAATTATTTGGCAAAAAGTTATGGAGAAAAAGAATGGGCAAGTTATAGTGACAGAGTTGGTTCCTATGAAAAGGGAAGGGAAAGGAAAAGAAGAGAAGGGGAAGAAAGGAAGGAAAGGAAAGGGAGGGGAAGGGAAGGAAGAAGGAAACAATCATTTAGAAAGGGCTTCCTACATGTCAGGAGCTACACTAAGGAAAGATGAAAAAGACAAATATATGACAGATCAGGGAACAGCAGGGTGTTGAAGCATGAAAATATATACAAGAGTCAGGAAAATAATTAACTAGAAGCCTTAAGGCCCACTATAGAAAGGGAGGATGGGAAGATTCTAGAAGAGTTGAGGGGAAAAAATTGAGCTTTTAATGTTTACATGAAAGGCAGTTGATTGGGAAGTGTCTTATTTTGCTTACTGATGTGTAAAGAAATACAAATATGTACAATGCGTAAGCCTCTTTGAATAACAAACATCTGGTGATCAAGTAATGGATATGAAAGTGTTTTGTGAAATATAAGGCACAATACAAATAAATTGGGAATCATGATTATTCTCACCTTTTACTGAGAAATCAATGAATAAAATCATCCTAGAGTGATGGTGGGCCTGGAGCCAGGAAGGTCAAGGTTTAAATCTTGCCTCTGATGCTTCCTAACTGTGCAACTCCAGACAAGTCACATATCCTTTTGAACCTCAGTCTCCTCATCTGTTCAATGGAAATGACACTATTTGTAGTCATTATCTTCCAAGATTTTTGTGAGGGTTCAGCAGGAGCCTGCAGTATATAAAGTGTTTATATATACACTTGTGCATGTGTATATACACACATAAGTACATACATATACATGTATACACACATACACACATACATATACAGTGTCCCAAAAATCTTAGTGCAACCTATTCTAAGACTTTTGGCACACCAGTTGCCCCGGATTTGGACCAGAAGACCTGTTTCGGAGGCAGTTAGGTAGTATTGTAGATAAGAGTGCTAGGCCTGGAATGAGGAAAACCTGAGCTTGAATACTGCCTTAGTCACTCATTAGATGTATGACTCTGAGCAAATCATTTAATCTCTCTCAAGCTTCAGTTTTCCTTATCTGTAAATTGGGTGTAATAATGGCACCTTCCTTCCAAGGTGATTGTGGGGATTCAAATATATAAATATGCATATAACATATATGTATATACACACACATACATACACACACAGAGAGTGTGCACTTTCCCTCTGTTGCAAACCTGAAACTGCTACATAAGTATTAGCTATTATTATTAACACCAGGCTCTGGCATTGACTAGCTTTGTAACTCTAGGCAACTTATTTCAACTCTCTGGGCCTCAGTTCCCTTTATCTCTAAAGTGAAAATGGACTAGATGATCCCAAATGGACTTTTAGCCCTAAATATATATGAAACTGCTAGTTATTATGTTGATTCCTGCCTAATGTAGAAAGCAGCTGGGGCTGAGGACTTCTTTCTGTTAACTCCAGCCCCAAGGACCACATTCTGGTCATGTGGATCTCTGATGTGTGAAGGTTCCAGGCAAACCTTCTTGTCTATAACACATAATCTTTAAACTCTTGGAAAATTCTGTCCTTTGCTTTCTAGCCTCTGGAAGATTCTCCGTTTTCTCTCACAGAACTATCTATCCCCTGATCTCACTCTGCACCTGTCTTTTTAAATTAATCTGACCCACGTGTGATTTTGGTCTGGCCACTTTCTTCTGCTCTAATGCAACCTTTTAAAGGCTCTTTGGGGAGTGCTTTTCCCCAGAAGCCCTGTCATTAAGGGTTTAAACCTGCTAGACTCATTTGGGCTTTTTCTTCTAGAAGCAGCTCTTTTATTAGATATAAAATCCAGAGTAAATCTGGCCAAGGGAAATGTAGCTGGTTTGTATTCTGAACATGCTCTCAGTGGGATTATCCTTTATCTCTCTGCATACACATCTCAAGAACCAAGAAAATCAAGCTGTTCCAAAATGTACCCATAAAATAAAAAGTTTTCCAGAAAACTTATTAGAAATAAGGAATTGCCTAGGAGAAAAACCAGCACCTCAGAAGCATTGGTTTATAAGTTAGCAAACCTTTTAGTGCTGTCCAGTGAGGTTTGTGAAACTATCCAAATAGGTTGAGACTATCCAAAGTCTCCTGGAAATCTGTATGTTCATACTCACCTGGTCTTAGCATGTAAAATAAAGTTTGAAATTATCATCTTTTGTCAATAATGTCCCACCAAGGCTTAGCCTCCCTTTGCAGCAGCTCCTACACTAGACCCTTCTTTCCATATTATTTTCCATCAGAATTTGTCTATTCATATTCTCATCTGTTCAGAGTCTTGTTGAGGGTTGGGTTTGGTTTTTTTTCTTTCTGTTCCCACCTTCTACAATAAGTCTTTCCCAATCCCTTCTAGTCTAGTGCTTCTCTCTCTGTTAATTATTTCCTGCTATCCTGTATATCACTTGTTTGCCTTTATTTGCTTTTGCGTGTTGTCTCCCCCATCAGGCTGTAAGCTGTTTGACCAGCAAGAACTGTTTTTTGCCCTTTTTTGTATCTCCAGGACTTAGCAAAGTTCTTGGCACATGGTACATGTTTAATAAATACATATTGACTGACTATGGTTTTGCTGCTGTTATTGTTGTTGGGTTTTTTTTTTTCAGTGTAAGGACCTGTGATTTTATCTATGTCAGTGAACTCTGAATTGAGAACAGAATTGTGTGGGACACTGAGAAGGTTGTGAGCTCTCCATGGTCATATTGTTAGTGATTGAAATCAGTCTTCTGGACTAGAGGACCCTCTATCTAGGGTGCTTCTTATCAGGGTCCTCTTAGGTGATCTAATAAATGAATTCAAACAAGGCTGAAATTATATAATTAATTAATTAATTTATTTAAATTGTTTAATTCAAAATTCATGGATGAAAGTTATTTAATATATTATCATTCCCACTGGGAATTTGAATTTTTAACAGGAGTCCTAGATTCCTTCCCACTTCTAGCCTCAGTGGCTTATACCAAGGAAATATGTGTATGATGATAGACTTTTTGGCATATGGGTCTTAAGAGGTTTGGGGAAAGATAGGTCTTTCATTGGTGTCCCTTAAATCACACCATGTAGGGACTGCCTACCCTTCTCTGGCTTAAGGCCAGCCCTCCCCTCTGTTCACAAATAGAAAATCCACACTTAACAGTGAGTGACACACTGTGCTTTTCTCTCTGGCCTGGCTGAGCTCCCACTCTTTCCTCCCTCATTAGGAGATTCAGCACTTCTCACAAGAACTATGAGTTCTGCATTTGCTTCTGAATTTGAATGAATAGAGGCACCTGATCTCTGACCTGTGAGTCAGAGACCAGTCTGGCAATAATAATGTCAGAAGTTAAAATTCTAGGATCCCAAGCAAAGTTCTGCAGCATCCTCAAAATACCCCTGTTCCCAGCAACAAGCTCACCACCCACCCTGTGAGGCCTCCTGTTTCTGCTAGACCATTATGCCTTTGTGGGCCTGGACCAAGGGACAAATGGGAGTGGGGAAGAGGGTAACTGTGTTAATGGGCATAAAATGAGGTGAGAATCCCACAGAGACTATGTGTCTTTTTGCATTGTAAAGGCATCGAAAAATAAGTCCCACCTTCCCAAAGACCATTCAGAATCTGGCCCCAATCAACCTTTCCAGCCTTAATTTCTACTGATATTTACTATCAACCCTTTGCTTTAGTCAGAATGGTCTCATTAATCCCCAGTCATGAACCTGGCACATGGCCCCTCCCCATCCCCCTTTCCCCTGGTGCCATTCAAATCATTATTCCAGTCTAAAATGCATTTTGTCATTTCCTCTATGGACTTCCACCATCCCTATGCTACAAGATCCAGCTCAGTTCCTGCCTTATTCCCTGATACCTCCCAGACCATCTTGATCTCTCCCTCCTCAGAGTCTCTATAAAACTCACTATTACTGTCCATTTGGGAGGTATTCCTTTGGATGCAGCTAGATTGGTACAGTGGATAGTGTACAGAATTTGCAATCTGTAAGACCTAAGTTCAAGTCTCTTAACCTCTATCTCCCTCAGTTTTTTCATCTGTAAAATGTTCCCATTTTAATGATAGCACCTACCACACAAGGTTGTTTTGAGGATTAAATGAGATAATATTTGTAAAGCGCTTTGTAAACCTTAAAGTACTATATAAATATTCTTCTTATTATTTATTCAGTATAGAAGCCAGGAAGATATAGTGGAAATGGTACTGGGTTTGGACTCTGAAGACCTGAGTTCAAATCTCAGCTCTGCCACTTATCACCCACGTGACCTAAGAAAGTCACTTTATCTCTCTGGGACTCAGTTTCTCATATTTAAGATGGTAGTTTTGTACTAGATGATCTCTAAGATACTTTCCAGCTCAGACACAGTACAATCCCCTGCCTCATCTTGATCATCATCTTCTTATAAGTACTCTATGTCTTGCTGCCTCATTTAGACTGTAAGGGCCTTGAGAGCACTAAATGTCTTCTACATCCCTCTAGGTCCCCGACACTTAGCACATGTGCTCCATACATGTCTGCTGACTGGTTGATTTTGGCCCATTTCAGGTTTACCTTGGAGTTTTTTCTATGCAACTGGAACCTCATGACGGTATGAAGTGTTAGAGCACAGGACTCTGCCTAAGTGGGGTTATTATTACTGGAAGCACCAGAAACACACATTAAAAAACCCCATTATCTCTGTATCTCTTGTGGATGAAATGGGGGTAATTACTCAGCTCAGCCAAGAGAGACATGTGCAGAGGAGAAACCTCTAGAAATATTAAGTAATGGTATCTAGTAAAAAAAAAATCTATTTAGATACTTACATGTGTATAGAGAAAATGTCTCATGGTATGTTAAAAGTAATAAAACACGAGTGAAATACAATATTAAAAAGCCATTATTAAGAGGAAGAATTGGGAATACAGATGCTTAAACCAACTAAGTAAGATACAACATGGATTAAGCTAATTCATTTCAACACAAAGACATTTTCTGAGTGAATCAATGCATGTGGGGAGCAAGAGGAATACAGATGGATTTCTGGTCAACATTTACCTTGCGCTAAGTGTTTAATGCCTTCCTCATAAGAAGTGACAGGTTCCATGAAGTGAATAACACTAAGAATAATTACTTTAAGGACTCATGCTGCCCAGATTAAACAAAGGAAGAGATAGATCTCTAAGCTTCTGGAAAAGAGAACATTCCCCCTTACATCAATTAAGAAATGAGGACTTCCCCCCCCCCATATCCTGTTATTTACAGTTGCCCAAATCACAGTTCAGTGGCATAATGGATAGAGTGCCAGGTCTAGAGGCAGGAAGACCTGAGTTCAAATTTGACTTCAAAAGCTTACTAGTTGTGTGACCTTGGGCAAGTCACTTAACCCTATTTGCCTCAGTTTCCCCATGGAAAATCACTCCAGTATCTCTGCCAAGAAAACCCAGATGGGGTCACAAAGAGTTGGACATGACTAATTGACTAAACAACAACAAATCACTGTATAAATTACATAGGATCATAAATTTAAAGCTGGAAGGGACCCTGAAGGTCATTTAATCCATGTCCCTCTTTTTACAGATGAAGGATCAGAGGCCCAGAGAGGTTATGGGACCCATTCATGGTCACACAAGTAGTAAGTGGTAGGATTAACATGAACACCAACATCACATCCATGTGGCCTTAGGCATAGGTGCACTCTGCTCCTTCTGTCCTTGATGGGATCTGACACAAGCCCATCTCCTTCCACACATAAGTTCTTGAGCTAGAAAGAACATTAGCAATCATTTCATCCTTTCATTTTTACAGATAAGAAAACCTAGAATGGAGTAATGAGATAACACAGCTAGAAAGCAGCTCTTACCACTTTGCAAAGGGAAGCAGTGGCACAGGCATTAGTCAGTACATAGAATTATTTCTGGAGCCAGAAGGGACATGCATATTCTCCTAGTCTATCCCTTCTTTTTACAAATAAGGAAACTCAGGTACAACAAGGTTAAGTGACTTGTCCAGGGTCACATAGGTTGTAAGCAGCAGAAATGAGATAGAAATGACAAATCTAACATTCTTTCTACCACCCCACGCAAAGCCAAGATGAAACAAGGACCTGTATGTCTGTAGGCCTCTCAGATGAGGCTTTCATGATCAGTCAGTACTAAAAGTACCAAAGATCCAAGTGAACTCTGAAATTATCTGCAGAGCTGATGGAATGCTTCCCATTTACATTTAATAGCAATCATCAAATAAAAACCCTAAATCAATGAACCCTTACTGAACACTTGCTGTGTGCAAGACATCATGCTGTCATCTACACAGCCCCTCCGTCCTCCTTTAATGAACAATCCTGCAATAGTAAATAACATGCCATCTGCTATTGTGATGATGTTAATGCCCTGCCATCAGTACAAATGTGGGTTCTGACTTATGTGGGAATGGGCCTTAATGAGCCATCCACACACTGGAGCCTCTTCTTTGGTACCAGGAGCACACACATCTACAAGAGTGCTGGTTAAGGTGAAGTATGAATTTATATCCAGGCTTAAGAGTTGATCTGTGGTCAGGACAGAGGTCAGTAGCAGTTAAGGTAAAGGGTCCATCTGTGGCCAGGACTAGAGGTAGGAATTATGAGGTCATGCTGTATCTAGAGTTAGAGAGTTTCTTTCTGGTGAAAGGAGGTCAAGTCTGTGGCTAGTTTCTGACTGTAGTCCAAGGTTGTTCTTTGGTTAGGATTAGAAGTCAGTCTGTGGCAAGGGCTACGCTTCAGCCTTGGAATTTAAGGATTAGTCTGTGACTGGGAATGGAGTCAGTCTCTGAGATTAGACTATGACCAATATTAGGTCAGTTTCTACTAGGGTCTAGGGTCTAGAGATTAGTCTGTGGCCAAATACATATATACACATGCATATATGTAGAAATAAATATATAGATAGACACACACATAATATATATGTATATATATATACATATACAGTTCTGAGATGGTCTATATTTAAGGTTAGGGGTTGGTCATCAAATCAAATAATGTAACAAAATTTTGCTATAAATACAACTCAAGATCAAAGATCTGTAGTTTCAATAATCTACCTTCTTCCTCTACCCCATCTGTGGACAGATTTAGGGATCAGTCTATTGGTGTTAGAGATTAGCTTGTATTTGGAGCTAGATCAGGGGGTCTGTTTCTGGTTGAGATTAGGGAGTCAATGCATGGCTAGGGTAAAAAAATTAATCTTTCATTTTTGAGATCAGTCTATGACAGGAATGGGGTTAAGGGTCAGTCTATGACCGAGGATAATAGTCTATGACTGGAGTTAATTGTCAATCTACAGCTAGGATTAAGGGTCAGCCTGTGGTTAGGCATAGGGCTCGTACACTGGACAGCCCTGCCAAGTAATTTAGCCACTCAACATCAGTTCTCTCTTTTGTAAAATGCTGATAAAGATACTTATGCTATATACCTCACAAAGCTGTTAGTAAAGCACTCTGTATATCCTGAGGGGTGTATCAGTATGACCTCTGCAGCTGCACGGTCTCTGGTTGGGGTTAGGATCTACTTTATGGCCCTGGAGAATGACAGGGTTAAATAGCCCACAGAGAACTTCCACCCTCGACCTTTCTTTCGTTTAGCATGATGCTCTTACTACTGATTGGCAGCTAGGTAGCACAGTGGATAGAGAGCCCGGTCTGGAGTCAGGAAGACTCCTCTTCCTGAGTTCAGATCTGACCTTGGACACTTACCAGCTGGGTGACCATGGACAAGTCACTGAACCCTGTCTGCCTCAGTTTCCTCATCTGTAAAAGGAGCTAGAGAAGGAAAAGGCAAACCCGTGCAGTGTCTTTGCCAAGGAAATCCCAAATGGGGTCCCGAAGAGTCAGAGATGACTGAAAAATGACTCAACAACACTCACTAGTGGGTCAGTGTGCCAAAGGTTGTGTAATTGTAGAACAATGAATGTGTAGAACAACTGTAGCACACTGGAACGTGCTGGACTTGGCAGTAGATGCCCCTGTTCTGGTGTTTTCCTTTACTGTGTGCGTAATCTTGGGAAAGTCTCTTTACCTCTGAGGGTCTAAATTTCCTCATGGATTATAAAAAAGGGGGGGAGTTAGAATAGACAATCTCTAAGGTCTCTTATTACTCTAATCTATTAACCCAAATCATTCAGGTTCAGAAATTGGGTCATGGGAGGCCACTGTTGGACTTGCCTCTAGAGGAACCTGTGTTAAAATCTAACCTCTGTTGTGTCACCGTGGGTGAGTCATTTAACATTTGGAAGCCTTATTTTCCTCATTTGTGGAGTGTGGGTGATAATGGCTGTAGTACTTACCTCACAAACATCTCATAAGGATCAAATCAGAAAACATAAAAAGGGTTTTGCAAACCTTAAGGCACAACATAAACATCACTTTGAGTATTTATTATTATTAAGGAAGAAAAGCTGTGTTCTCGAGATTCATGAATTAATTGACTAATTTTAAAATACCTCTACTAGCTCAAAATCGTATATTTCTCATCTGCAAGATGAGGTTCTTCTAGCTCTCAATTTATGACCCTTTGATCTATCCCCATTCTATCTGAACTAGTTAATTGCACAAAAAAGGTACTGTAACTGTTTGTTTTTCTGAGGTGAGTCTAGCTGTGGCTCTCAGTTATTTAAAGAAACCTACCTCTCCCTTTTCTCTTCTTCCCTGTGTGGGGAGCTGTTGGGATACAGGGATAGGACCTTCTGCATGTCAGGTGGCTAGCTGGTGCCTCAATTTCTCTCATTTGTCAACATTTTAATTCACTGGACATTTAGTAAAATAAAATGAAACCAATATTGGAGAAGTGTAGGACTTTATCCCCACCTTCAAGGGCCTTCTATTTTAACCATAAAGCAGAATTAACATCATATTTCCCACCCTAATCCTTTATCCAGATTTGATGGAGAGACTGAGTAAAAGGAAGCCTACATACAAAGTCCTTCTGAAAAAGTACTGTATTTCCACTAGGCAGGGTTTAGTGGCTACAGCTCTGGGGAAGGCTGTTGGGCATTTGGATGGATTTTTCATTCTTACTTCCATCTCCTTTTATTCAACTCAGGAGTGACTGTCCATGGGAAATACAATAACATATTGGTATTGAATTACAATTCTCTGTTTTACCTTCAGTACTCTGCTAAGATGGATGAAGGAGAGAAAGGTCTACTGTTTCTCAAACCTTCCTGGATACAGAATGGGACATGTTAACATACATTTTCCTCCTTGGCTTTTTCCAATATGACTGTTTAATCTGTGGTAGCTGATAACAGTTGCCTGGGATTCTCTCCAGGAAAAACAAAACAAAACAAAAACACTGTGCTCAATGCTGACCTTAAATATAGACAGAGAGGGTGGCCACCTCCATGGTATAACATGAAGATTCCTTTCTTCCCCAGAACAGTTCTCACAATACTGGTATCTGGAACGTTTGCTTTAGTGATTAGGTAATGCCACCTTCATGCTACTTTTAACATACACACTGTAGCATACACATTATAACGTACACATTCCCCTGGGAAGGGAAAGAGATTAAGTCTCTAATACTTATGGGTAAATCATTAAATATATTCTTTTCTCTGTGGCCCAATGCAGCATGACCATACTGGACGTCAGTGGCAAGCAGTGCTGAAGAAGTGAAAAGGACTAAAGCAAGAACTATGCTGACCATAATTTTGCCCAGTGATTACTCTGCTGGTGTCAGATAGAAAATGGTGGTAGCTTTGGCCAGTCAGTCAAACTTGGGCACTTGTCCCATTGAGAGCAGATTGAATTTTCCAAGTGGCAGAAATACTGCTGCTTTATTAATTCAGGAGAACATGGGGAGGCCCAAACGATAGCAGCAGGAAGGCCCTACTTGATTAGTGGACCAGAAGCATACTGTGTAACCAAGAGAAAGGCAATGTGGTGACAAATGTGCTTGGCCTTGCCCGTCTGTCTCAGAAAACAATGTTATGGAGCTATAGCCCAAGGTTTGAGGTTCCTGTGGAGCAGATGTGCAGTGATCCCAGTGTAGAGGCCGGAGAGGGCAAAGGCCAAAAAGACTTCTCCTAGTGGAAAGTTGGTCATTCATTTGAGGCAGAAGTTACAGGCCTAGAGTGGGAAGTGGACATTCCAATATCCGATATCTATCTAATACAGTGCCTCGAACACAGGAGAAGTTTAATAAACCTCCTTGGTCTTGTGAGATGTAGTTATGTTTTTCTTGTTTACCTTGCATATTTCGAATCTATATCATGGACTTTGGTACTTATACTGCTAAGAACTAGTCTTGAAGGTGAACTTGAGGCTTCAGTTTCTGAAACCTTGTTTCTGTTATCATGACTCAGTATCCCATTGTCCCCAGCTGTGTTTATCAGTCAGTACTGGAAGAGGCTCTGGCGGGGAAGGAGACGCTAAGTCTGCAGCTTTTTCTATTACCTGTTGTCAGGTACCTGCAAACAGTCATATTTTTGCTTTCTTGGGGAGGGACTGAGATGCAAAGGCCCAACCCTTCTGCTGAGGTGGACCCGTCTGAATTGTCTTCAAGGTACCTATAAAAGTTGTCCCATCTTGAAATCCTTGCTGATCTTCAGAGATCAGCCCATCAATGTGTGGCTACTTTGACATAATTATAATAAAATCCTTTTAATTCTAAAAAAAGAAACCTCATTTTCTTTGATTCTTCTCTCTACCTCAAACCTCACAGCTGAAAAGTTTGCCAAGTCTTGTTGATGGTTCCTTTGCAATATTTCTCAAAATCATCTCTTTCCATCCACTCATAATGACACCACCACTAACTGAGAGCTGCATTATTTCTTGCTTCGTTTATTGCAATAGTTACAATCTGGTTTTGGTAATTCTTGTCATTCCTCTCTCTATTACAGCCTTCATCAAGATACCAAATAATTCTTCCTAATGCATAGATCCAACATATCAACCCTCTGCTCAAAGTTTTTCAGTAACTCCCTACTGCCCGTTGGATAAAATATAAACAGTATTAAGATCCTTCCAAAATTTAGGTCCAACTTGCCTTTCCACTGTTAAATCACTCTTTTCCTTTGTCTTGTATTCTGTATTCCAGCCAAACTGGGTTACAATTTCCAGATTTTGTGCTCCCTTTCCTCTCTCTCTATATTCATACAGTCCATCTTCCATGAGTGGAAGACACTTGCCCACGTCTCAAATGCTTGAAATCTTTTCCTTCCTTCAAGGTTAGTCTTAGTTGGCACTTCCTTCATATAGTCTTCCATGATTGCCCCATATGAAATTGATCTCTTCTTCTCAAATTTCTAATAGTACTTTGTCTGGATCTCACCTTTGGTCTTACTACATTCTACCTTGTATGACACCTATTTTGTGTATAGGTCTTAGTTCTTTACCCTCTTACAGGTTTCTTGAGGGCAGTTATTATATTATTTTTCATCTTTATATGTCTAGGATCTAATATAGTATCATATATATAAGAGGTGTCTAATAAATGCTTATAGATTAAAATGAAGGATAGTTTGATGGATCAGTGATCAGAGATGTAGAAAATGTTGAGGATTTATCCACGGATTAAGCTAAGAAAACTTCCATGGCTTCTAACCTACCTTAGTTCCTGCCCACATTCCCCAAGGCACTAGATCCCTATATGTTAAGAAGGAAAATCCAAGCTCTTTTTCTTAACAAAGTTGTTGTTGAATTACTGATAAACTTGTTAATAATAACTTACATTAAAGTTTTGGCCTAGTGTTCTCCCTTCTTTATCTCCTGGATTCCTTGAAATTCCAACTAATACCTCACCATCTACAAGACATCTCTTCTCGTTCCCCTTAAAGCTGGTGGCTTCCCTCTGTTGATTATCTACAATTTATCCTGAATATATTTTGTGCTAAAGAAATTTTAGTTGTTTTTATGTTATCTACCCTCATTAGACTATGAGCACTTTGAGAAAAAGGATTGTCTTTACTTTTAGTGACTGACATGGTTTGAATATCCATAGGTTATATAAGGTATCTGACTATGTCTTTAAACCCAAATTATTCTGGCTTTCACTATTTGGCCAATAATAGGTCCCAGCCCAAGCCTCACTTGTTGACTGTTTGGGTTTTGATGGCTCAGAGGGAGTGTAAACAGCAATCCTTTCTGTTCTGGCCAGAAACTTGGAGGGTCTTCCCCTCCCAGACTGATCTTTCATGAAGGCAAACTAGGCCATGTTTTGCCTCAGTCCTTACTTAGCCTTTAATTACTGAATGGGTGTTGCCTCAGACAAACTAAAACCTAGGAAAGACCTTAGTTTTAAAAGGCCAAGTTCTCCCAGTGCACTGGGACCATATCTAGTCATCTTGACCTATGTCTTGCCCCGCTGGACTTCATTGACTCTGGAGGAGAGGGTGAGGCTAATGACTTTGCCCAGTCCTGCTTCATTTCAATGCAATTCACATTCAAGTCAAGACATCACCTTCCAGACTGTCACTGGCCCTCTTCTAGAATGATGGAGAAACAGCAACAAAAACAATACTACTACAGTACAAACTCTGGGCCTGTCCTGACAAGCTGGACTTGTCACACTGTCAGTAGGACACGTGTGGCAATCCCTCAAGGCCTTAGTCGGCAGTCTTCATGAGTTGCTATTCAAAGACAGACTTTCCAGCAAGGTGTCAAGGGATCACAGTACATATCAGTAGAAGAATTCCCAGAGTACTGAAGTATTCTCATAATTCATTTTATTTGTAGGGCACTTGTAACTTTTCAAATAATTTCAAATCTTTTATCTCATTTGATCTTCAGAACTGCTCTGTAAAGACAGGCAGGACGGACATTATCAGTCATGCATTAGAAGAAGAAACTGAAGCCCTGAAAACATCAGTGACTCATCAGGAATCATACAGCTAAATCATAGAAAGATAATGCATCTAAAAACTTAATACATATTTTATGTAAAATATATAGAATGAAGCTGATCACCTGAAGGGCAATGGGGAGGTGTATTGTGGGACATAACACATTTTAAGCAAGGAAAAATGCAAGAGATGAGTAAAAGTTACCATCCAAGAAATGTATCATTGAAAAAAGATGAACCATCAGACACTGAGTGTGGTACCTAACATTTGTATAGTGCTTTAAAATTTGAGAAGCATTTTGTATACATGATCACATTTTATCCTTACGATAACAATGACCACAATAATAGTTAGCATTCATATGGCGTTTTAAAGTTTGCAAAATGCTTTACAAACTTCTTACTTTATTCTCACGATGATCCTGGGATGTAGGGGTTGTTATTATTCACATTTTACAGGTGAAGAAACTTAGGCAGGCAGAAGTTAAATGACTTGCCCAAGGCCACACAGGTAGTAAGTATCCGAGGCAGAATCTGGATACTAGTCCTGGGGCCTCTGCCTACTGTTCAATCTAATTGCCTCCAAAATAGGAAGGAAAACCAATGTGGCTAAATGTGTAGTAAGCCTGTGGGTTCCCCTGGAATCTTTAAAATTTCAAAAGAATGTAGGGGAAGCCTCTAGCACCTTGGGTGGACCCCTTGTGGGAAAATGACAGGAGAATGGGTTACACAAGATAGGTAGGCATGGACAGTTTGCAACCTGTCTCAATGGAAAGATGACTCAAATTGGTAAAAAACCTTGGAGTAGTGGAGTTTTGGAGTGTATAAAGACAGTTCAGTATAGAAGGTTAAAGCCTGAACTGAGTAAGAGGCCCCAAGATACAACCACCACCACCACTACCACTATCCTCCTCCTCATCTTCATTGCAGTTATCACTAATATTTATATAGCACTTTGGTTTTGGGGGAGGCAATCAGGGTTAAGTGACTTACTCAAGGTCACACAGCTAGTAAGTGTCTGAGAGCAGATTTGAACTCAGGTCCTCCTGACTCTAGGGCCAGTGGGTTCTATCCACCTAACTGTCCTTATATAGAGCTATGAGGTTTGCAAAGCACTTACAAATATTGCCTCATTTCATCCTCACAACAATCCTGGGATTTAGGTACTGTTCTTATCCCCATTCTATTTTTATTTTTTTATTTTTCCTTTTTGGAGTGGGGAAGGCAGGGCAATTGGGGTTAAGTGACTTGCCCAAGGTCACACAGCTAGTAAGTGTTAAGTGTCTGAGGCCAGATTTGAACTCAGGTCCTCCTGACTCCAGGGCCAGTGCTCTATTCACTGTGCCACCTAGCCACTCCTCTTATCCCCATTTTACAGAAAAGGAAATTGAATATAAGTTACTTGCCCAGGATTATTTGTCTAGTAAATGTCTGAGGTCATTTGAAATCAGGTCTCCCTGACTCCAGGTCCAATGCTCTATCCACTGCGCCACCTAGAGGCAAATGTACTGATGCACATCAGTATTTTATAAATGGCCAGGTGTATTTCTACTGCAGAGAGTAATCTGGAGAGATTGTTAAACATGATAGCACTGTCTAACCAAAAATTTCTTGGTAAGACCTCATAACTGTACATGTGCCAAATATCCAAGGGATCCAGCCCAAGAACACAGGCTGGCCGGGTCAGCGCCAGCGTCTTCCAGCTGTATGCAGAGTGAATTATTTTACAAAGTGTCAGAAACTGTGCCTGATTTCCACAGATTCTGCCTGTGAATATAAGCTTCCAATAAAGGTCTGATTAGTGGGCAGAGTGAAAATGGTCTAAAAGTGAATGGTCCAGTGCTTAGTACACTGACCTGTACATAGCAGGTGCCTAGTAAATGTTGATTGGTTGACTGAAAGGACAATTTTGTCTAATTTTTTTTTTAAAGGAATCACAGATCCTAATGAGGAACACAACTAACCAGAACCAAGAAGGAAGGAGGATGGAGGAAGGGGCTGTGGGGAGGGCATGCAATACACTTTTAGGTCAGACACCACTGACAAACATTCCTCTTGGCCTCAGGAAACCTGACTTCAAATCCAGACTTTGCCAGTTACTAGCTGTGTGATCCTGGGCAAGTCACTTTCTCTCTTTTGACTTTAGTTGGCTCATCTACCAAATTAGTATAATAGCACTTAGTATAATAGCCCACTCCATGAGCTTGTCAGGAGGAAAGCACTTTATAAATATTTAAGGTACCATCAGATGGGAAACATTTCTTTTTTTTCTTTTAAAATTTTTTTGAAGCATTTTTTTTGCTTTTTGGAGGAGGAAATGCATGGCAATTGAGGTTAAGTGACATGCCCAAGGTCACAACAGCTAGTGTTAAGTGTCTGAGGCTGGATTTGAACTCAGGTCCTCCTGACTCCAAGGCCAGTGGTCTATTCACTGAGCCACCTAGCTACCCTGAAGAATTTCTTTATAGTGGAAATGAGCAAACCTCACTCAGTTAGCATATGGCTTAGAAACTGGTAGAAAAAGGAGGCTCATTTTTTTCTTGGAGATTTACAGTGAAACTTCAGGAATGGGCTTCTCTGAGGAAATGAATTTTCTAGTTGTTAGCCTGAAGTCTCCTTTCTTTCAACCTTTATTGCTGAAAACCTCTTCCAAAATGTCTGAGTTCCCTTGCCCAGGTTAATCAGTCCAATTTAGTGCCAATGATGGAAGCCTTCTACCTGTGCTGACTAGGGCTCTTGTAAGGCCTCAAGTGTACTCTTCTGAGCATCAATGCTCATCATCCAGGGTTGTGGGTGGAGCTGGATAGGGTTGGGGAATAGGGGTGAATATTCAACTTTTGAGCACTGGATACAGGGGTACAGAGGCACTGAATTCAAAGTCAAAGTAAATGGGCTTTAATCCTGTCTCTGCTTCTTATCACCAGTGTGATCATGGGCAGAATAGTTCTGGCTCACAGGCCTGTTTATTCATTAATAAAATGAGGGAGTTCAGCTAGACGAATTCTGAGGTTGCCTACAACTCTGAAATCTTATAATTCCTGGGAAACTGCCTATTTTTGAAACTTCTCTTCTGATGCTGTCTCTTACAAGTCAGTTATAGGGGAAAAATGGATTAATAAGGGTGTTGGGCAACTCAGATCTCACCGTACTTCGTAGGAAAATTGGACTAATTTAAGTAGAACACCAAGACCTTTTAAAAGTCAAAAGACTTGGTTTTTGGTTGCCTGGAGACTAGTGAAGAGAGTATTTTTATCTAGGGATATTGACAAATTTGCATGAACCTGGTAGCCATTCAAAAGTCCTTAGCTTCCTCATCTGTCAAATAAAAAGATTGGACTAGATGTCTCACATTCCTTCCAACTCAAGCATCCTATAGGTTTATAATTCAGTCATGGCATCCAATCTGACATTAGAGTTTTTACTTTCACTGTAATTAAAAATCCATGATTGAGACTGTTCTGCAATATCCCTGCCCCATATATTTGAAGTCATTCCAACAATCATATCCCTTGGTTCACTTTACAACTGTTCGCAATTAGAGATTGCTACAATCTCATTACACCCTGACATTTGTGGAGCCCTTTCCAGTTCTTGAAGAACTTTCATATCCAGTATCTCTAGTGAGTTTCACATTGGATTTAAAGTCAAAGACTTAGGTTCAGATCCCAGCTATACCACTTAGCTAATGATATGACCATGGGCAATTCATTGAACCTCTCTGGGCCTCCCTCATCCACAAAATGAGGGATTACATGGACTCTAACATCCATTCCAGGTCTACATCTATGATATTATGACCCCAGTGCAGAAAATAATCACCCAAGCAGCTGGGGTGTGTACAAATATCCACATTTGATATATTAGAACTCCAAGGCATAGAGAAGTTAAGTCACTACTATAGCAATTATTGTCTGAAAAATTCATTTGGTATTTAATGTATAACCCCTGGGCAAGTTATCTAATGCCTCTGTTTCTCATCTGTAAAATGAGTTGGAGAAGGAAATGGCAAACCGTTCCAGTATCTATGCCAAGAAAATCCCAAATGGGGTCATGAAGAATTAGATGTAACTTGAACAACAACAAAATGTGTTGTTTGCTCTTCTAGCATTTTGTAAATCACTATTGAACTTATTCTTAACTTTAAATACATTCATGTGAATGTGCAGTGGTGCTTATGATTCATATTTTCACTCCTCACCATTCTATCTGTCCCACAGCTTTATCAATTCCCTTACTGCCCTGAAGGAACTTCCACCCGAGAGCCCTGTTCCAAGAACTACTAAGGCAGGTACAAGATTTTACTTCATTCTCCACCTCCAGCCATTTCTTTCACAACCAATTGTCTTATAGGCACTGGAACACCCTTCTATATCTCCTTTCCAGTTCTGTAACTTCATGATCAAATGAACTCTGCCACTGTTCCTGGATGGGTTGAGTCAATTTACTCAATTATCACCCCACTCACCATCCCTGGGACTTTCCAGATTAAAGTGACTCTGGTCACTATTTCCCAAAGAGTGTTGCTTCCCCCTCAATGGAATGTAACTGAGGGCTGAGACTGTCTTTACTTTTGTGCTTGTATCCCTAATGCTTGGCCCAGTGTTTGGCAAGTAAGACACATCATAAATACTTTTCCAATCATGTCTTTTCCTATTGGTCACAAGCTTTTCCAGGGCAGAGACTGTCTTATGCCTCTCAATATCTCCCATAATGTTTAGCCTAGTGCTCTGTACACTGTAGATTATAGGTTCTATTTTAGAATCTATTTTAGGAAGAAATCTAAGAGGCCATTTAGCACATATATTGAATGAAATGGAGGCTGGGTAGTAAGTAGCAGGCTGAGATTTGAATCCAAGACCTTTGATTCCAAGTCAATACATCTTCCACTATACCACATTGCCTTATTTTTTTCATCTAACTCATGTTGGCTGACATTTTCTATAGTGCTTTATAATTTACAAAGTGCTTAACAATCATTATCTCATTTCATCTCACAACAACCCTTTGGAAATCGTATTAACTTCATTTTGCAAATGAAGAAACTGAAACAGTCTACTGAAGTGAAGTGTTCCAAGTCACATAAAGTAAATGTCTCAGAGCTGTGACTAGCACAAAGATTTCCTAATTCCTGGTCCAACTTCTTCTGTAGTTTCTTCTTCTGAAGGGTGAATGAATTTCCAACCCACCAGCAGGATGGTATGTAAACAACCCCCCACACAGTGCATTGTTCCCTGAGCTCCTTAATAAGCACAATCTATGGTTGCAGATCATGGAACCACCCTATCAGTTACACCCTATAATTCTTGGGTCTCATCTCTCAAAGGGGGAGGGGAGGAGAGCTCCCTTCTTACTAATAAAACTATTTACCACAAAGTGAGATGTGCTGACACAGTTTATTCGACCTACAACTGCTACAATATATTTTTAAAATTGTGTCTGAATTTCTGAATTGCAGCCACATGAGAGGTTATAATGCAGTGCTGTGAGCAATGGCTCTTGTCAAAGCCAGGCCAGGGAAGCTTTTTTTCCCTATTAACCTGTGCAATGCATGAGGTCAGACTGAAATTAGAGGCGGCATGGTGCAGTGGGAAAACAGGAGCTCTTGGTTAGAGAGACTAATTCTCCTAGATGTCATTTCATATAGGTCACTGAACCTCTTGAAACTTCAGTTCCCTTATCTGTAAAATGGCTATAATAATACTTATATTACTGACTTGCCTGAGTTGTTTGGAGAAAGCATCTTATTAATATTCAATCACTTTGAGGCTATACTTTTTGATAATGATAAAGTATCCTATGATATGAGGAGCTAACACATAGAGTACCCCAAATCTTACTGCAGTTTTAAACCTTGATACTTTAAAAGTAAACAAAGACTTTGGAACACCCTGTATTTATTATGACCATTAGCAATTTCTTAAAAAAAAAAAGAACTGAATAGGCTCAGATTTCCAGTTTCTGATGTTCTTGCAGGAATACAGAAAGGCTTCCTCAGCAGCCTCAAGGCCTGATGTACCCTCCCTTGTTCCTCAGCTCTTGCTTTCACTCTTCTCCTCCTTGCCCGGTGTAGTTCCTTTTCTGGAGGAGAGTCTCCGAGACACTGAGTTCCTACCATCTGAACTAGGAAGAACAAGGTGATTTCCTCTCTATACTCCCAATTGAGAGCTGCTTTTTTGGAGGGGTGGGAGATATGGAAGGATCCATGGAGTGGTAGCTGCTCAAAATCTCCATTAAACAGTTCACCAGGAGGAGCAAGTAGAATGAAGGAATCCAGGCCAATTTAATCTGTGCCTTGGAGACTTTTCTGGTTTCAATTTAGAAATCTCAGAGGCCCCCAGAATCCACAAGTTTGAACTTCTCACCCTTGTCATTCATGCTTGAGGCTGACTATACAGAAGATGTTGCTCAGTATTCTCAGATTTTTCTCTTCTTGGGGATGTCCTGAGTCTCCTGTGAATGGACGTGGCATCTGACATTTCATTCAAATGTGCAGCATGCTTTTTGGCTGGAAGGACCATTTCCTTCATACCTTGTCTTGTCTAACTTTAATCCCATGGACTAAAGAAGTGCTTTGTAATTTCCTGCATACCCTGTCTTCTCCATAGCAATCCCCTGGACTAAACCACTACTGGAAGCATACCAAAGTGCAAAGGTGGTTAATAAGTTACCTGATACTGGAAGTCTTTTCATGGAGACTGAATGACCACTAATCCAGGATGCTCTAAGAGGATACTTGTTCAGTTATAGCTTAGATTAGGTGGCCTCTAAGGCCCCTTCTAACTATGAGATGATGCGCTCCTATAATTTAGGTAAAAGCAAAAGCAATGAACTATTAATCAAGAAATCTGAATTCTAGGGAGGCTAGGTAGAGCAGTGAATAGAGCACCAGCCCTGGAGTCAGGAGGACCCGAGTTCAAATACAGCCTCAGACACAACACAAAAACTAGCCTTGTGACTTTGGGCAAGTCACTTTATCCCAGCTGCCCTCCAAAAAAAAAAAAAAAGAAACCTGAATTCTAGTCTAGCATTTAACCAGCTATGCCAAAATGAAAACAGGTCTGAATCATTTCACTTCCCTGCTCAAGAAGCTTCAGCGGCTCACTATTTCCACTAGAATAAAACACAAACTTTTTTATTTGTCATTTAAAGGCCTTCAGAATCTGGCTTTAACTTATTTTTACAAACTGATTTTACATTATTCCCTATCAACTCCCTTATATATGTATGTGTTTATAGATGTATATATGTTCACATGAGGGAACATACATGCATACCACATGTGTTTATATATGCTAACAATGTATATACGTGTTTATATATACTTATGTGCATGAATATATGCACATATTGCATGTGTTTATAAATGTGTATATGTTTATATTTGTGTATGTGTGTGTAAAATTTCTTTATTCAAGTCTACATAGTTTCTTCCCAGTAGAATGTAAGCTCTTTAAAGACAGAGATGTTCTTTTTGTGTTTTTGTATCCCCCATCCCTAGAATAAGTGATTGGCACATAATAGATATTTGTTCAATTGAACTGAATCGATTTCAAGTAACTTGAGCTTGCACAGTCTCATGTTTTTCTCTGTCAAATGGGAGCCACCCTTGTTCTATCATCCTTGTTATGAGAATCATATGGATGTGAAATTACTTTGAAACAAAGAAAACGCTATGAAAATTGTTTGCTGACCTTAACCCGAGAGCTGAAATTCTCTGGCTTTTCAAGGTACGAGAAAAAGAGAATCAGTGTTCCAGTAAAGCATTCAGTACACCCACAGCTCTCTACCATAACCAGGTTGGAAATATATGGCCACTGCCTCTGAGGCTCTGCAATGAGTCAATCAAGTAGAGTAGGGTATTTTAGGAGATGACCTGCCCTCCTTCCCCCCTCCTCACATGTAACCTATGCAGGTTCAAGTAGCATATGTAGTGACTAGTTGACAACCACAATAAAGGCCTGTCCTTTAGTCTAGTCTGACTCATTCTTCTCCTGGGTTTTCAGGCAATCAAGGGCAACAGTTTTTTCATAAATTACTAAAATGACAACATCTCTTTAATTAACCCATTAACTCTGAGCTTCTATACCAGGTCATGAAAAACTATTTATTAAATAAACTGGAGAAACTTTTTTTCTTTTTCCTTTTTGGAGAGGGGAAGGCTCTCAATTGGGGTTAAGTGACTTGCCCAAGGTCACACAGCTAGTGAGCACCAAGTGTCTGAGGCAGGATTTGAACTCAGGTCCTCCTGACTCCAGGGCCAGTGCTCTATTTACTGCATCACCCAGCCACCCCAAAACTTCTTTTTCTATAGATTTTTATTCATCTCTTGGTATATATATCAAAACCAGGACTCTTTTAGGCTTAAATGAACAACAAAGTTATCGGTTACATAATTTATTAACAATGTAATAATAAAACAAAGACATAAATAATTATTTACAACATATCAATGAAAGAGATCAGAGTCAAAGTTCACCTATCACTGTCACTGTTACTGATGACTTTCTAAGTTATGGGAATACAGTCCTGCAATTCAGTTCTCTCAGGATAACAGTTTCACAAATTCTCTTCATAACATTACTTCAAAAGAATTTAGCCAGAAATGCCTCTTCAGGCTCTTTCTCCTTGACAGTTAACTCAGTCTCTCAAGAAATAAATTCTTAGTCCTTTTTTTCTGTATCTAACTCAGTCTTTCACCAACCATAAATGGTAACTCATGAATTACTCTTTAATATACTCACAGACTCTTTAATGATCATAGTTAAACCATAACTTCCCATGATTTCAGTCCCATTTAAAGTTACAACTACAGAATCCATAGTCCTTGTGTTTTCGGAGGAATTTCTTTATACCTCTCACTGTGCAAGGAATCAGAAGGTAATATGAAGAAATATAAGACACAGGATTTGCCCTCAAAGAGCAGTTCAGTTCCTACAACATAATACTCCATTATGTTTTAGCTACATAGACGGCACCTTTGACCTTGAAATCACTTAAAAAGCAAATGATCTACTTCAATACCTAAAAACATAGAAATTCCTGTATCAGACCCCATATCATCCTTTCTCTCTTTATACCTTACTCCACCTAGATCTGTTCTTTGTCCACACCGGGGGTTCCAATATCTCCATCTATCAATACTTCTCAAGAGTATTGCTCTAACTTCATTTTCCTCCCTTCTGTATCTCAATCCCATAGTTAGCCAGTCCAACTCTATGCTGTCCTCAGCTCTTGAATTTCTCGTCCCCTCTCCTACTATGCTCATGCTTTACCAAACCCCAAGTCTGGATTACTTCCATATTCCACCTCCTCTCCTCCTACTCACATTCTGTTGAATAGAACTAGAAGAAATCATGCAACTGACTCAACAGTGCCCATTACAAATTTATGGTATATCATTTCAACTGGGCCCTCACCTTGGCAAGACAATGCTTTTACACCTCCCTAACTATTTCTCTACCCTTCTCCTTACAGATGATGTTATAACTTTTCTCTTATTTCTTCAAACCTCCTACACCATCACCTCCTCCTTCCCCTCAGTTGTACTTGTCTCATGTTTTTACTTGGAAAATAGATGCTATTTGCTGTGAGTTCCCTCTTCTCTCCTTTTCTATATCTCACAACCCACTAACATCATTACCCACTTTCTTCCCCATTACTACAATCTCTGGTGAAGATGTCTCAGCAAGTCCAATCTCTTTCTACATACCCTTGACCCCATTCCCTCACGTCTTTTCCAAAAGATTCTCTTCTCCCAATGATCTCTCTTTTCTAATCTACAATCTCTCCATATTTCCTACTATCTGTCAGGTTGCCTACATACTTCCCCAAATCTCCCCCAACCTGAAAAAAACCTTAATTAGATTCACCATCTCCTATAGCTATTATCTAGTATCTCTCCAACCTTCCACAAATTCACAAATAGCTATCTTTAGTTACTGCTTCTTCCTCCTCTCTTCTCATTCACCTTTTACTCCTTTACAAACTGGCTTTCAGCTTCATTGCTCAACTGAAATTACTTTCTCCAAAGTTACCAGTGGTCTCTTGATTGCCAAATTGCATGACCTTTTCTCAGTCTTCATCCTTCTCAACCTCTTTGTGGAATCTGGAGTTGCTGACCACCTTCTCTTAGATATCTACTCCAATCTGGAGTGTCATGACTGAATTCTCTTCTACTTTTTCAGTCTCCTTTTCAGGTTCATCTCATGCCATGCCACCCATCTCTAGATATACCCCCAAGGCTCTATCTCAGCCTCTCTTTTCTCCACACTTTTTTGGCATCCTCATCAGCTCCCATGGTTCCATTATCATCTCTACACAAATGACTCCCAAATCTAAATATCCAGCCCTAGTCTTTCTCCTGAGCTTTAGTCATTCGTTTCTAACTGATTGTGGAAAATTTCAACTAGAGAGTCCAGGGGTAGAGAACCTATGACCTCAAGGTAACATGTAGTCCTCTAGGTCCTCAAATATGACCCTTTGAATCCAAAGGACCAAAATCTGAACTCCAAATGAAGTTTGGGTTCATTCAAAGGGTTACACTTGAGGAGGGCCACACATAGCCTTGAGGCCACAGGTTCCCACCCCTGGAACCTATGGGATTTTCAAACCCAATACGCCCCAAACTGAACCCATTCTTTTCCTGCCAAAACCTTCCCTTTTAAATTACTGGGACAACACCAACATTCTAGTCACCTTGGTCTGCAACCTTGGAGTTAGATCCTACTTACCTCACTCTCTTACGTGCCACACATCCAAACCGTTGCCACATTTCATCATTTCCACTTCCACAATATGTCTTACATTTGTACCTTTCTCTCTTTCTCACACTGCCACCACTGTAGCTCAATATTTCATCACTTACAATAATATTTACCTATTGCCTCTAGGAGGAAAAAATAAACTCCTCTGTTTGGCTTTTAAAGCCCTTTACACCTGGTCCCAAAATGCCTTTCCTACCTTATTATATGTTATTTTCTTTCCCACATTTTTTAGGACCAGCCAATCTGGTGCTTTTGCTGTTCTTCACACCCAACATTCCAGCATCCATGTCTCTGCCTTTGTACTCACTTCTCCCCATGCCTTTCACTGGCTCTTCTCACTTCACCTTAAGTTACCTTGCTTTCTTTAAAGGAAGAATTCCTTTGTTTCCTTCAGAATTCTGTTCATGCCTTACTTTCTACAGGCCACTTTACTTTGGCAGCTAGGTAGCACAGTGGATGGAGCACTGGGCTTGGCATCAGGAAGACTCAATGAGTTCGAATCGAGTCTCAGACATTTATTAGCTATGACTCTGGCTAAGTCACTTAACCTTGTTTGTCTCAGTTTTTGTCATTGTTAAAATGAGCAGGAGAAGGAAATGGCAAACCACTCCAGGATCTTTGCCAAGAAAATCCCAAATGAAGTCACCAAGAGTTGGATATGACTGAAATGACTCAACAGCCTTTTTTCTGATTCTCCCAGATGCTAGCGCCCCCATCCCCTTTACTTTGGATTTATTCTGTGTATTCTTATTTAGGCCTATGCTGACTCCTCAGATAGAATATAAGCTCCTTGACAGCAGGGACTGGTCATTTTTGTCTTTGTACAATGACTGGCACAAAATAGACACTTTAAATACTTGTTGATTCATTGGCTTAGTTAGCTTAGTTAGAGACAGATGACTAACATATACGGAAAATTAGTTAATAGCATGTGGTATGGTAGAAAGAGTACTAATTTTGGTGTCAGAAGAGCCAAGTTCAAATCCTGCCTCTGATGATTACTACTTTGGCACCTCATCTAGCTCTCCTTGGCCTCAATTTTCTTATCTCTAAAATAAAGGAATTAGTCTCAACAGCATCTGAGGTTCTTCCAGCTTTGAATCTATGACCTATAGCAAGGCAATACTCTAAGAGACAAATGGGTGATGGGATGGGAAGAGATCAGAGGAAGAAGGAAGATATTGTGGAGGCACAGGAAAAGCTCAGACCTAGCAATCAGGAGGACTTGCATTCTAATTCAGGCTCTGGCATCAGCAGATTACACGTTCTGGGAAAGTGATTTCTTCTGTGTTGGCACCATTTTCATCATCTAAACAATGAAAAGATTGGACTAGAAGGTGAATAAGGTCCTTCCCAGTTCTATAAAATTACATGGCCCTATCAATGCTACGTTCAGAGAGTGAGGTATGAATAGAGCTGGGCCTTTGACCTAGAGATCACCAGTATTCTGGATGAGCAAATATGTGGAAGGAAAAGAGTTATAGGTGGAAGGAATATCATGAACATTGAATATGGAACCAGAAGAAATAGATTGGAATCTTGGATATGTCACTTAACTAGCTATGCGATACTGAAAAAGTTACTTGATCTCTTTAGATTAGTTTCCCTACTGATAAAATGAAGGGATTGGACTAGATGATATCTCAGGCCCCTTCTACCATGAAATCTGTGATGCTATGAGAACAGGAAAAATATTGGCCGCATTTATATCAGTCTTTACTGTTTCCTAAGAATGTATGTACACTTATGTATATGCATAAACTTCAGTGGCTCCCTATGCTCTCTAGGATAAAATATCAATTCCTTTAACATTTCAGGATCTTTGCAACCCAGCCTCTTCCTATTTTTCCAGTCTTCTTGCATATTACTTCCCCCCTCCCCCCTTAGGCTTTTCCATTACTCCCCTCTATGGTCCAGCCACAGTGGCTTACTTCTATGATCCCTCACATAGAATACTTTCATTTTTGCTCTGGTTGTCATCCATTCTCCTTCCTCACCTCTGCTTCTGAAAATCCCTGGCTGCCTTGAAGACTCATCTGCAGGGGACCTTTCCAGGGCTGTATACACCATCCACCCAACTGCACAGAATGCTAGTGTCTTCCCCTTTAAAATTATCTTGTATCTACTGTGTAGATATTGTGTGTGTACATGTATATATTGTGTGTGCATATATATGTATATATATGTTTATACATACATATATACATATACATACATATGTATATACATACATATACATGTACATTTCTGTATACAATGTTGTTTTTTTGTTATAATTAAAATCCCTGAGGACAGGGATTTTTTCATTTTTTCTTTTATTCCTAGATCTTTACACAGTGTTTAGAATAGAAAATGTTTAATAAATGCTTGTTTGATTGACAATCTCATTTAATTCTCATAAAGTTCTATGAGGAAAGTAGTTACAGGTAAATGTATCCATGTTACAGATGAGGAAACTGAAATACAGTGAAATTAGTAATCTATCTGCTTGGGGGGGCAGTTGGTGTCACACAGCAGTTTTAGTAGACACATTGAGAATATGTAGTGTAAACCAGCTTGGCCAGAGTGAAGGGCCCTTATTGGGAAGTAGTGAAGATATATGCAAGGATATTTATGTCACTGCCAGAATGTGGAAGGTCTTGAATGTCAGGCAAAGGAGTCTGGATTTTGTAATGGAAAAGTCCAAAGGGGGCTCTCAGCATACAGATTTGGGAAGGAGATGATTGTTTTGGGAGGAAGAAGAGTATAATCAGAGACCTTCCTCTAGGTGTCTACTGCCTACATTTTGAAACTTCCAGTTCTGAGGCAATTGATGGCATGATCAGGAATGTGGAAGTCACAATCCCTAAGGTGGAGATGCTTATCCCTACCTTATTCCACCCTCAACCTCACACATACCAAAGGAAGGAAGGAAGGAAGGAAGGAAGGAAAGAAGGAAGGAAGGAAGCAAGGAAGGAAGGAAAGAAGGAAGGAAGGAAGCAAGGAAGGAAGGAAGGAAAAAATAAACATTTATTAGTATCTATTATGTGCCAGTCATTGTGCTGTGATTTACAAATAACATCTCATTTGATCCTCACAACAATCCTGGGAGATTTTATTGCTGGAGAAACCAAGTTATACAGAGACTAAGTGACTTGCCCAGGGTCACACAGCTAGGATGCATCTGAGGTTGGATTTTAACTTGGGTCTTCCTGACTGCAGGCACAAAACTCTATCCCTTTCACTGGTAGCTGAGATATAAATAGTTTTGAGGCGGATTTAAAACTGAAGGGGAAAAGTCAGTCTCATTGCTAAAAGGAGCCAGAGCCAGGAAGCCCTGCATGTTACTAGCCAGGAAAAGCTGCAGTTGTAAACAGATGTGGAATGGAGTTTAAAACCCAGTTCAGGATAATCCACAAAACATGTGACAGATCCCCAGAGCTAGGCATAAATGGCTCTTTGAATGCCTTACCTCCCCCTTTTATAGCATTAAAAAAATGACTGACCTCTTTTTTTTAGGACAGGACAATGCATTGATATCATACCATATAAAATATTGCCGCTTTATTTGGCTCTGTTTCTGGGCAGTTTCAAAAAAGCATCACAGAAGCTATGGATTGTAAAGCCCCTAGAGCCCTCTCATGGCTGTCTCACAAACAGAACAACTGCCCAGCCAGGTAGCTAAGGGCTACTGAGTGTTAGATCTGGAAGGGGAAACCTCTCTGTTCCTCTAGTCACACTTCTTGGGATAAGTAGAAGATCTATGCAGCCCTTGAATTTATGCTGAAAACTAAGTGCCCAGCACGCAAAAACCCCCACGAGGGTGACTGAATCCTAGGGGGAATGAAGAACATTTTGGACTAGTAGGAAGATAGTCAAAGCTCTATTGACTAACTATATGTCCATAAGCTTAATTAACCTCTTTGGAGCTCAGCTTCCCTATATGCAAAAGGGAAGTAATAAGTTTTGCCTTAACAATCTCCCTAGATACCAGTTATGAGTATCAAATAAGATTTATTTTAATTCTTTTATAGCCCAGCCTAGCTAATGACAGGAAAGTCCAACAATGAATGAAAAAAATTATTAAGTACCTATTATATGTGAGGCACTGCTCTCCTAGGCACCAGAGATACAGATACAAAATTGGGACAGTCCCTACCTTCAAGGAGCTTACAGTCTAATATGGAAATAATACAGATAGAAGAGTGGTGAATACTAGGGATACTACTGGATGGTACATCTTTTAACCATGACAACCCATGAAACAAAAGAAAATAATACCCCTAAAACAATGCAAATAAAGATGTTTGGAAAAGTATTAAAGTACTATGTAAACATGAAGGATCTTGTTATTTTCAAAATAGATCTTATTTTAGTCAGAAGCCCATCTTGTCCTCCTGTTCACTGATACTTGTGAGATCATAGAGTCAGTTTTCCAGAGAGTAACATAGCTAAAGTCCTGGGCATCACATAAAAACAAATAAAAACAGGTCCCTTTGTATCGACAGTACATGGAATAACAGTGAAATCATTATAAGTTCTTCTTCAAATGCAGTAAAGGGGTGAGGGGTATTGTGTGTGTTTGGAGGAGGGGAGGTGAGTTTTCTCCAAAAGTACAAGAGAAGAGAGGCAGCCAGCAGGAGCAGCAGCCCCAGATCTGGACTCTTGTTTACTCCCTATAACCTTTGCTGCTTCTATCCCGCAGGCCTGAATGCTGTGAGTAATGAAGCCTCAATAAGCCAATCCAGAGAGCCATAAACTATGAGAGCTGGAAGAAGCCCTGGTGGTCATTTAGTCCAGCTGACTGATCTTACACAGGTTTAGAGGATTTGTGTGAAGTGGGAGTTGTATGTCAATGTAGTGTTTGATGGGGCCTTTAGGCGGTCTGAGAAAACTCAGTAAATATCTCTTGAAAAATTACCTAAGAAGTCTCTAGTATCTGGGGGGACCAGCAAAGGTCTCCTGCAGAAGGTACCATTTGAACTAAGTTTTGATGGAAGTCAGGGATTCTAAGAGGCAGAATTTTAGACAAAGCATAATTTACATTAGGTCACATGGACCAACAAGATGGAAGACTGGGCATTTTCTCTGAACCACATAAACTGTCAAAGCTCTGCAAAATAGGAATTATGTGTAAGAGATAAAGCAACTTCAGCAGTTTCCTGGGTCTAAAATACCAAGACCCTGAATGAGGCAACAGCCTGATGAATAAACAATTAATTAGAGATGAATTCCTTATCCCTAACCTGCTCCCTAAGCATGTCAGTCAACTGTGATCTGGCAAGACTATCCAAGTCAACCTACTAGCTTGTAAAAGGAATTCAACCCTGCTCCCTTGCTTGCTCTGCCTGGAATGTTAGTGTGGCAGCTTATGACGTTGCAGGAGAGTTCAGCCAGAGAGCTGAGGATCAGAGATAATGGGGGAAGGGCACCAGCATGTGCAGGGGGCTCTGGGAGGCTTGAAGGAAAGAGAACTGACATCCAGCTGGAGCCAGTTCTGTCCCCCCAGAAGTCACTTGGGGCAAAGGCCTATGAAACATGAATCGCTCAAGTAGAAGACTGAGTTTCTCATTATCTCTGGTCCTTACAACCTTTCAAACCTCTCAAAAACATTATGTGAAAGAGTTAAAGTGATTTAAGTTGTCTCCAGGGTTTAAGACATCAAGAACTCTAACAAAGTAACATTCAATGGACAAATAGCAAAGAAGGCTAATCCCTAACCCCTAATGTGCTCCCTCAGCATCCCTCCACTGCTGTCCCACTCTGCTCCTAAGGCTGTACACGCTGACCCTGGGCTTTCAACAGAACACAATCTTACCTCCTCCCTCACTCCTTTCCAGTGGAGGAAAACCAAAAGACAGAAGTTTGCTTGAGTTGGGACAGTAGTATGACAGTACTTTGTTCCACAATAGAACTCAACCACAGAAAGGAGAAATGGAGGGAACTGGAGGTAGGTTATGTAGGTATGGCTTCATGGAACCCCATCAAACCTGAGGTAAAGAGCCTGGCATCCAGCTGGGGCTAGGTCTTTTCCCCCAGAAGGCACTTGGGTTTGGAGACTGAAGTCAGTGAAAGCAGATGATGGAATAAAAGGCCTGAAACATCATGGAGTGTGACCCAAGAGAAAAAAGAGAAGGGGAAAGATACAAGGCAATAACATGGAAACTATTTAGAAGAGAAAATTCAAAATGGGTACTTTTGAAGCTTCAATTCCGTAAGGAATATAGAGACTAAAGAAGGAAAAAAAATAATCATAAGGGCCATGAATCCAAGAATAAAAGTCCAGACTAGACAGAAAGAGAAGAGAAATAATGAAGGGAATAAGGGAACGAAACCTTTTCTAGAAGAAGGCAAAGAAGATGAAACAAAAGGCAGGAGGCGGGGAAGAGAAGAAAAGAGGAACTCATTTGGCTATTTAACTTAGAGGGGAAAAAAGAGAAGAATTAAATAGCTAGATAAAAAGGGAAAAAAGTAATAAATTAAGCAAAATTCCCAAACTAGGGAAAGTGACAACAAAATGGAGCAGAGGAGGGGTTGTTGGGAAGAGGAAGAAAGCCAGTGAGATTAAGGTTGCCTAAAGCAGATCAAACAAAAGTAACTGAAGAAACAAAGTACTGTCTTTACAGAAGAAAAGAGGAAGAGCCTAATTAATAAAAAATCAATACGAGAGCTAATAGAGAAAATAAGCTTTAAATATGAATGGATTGAACAATCCAATAAAACAAACAAAAAGAATGGCAGATTGCATAGCAAAACCCCACTCTATTTCTTACAAGCAACATACCAAAACAAACAAAAAATCCCCAGACACATACATGATAAAAATAAAGGGCTGAAACAAAATTTGACATGCATTAGGTGAATCCAAAAAATCAGGAGTTAGCCATCCTGCTGTCAGACAAAGAAAAATTACCTGGGAGTAGGGAGAAAGCTGTCAGGGCCCAGCCAAAAGGTAGCAGCAGGTGAGGGGTTAAGCTGGCCAGCAACTCCCACAGAGACTGGCAGAGGGGCAGCCAAGCCTTGCCTGGAGGGATCTACTAATGCAGCCCAGCTGGGTAAATGGTACTGACAGCTGAGGTTAATGTGGAAAGCACAGCAGAACCAAATTTACTATCTGTTGTCATTACTGGGTTGTCTGGCGGATGGCAGAAAAGGCAGAGAAAATTGAGGTGTCAGAACAAGGAGAGACATGAGCATAGCCAAACAGGGAAGTCTGAGCAGAAGTAAATAGTAGCACGATATTGAGAAATGTTAGGATGGCAGTATTTAAAGCCGAAAGGGGTCTTTGAGATCATCTTTAGTCCAACACCTTCACTTTCCAGACGAAGAAGCAGAACCACAGAGAGTAGAAGTGACCGGCCTAGAGTTCAGAGGAATTGGGGAGTTGAGCTGTGGTTCAGACCCCAGATCTGCTTCTCTGATTCCAAATCCTCGGCCCTTTTCACTATACAATATGATGCCTAAACCAAGTGAGGAAAATGAAGGAGAGAACTGTAGCAAAGATATTCTAGATTAATTTACAAGGACTGGTCATTACCGAGACAAGTTTTTAAGTAATAGATTTGACCTCTGCCTCCACCTCCCCCCTTTGAAATAGTATTTTTTTTCAATTCTATATAAAGACAATTTTAAAAATTCATTTTATAAGATTTTGAGTTCCAATTTTTTTCTCCCTCCCTCTCCTACCCCTTCCCAAAGTGGTGAGAAATCGGATATAGGTTATACATGTGCAATCATGTAAAACATATTCCCACATTAGTCATGTTGTGAAAGAAGAAACAGAACAAAAGAAAAAAACACACAAAAAGTGAAAATAATACACTATGATCTGCATTCAGACTCATCATTTCTTTCTCTGGATGTGGATGGCATTTTCCATTGAGTCTTTTGGAATTACCTTGGATCATTGTATTGCTGAGAAGAGCTAAGTCAATCATAACTGATCATTGTACAGTGCTATTGTTTCTGCGTACAATATTCTCCTGGCTCTGCTCCCTTTACTTAGCATAAGTTCATGTAAGTCTTTTCTGGGTCCTTTTTGATGAGCCCTAAGGTGAACACCATACAGTTCAGGGTAGCATCAGAGAAATCTGGAAAGATTCATATGGAGTGAATCAGAGTGAACTGGGCAGAACCAGGAGAACAATTTATACTATAACATCAACAACAGTGTAAAAATGAACAATTCTGAAAGACTTATGAACTCTGATCAAAGCAGAGATCAAACATGATTCCAGAGGACTGATGGTGAAGTATGCTGCTCACTGCCTGACAAAGAGGTGATAGAGTCATAGGCAGAATGAGAGACACATTTCTGGACAGGGTTAATATAGGAATTTTTTTTGCTTGACTATGCTTTGTTATTTGGGTTTTGTTTTTCTTTTCTTTTCTTTGAGGAAATGGGAGAGGGAAAAATAAATTCTTGGTAATTGAAAAAATAAAATTTAATTTAAACTAGGGGGAAAATAATCTAGTCTAGATGCTATTAACCTTTTTGTGTGTCAGAGATGCCTTTGGCAGATGGATGAAGCCTATGGACTCCTTATCAGAATAATGTGTTTCAAATGAATAAAATACATTTAATTGAAAAGGAAACCAATATTATTGAAGCATAATTATTAAAATATACTTTTTAAATGAATCCAAGGTGAAAGTAGAACCAAGATGGTGGATTAGAGGCCAGCAACCCACATGAACTCTCTCAACATTCTTCTCCAAACAACTTAAAAATAACACTTCAAATCAAAATTTGGAGTGGCAGAGCCAACAAGACGTGAGGCATTTTTTCTGGCCAACAAAACTTAGGCAGTCAGCAGGAAAGCTCTGTGACACAAGGATGGAGGCCTGTCAGAATTCACACACACACAGCAGCAGCAACAGTAACAGTAGTAGCAGCAGCTTTGGGAGCCCTTAAGCCAAAGACAGTAAGGGGTACAGACAGCTGGTTAGAAAGGGACTGGTACTGGGTACAGCTGGCACTGATTGATAACTCTATTGCTCATATGTAGTTCTGACTCAGAGTTCTTGGGCAGAGAGGAGTACTTGTAGGAGCACTTACAAGAGAGCTGGGGACTTGACCAAGTTTCAGGGCCAAGAGGAATGCTAGTGCTTGCAGCGGAAAGGAAGCAAGGGCCCTTTCCAAGTAAAGACCAGAGCATAGATGAGGAAAACAATGACCACACCTCTCCCCAGATCACACCACTTTGAAAATACCAAAAACTTGCAATTCCCAGAACTAAGTCTGATAACCACAACACAAAAAAGTTAAAGCTTGGGACAGAGCCTCCCTATGCCCAGGTGAACAGAGCTGAACTTTAACATAAAGTTCAAAGTCAGAAAGTAGGTTGGAAAAATGAGCAAACAACAAAAAAAGAACTTGACTATAAAAAGTTACTACAGTGGCAGGGAAGACCAAGACACAAACTCAGGAGGAGAGAATAACACAAAAGCGGCTACAACCAAAGCCTCAAAGAAAAATGTTAATTGCACTGAAGCCCAAAAGGAATTCCTGGAGGAGTTAAAGAAAGAGATAAGTGGTACAGGAAAAATTGGAAAAGAAATAATAGGGATACAAGAAAATTATAAAAAGATAATTAATAGTTTAGTAAAAGAAACCCAGAAAAATGCTGAATAAAATACCTTAAGAGACATAATTGGTGTAATGATAAAAGAGGCACAAAAATTTACTAAAGAAAATTAACTCCTTATAAAGCAAAACTGATTAAATGGGGGGAAAAGTACAAAAGCTTACTGAAGAAAATCATTCCTTATAAATTAGAATTGGGTAACTAAAAGCTCTATGAGACATCAGTAAACAATAAAACAAAGTCAAAGAATGAAAAAATAGAATAAAATGGTAAATATCTCTTCAGAAAAACAACTGACCAGAAAAATAGATCAAGGGGAGATCATTTAAAAATTATTGGACTAACAAAAAGCCTTGATTAAAAAAAAGAACTTAGACTTCACATTTTAAGAAAATTATACAGGAGAATTGCCCTGATATCTTTGATCCAGAGGGTAAAATAGAAATGGAAAGAATCCACTGATCACCTCCTGAGTGACCCCCAAAAGGAAAATTCCCAGGAATATCGTAGCCAAATTCCAGAGGTCCTAGGTCAAGGAGAAAAACATGCAAGTAGCCAGAAAGAAATAATTTAAATATTGTGGAGCCACAACATATATATATGATCCTATATATCTGTATATATCTATATCTATAAAGATATCTATATATGATCATATATATATGTATATATAGGACCACACAAGATATAGTAGCTTCCACATTAAAGGAGCTTGATATGATATAATATTCCAGAAGGCAAAGGGACTAGGTACAGTGGTTCTCAACCTTCCGAATGCCACAACCCTTTAATACTCATATGTGGGCGTATCTGCATTTGGGTGGACCCACCTGGAGATGAATAGAGGAGCAGTGTCTTGGTTCTTAAGACTATTGGAAATATGTGTTTCCTGATGGTCTTATCCAACCCTTGTGAAAAGGTTGTTTGACTCCCAAAGGGGTCATGATCCACAGGTTGAGAATTGCTGAATAACAATCAAGAATAACCTACCAAGAAAAATTGAGTATAATTCTTCAGAGGGGAAAATTTTATTTTTAATCAAATAGAAAACTTTCAAGCATCCCTGATGAAAAGACCAGGGTTGAATAGAAAGTCTGACATTCAGACTCTCAAAAGAAGTATATAAAGGTAAAATGAAAGGAAATTATAAGGGATTTAATAGGGTCAAATTGTTTAAATTCCTATATGGGAAGATAATCTATGTTATTCTAAGAACTTTGTCATTATTAAAGATAATTAAAAAGAGTACATATAGACAGAGGGCATGGGTGTGAGTTAATTATGTTGGCATGAAAGCCAAAAAAAAAATGGGTAAGAAAGAGAGATGCAGTGGCAGAAAAGGGAAGTGAGTGTAAAATGGGAGAATTTTTCTCACATGAGAGAGGCACACAAAGAAGAGCTTTTATAATAGAGGGAAAAATAAGAAGGGGTGATGGATAATGCTTGAGTCTCACTCTTAGCAGAATTGGTTCAAAGAGGTAAGAATATATGTACATATATACATACACACACTCAGTTGTGTATAGAAATCTATCTTACCCATTATGGAAATAGGGGAGGGGAATAAGGGACAGAGAGGGGATGATAAAAAGGAGAGTGCATTAAGGGAGGCAGTGTTAGGAGCAAAATAGACTTCTGAAGAGTGATAGGATAAAAAGAGAGAAAAATTAAACAGAAGAAAATAGGAGGGAAATACACAGTAATCATAACAGTGAATGTAAATGGGATGAGCTCATCCATAAAATGGAAGTAGACAGGAGAATGGATTAGAAACCAGAATTCAACAGTATATTCTTCACAAGAGACACACTTGAAACAAAAAGATACACAGAAAGTTAAAATAAAGGTCTGAAGAGTCTCATATGCTTCAGCTGAGTAAAGAAGGCAGGAGAAGCAATCATGATTTCAGATGAAGCAAAAGCAAAAATAGACCTATTTTAAAAGAGATAATCAGGGAAACTACATTTTGCTAAAAGGTACCATAGACAATGAAGTAATACAAAATATTTTACAGTGAGTTTCTCTGATGAAGGTCTCATTTCTCAAATATGTAGATAACTGAGTTAAATTTATAAAAATAAGAGCAATTCCCCAATTAATATATGATCAAAATATATGAACAGGCAGTTTTCAAGAAGGAGAAATTAAAGTTTTCTGCAGTCATGTGAAAAATGCTCTAAAATCACTATTGATTAGAGAAATGAAAATTACATCAACTATGAGATACCCCCTCATTCCTATCAGAAATGACAGATTCTGGAGGGGGTGAAGGAAAATAGGCACACTAAATGAGTTGTCGATGGAATAGTGAACAAGCCCAACTATTCTGGAAAACATTTTGGAAATATGCCCAAAGGGCTATAAAACTGCATACCTTTTGACCCACAATTTCACTACTCAGTTCATATCCTAAAGGTACGAAAGAAAAAGAAAAAGAACCTATAAGTACAAAAATATTTTTATCATCTCTCTTTACAGTACCAAAGAACTGGAAATCAAGGGGTTGCCCATCAGTTGGGGAAGGGCTGAACAAGTTGTGGCAGATGACTGTAATAGAATATGTACTATTATGACAAGGTGAGTGGTTTCAGAAAAACATGACAAGACTTCTATAAACCCGGGAAAAGTGAAGTGTGGAGAGCCGGGAGATCATTGTGCACAGTAAGAACAATGTTGTAATGATGATTGACTGTGAAGATTTGGCTGCTCTAATCAATACAATGATCCAAGACAATTCCAAAAGACACAATGAAAAAAATGCTATCCACCTCTAGAGAGAGAACTGATGAATTCTGAGTCCAAGTTGAAGTATTATTTTCTCACATTATTTTTTATTTTGTGCAAGAGGGTTAATATGGAAATATGTTTTGCTTGATTTTGCATAGAAATCTGATATCATATTGCTTGCCTTCTTAATGATTGAGTGGGGATGGAGGGAGGAGATAATTTAGAACTGAAAATTAAAAAATAAAAGAGTGCTTTAAAAATAATAAATTGAGGGTGGGGAATGAACCCAAGGTTAAAAATCCTTGGCAAGAGGAAATATAGGTGACAGCTTTACATCCTGACAAATACCAACCCTGACCTACTATAATGCCTTCTGGGTGTCTTCATCACAGAGCCACCAACGTGCTGCTTATGTGGTAAGCACACTAATGCTTCCAGATCATTACTATTTGTTTTGTCAGCCATGTGAAGGAACAGCAACACATTATTTCCTGATTCATTTCATATTTTAGGTATACCTATATTTTTTTTCAATGCATTTTTGTGACATTAGCAGGGAAAGTACTATTAAGCTCCCCTCCATCCCCTTTTACAGATGAGGAAGGTAAGGTCCAGAGAAGTTAAGTGACTTGTTTAAAGTCACACAACTAGTTAGTGGTCCAAGTTAGATTAAAAGGCAAGTCTCTTGATTCTAAATCCCAAAATTCTCCCCATAAGAGCCTATATAGCAGAGGACAGAGTTCTGAGCCTGGAGTCAGGATGACCTGAAGTCAACTTCAGCCTCAGACATATACTCACACATACACATGTGTGACCCTGGGCAAGTCACTTCACCCTGTTTGCCTCAGTTTTCTTAGCTGTAAAATGGGCTGGAGAAGGAAACAGCAAACAACATCGATATTTTTGCCAAGAAAACTCCAAAAGCGTTCACAAAGAGTCAGATACAACTGAAAATGACTAAGCAACCTTTCACTTCAACTCTAGTGCTCCAAATTACATTAGAAGGTAATTCTCTTGATTCTTAATCCCAAAGTTCTTCCCACAAAAGCCTATATAGTAGTAGAAAGAGTATTGGATCTGGAGGCACAGATTCAAATCCTAATAACCTCAGATAAGACCCTTAATTGTTTAGTACTTCTGTTTCTTCATCTGTTAAATGAGGAAGTTGAACTGAATGATTTTGTAAGTCTATTGCAATTCTAAATCCTGTGATTTATCTTTTGATCATTAACCTATAAGGTCTATGAGAACCGAAACGGTTTTTTTCTAAACTTAATAGTTGTGTGACCCTGGGTAAAATCACTTAACTGAAATCTGCCTCAGTTTCCCCATCTGTAAAATGAGAATAATAATACCGCCTACCTCACAGGGTAATTATAAGGATAAAATGAGACAGTATTTGTAAAATGCTTTGTAAATCTTAAAATATTATGTAAATGCTAGCTAATGTTACTAATTATTTATAAACTTTGCATCTTTTGCCAGTGATGGTACAGTGTTCTGTGCACAATAGACACTTAATAAGTATTTGTTGATCACTGAAATTGTTCACTGTTGAGATTCTTCACAAATTCAGACTCAAAGAATTAATGTTTGGTTTTTAACAACTTTCATTTTGGCAGGGTAGGAATTTTGAAGGATTGACTAAACGTCAATCAAACTTCAAATAACCAGAAAAGATATAGAAACAAAGGACCTGTCTATTTGATAAGTTTTCAAACTTCATCTTCTTAGTTCAAAAGTGAAACCCTTTCAAATCCAGCCTCAGACACTTAACACTTAGTAGCCCTGTGATCTCTGGCAAGTCACTTAATCCCAATTGCCCTGCCTTCCCCCTCCAAAAAAAAAAAGAAGTGAAATCTTTTACCGAGTATTGAAGATAGAGACTTGGAGAGAATTGGTATTACCTGCATTCAGGGTAGATGAAAAAGAACCTTGTGCTAGTGACCAGGAAGCTACTATTAGAATTTTCTTCCTCCTACAAACTTGTGGCTTCCCTTATGCCTTAATTTCCCAAGGTCTGGTTTCCTGTATCCTATTCCCCCTCTAACAAGAGTCATTTGTTTCAGCCAGACCTGTCCACGACTGATTAAAGTAAAAGTACTATGTTCAGTTCCACTCTCACCTCCACATTTTTGCTTAGGCCATTCTCACCTAGAGGTGTTTGTCTAAATCCTAGATGAACTTATAAGGTCCAGCTCAAATGTAAAAAGAAAAGCTTTCCCTTACTACGATGTCTTGGACTGATTTCTCCCTCTCTGAACTCCTCTAGTACTTAGCCTGCACCACACTGTTTGGTACTTAATTGTACATTGACTTATACTGTTGTCTCATTGTTTCACATGTACAGAACTGTCAAGTGGCATGAAACAAACAAATGGGGCTTTGTCTCAGGGTGGTGGCGAGTGGGGGTGGGGGCCCCATGCCTTCTTACATATGGTGACTGTGGGCAGCTGCCACCCGTATAGTTCTGTCATTGTGGAGACCCTCTCTTCAGAACCAAATTTCCCTCCCCACCAATCTCTTGAGGGAGAGAATTGGCCTACTCTATCTCTTCCAAGGACTGAACCAATGTCATTCTGCCTCCCCACCCCCAACTGTTTTTGCTTGAGGTAGAAAAATGTCTTAGTTATAGCTCTATTTCTTATTAATTTTCTGTCTTATTTCCTTAGCCAGACTGTAAGTTCTTCGATGGCATAAAGTATGCCTCCTTACTTCCCACACAGCACCAGACTGGGCAGAGAACAGACTCTTGGGGACAAGCTATTGATTGATTGACTAAATCATAGCCTCGTTTTTCCTTTAAAAAAGTACAACATTGTTTTGCTGAAGCAAACTGCAGTGGTTATTTTGTTCCCTCTTCTTTTTCTTTCATCATCTTTCCTAGGGAATGGAGCAGCTGCCATTGCTAGATTTCAGGCCTCTGGGAGCAAGACAGGCTGTGATGTCTGTGTTGAAAGCTGTCCCTGGGCACCGCGTGTGCTGCCGGCACTATTATTAGCGTATGTGTGGCTGGTGTGGCGTCTGCAGGTCCTTCCTGCTAGAACTTTGATGCTCCCTTTCAAAATGGAACCCGATGAAAACAAATCCCTCAGCCTCTGGAATTACAAGGCTATTAATAGATTCTCAGTATCTTTGAACTGGAAAATATTATTGTTTGTTCTGGGTCAGGATCATGGGATTATTTTCACATTCTTTCTCATCAGTCCAGTATTTGTTTTCCAGGCTGCACAAAGACTGGTTTATTACAATTTTTGTGTGTCTTGCATCCTTGAGTCCCTAACTGAGTATACCTGAGGGAAAGAGGTTCACCTGGGCCCAGCCTAAAGGACATTCCTAGAACAATATCCCAATTCTACCAATCCTTCAAGGCTTGCTGTAAATTCTACTTCCTTCAGGAAACCAGCTCTGACTAACCCCCAGCCCTTTTCCTCTGACCTGTTTCTACCATACAGCATAGTTCTCTCTATACACAATCTATATTGTTGTTTCAAGGTTTGACAAAGGCAATGGATTCTAATCTCACCTCTCTTACTAACTAGCTATGTGGTCTCAGGAAAATCATCCCATCTCTCAGGGGCTTCAGTTTCCTTATCTGTAAAATGAAGTGGGCAAACTACATGGTTTCTATAGTCCTTCCAGCTCTAAATCCTATGATCCCATCTCTGGGCTGACCAGAGGCCCCACTGGGATCCCCCCAAAAGAGATAAGGCATGCAAAGTATACTACAAATGTTATGTTGCTCTGTGGTTGAATCTTATCTTATTCCTTTGTTTATCTCTTCCAGCTCTGATGGGAAATGAGCAGTGTGTGTCAGACATGCAGGTTCATTTGTATCTAGGACTTAGGTGGACTTCAGGAACTCTACTGGGTAGGGATCCAAGAAGTCGGGAATCTCAGCCTATGTCATCACTGCCAAATGACTAGCCTCAGGCTAACAGCATTACTCCTTTTCTCAGTTGCCCTAGACTGGAAAGTGTGGGGTTAAGAGAAAGATAGCAGGGAGTTTAGGTTGCTGATGCAAGGCACCAGACTGGAAAAAGTAGGTGAGGCTCAGGGGAACATGCAAAGCCAAATTCACTCACTCAGACCATTTCTCTCTCCCAGACCCCATGAGCACTGGGAGAAAAGCTGGATTGCTCTCCATAGCCCCATCCCACTTTTTACCCTACTGCCATACAACCCAGACTGGCTGCTAATTAGTAAATTCCAACTGATTAGGACAAGATAGATTTAAGTACCCCAGCTGCTGTGGAATTACCATTTATACCACAGGCTTCTATTGGAAGAAAATAGTCAGCCAAAGCACCCAATCCAAGAGTGGAAAACACTGGCATTAAGGCTCATGTAGAGATACCAGTGGTAGGTTCTAGTTTTCCCTTCTCTGCTTCCCTGAGTTACCCTTGTACCCTTCTCTATTATTCTTTACAGCTCCTCTGACATATCTTATATATTCCCTAGCCCTAAAATGATGGGCATCTTACCCCCATGTGCAGACTGCAGAACTAGAATGAGGAATTTTTGTATCTAGGGCAAGCAACAAGAAGCATACCCTCAGATGAGTGGGGAAGGGGGACACGGGACACCATAGTATGAAGACAGAGATTCCAGGAGGCAAGAGAATGAACAGGGAGGCAGGGGATTATGTGGACAAGACACAGAGGAGTTTCCCTCAAGAGTTGCCCCCTTTAGTAGGTTGGGGTTTTTTTTGTTTTGTTTTTGTTTTTTTGCTTTTTGGAGGGCAATTGTTTGAGTTTCAATTCATTCAGCATCTCTTCAAATTGATTCAGGGCATCTGATCAGAACCAGTGAGATCATGCATGCCTGTTTTCCTCCATTATGCATAACCAATTAACAATCTACTTAAAACTCACTGTTCTTACACTTGATACAGGAAACATGGAAGAGACCAAACATTTGTAAGACATAGTCCCTGTCCATAAGAAGCTTATGGTCTAGCTAGGGAAATAAAGCTAACAGTAAAACCAAATAGGATGAGAGAGATATGGCTAGGCAAGTGTCTGTGTGAGAAAAGTCTTGGGATTCTTGTAAACTGAAGATCAATATGAGTCAATAGTATAATATGGCAGTCAAGGAAATGTATGCTATTTTAAGGTGAATTAACAGAGGCATGGTATCTGATACAAAGCATGTTATTTCAACTGGACTCTAGTTTGCTTAGCTCATATCTGGAGTATTCTGTTCAGTTCAGGTCACCATGTTCAAGGATAGGCATGAATAAACTAGAGCATATCCAAAGAAGGGTGGCTAGGATGGTGAGAAAAATTAGATAGTAGGACATATGAGTAATAGCTAAAGGCACTGGCCTGAAAAAAGAAAAGACTTGGTGGACAGATAGAGGGAGAGAAATATCACCATCTTCAAGGATTTGAAGACATGTCATGTGAAAGAGGAATTAGGAACTTATTTTGTTTGGTCCCAGAGGACTGAACTGAAATAAGTGGCAGAGATAGAAGGAAAAACTATCTGGCAATTAAAAGTATCTAAAATCAGAATGGGATACCAGGAGGCCATGGGCTCCCTGTCAATGGAAGTCTTCAGAAAATGCCACTTATTGGGGATATTAGGTGGTGGTGCATGGTTTACCTCCCTCACTATGTATTGTCAAAGACACTATGGGAGAGCACTGGGGTCCTGAAGTTCCACACTTTCATGTATAATAGGAGTTTAATGAATATTTTCATGGAATGCTAGGTGGTCCTCTTCCTTACCATATCCCTAGATAATTGACAAAATAATCAATTAATGCATTTGCTGATTTCAGAGGCTTATACCTCTTATGTGCTCATCCTGAAAAGTTAAACCATTGGCTCTCCTGAGCTTTCCCCTGGCTCCAGTATACTGGTGAATGTAACCTTTTCATTTTAAAGATGAGAAAACCAAGGCCCCAGAGTGACAAAAATGATTTTTCTGAGGTTAACACACCTAGTTAGTGGGAGAGGAGAGACTAGGGCCCACTGCCTCAGTCAAACAATAGAACAAAATGAGATTGTGTGGAGTCGGGTCAAGGACATGTGATATAACCCAATGAGAAAGTAATTAAGAGTTGAGGAAATCAGAAAAGGCTTCTCAAAAAAGGCAGGCTCTAGTACAGGCCTTGAATTTGCTGAACTAGCCCAAGTTTTAGGAATTTAAGAATGTATGTTTTTGACTTAGGTGAACTTCAGATGTGAATCTGGTGAAGGAGCCTCTGGAAAGTTGTATGGTATAAGGCTATCCAAAGCTTGACCCTTCTGTGGTTTTCCTGCTGGGCAACCAATGCATATGTCACTAAAATAATCTTAATGCACTGGTCTGACTTATTTTTTCCTCAAGAACCTTCAGTAACCCTCTATTGCTTCTAGGATCACAGACAAAACCTTTAGTGTGATATTTGGGATCCTTGAAAATCTAGTCCTGGATCAGCTTATTGCCCTTTACACACTCCCCTTTCCGCATATTCTATTTTCTAGACAAATCGAACAAGTAGCTATTCCCCAAATTCTATATGCCACTTCTGTCTCCGTGCATTTGCAGAATCCTTCCACAGCTGCAGTGCATCTTATCCTTAATGAATAACAAGAATTAGCTCAGATGCCAAGTCTTCCATGAACTCTGACTTCTGTCATCTTCTTCTAGTATTCCTTGAGTATTCTGATATCGCTCTTGTCTGCTTGACTCTTTACTTTGTTTCATACTTTTCTATGTTTATGTTTTATTCACCCTCCAGTAGAAATTTAAGTGAGATCTTTGAGGTAGATACTGTTTCATGTTTTTCTTTATAACTTCTACACAGTGCCTTTGTATAGAAGAGGTGCTAAAAAATGATTTGTTGAAATGAACTTCTAAAAAGAATATAATCCTAAACTACATATAGTGAAAACACAATTATCCTGGGGGGGGGGCTGAAGGTGTTTGTGTAAAGAACTGGAAAAAATGGTTTCAGTGACAGTCTTCCATTTGTACATACTTTTGGAGGATGCCAGTTCCCCCAAAGAAGAAATCCCTGCTGGTGGATTTCATCTGCTGCCTCTTCTGAACATGAGCCACATATATGCTATTTCCTCTTCCCTGGAGTGTTCTCCCTTCACACCCTCTGGCTATTCAAATCCTGTCCATCCTTCAAGACAACAGTTGAAACCTCAGGTTCTCCATGACGCCTTCTCTGATTCATCAAGTGCATAGTGGTCTCACTCCTACAAACTTCTGTGTCACTTAATGGTATCACAAAGTCTAGTACTTACTTCAATATTATATTGTCCTCCAATTGTTTCACAGATATTTGTCTTGCTTTCCTGACCAGACTGTCAGTTCCTCATGAGCAGAGGTGGTATTTTCTTTTCCCACATCCTCTAACATGTAGTACAGGGTTGGGTACTTTGCAGTTGTTCTGAAAATACTGATATTAATAACCCTTAGTCATTCTGTCTAGTAATCTCTAGAAGACTTATCAGTGAAATCAATTTCCTTTTTTCTTTTACCTTGGGTCCCTCTTGGACCAACACACTTATACTGGTGGGCATTGTACATACATACTCATTGTGAAGTGGTTTCTAGAAATGCTCTTTCAGAGGTGAACACAGATACTCTATGGTGTCTGGGGAGAAAAAAGTCTTGGAATATCATCAAGAATGTGCAGACAATCCGGAAATTCCATTATGTTTGTTTCTTTCCATTTCTCTCCCTTCTATCAATCTTGACAGCATCTCTTCAAATGAAAACATCTCAAGAGAAGCAGAGAACAAATGTGCTCAAGGCTATCTTTCTTCCTTTGTCAAAATATTTCCCATAAAATACCCAAGCAAGGCCTGAACATTTGTGAAGCTTAAAAATTTGTGAAGCTTGGGGACCAAGGGTGGATTGATTTTGATCACTCTGATGGGGCACAGGGGTTTAGGAGAAAGGAGCAGGGTAGCAAAGGGTTATCTCCATGGGAAAGGGGGAAGAGATGGAGGAGAAGAGGAGGCAAGAAATAACCCTGGATATTGGTGATGGCATATAGATTCAGCCAGGTACAATGGAAAGAACTCTGGCATAAGATTCAGGAAACTTAAATACTCATTCTAGCTTAGCAGCTAACTGGCTATATAACCTCAGGTATATAACTTAATTTCTCTTGGTCTCAGTTACCCCACCTGCAAAATGCAAACAAAACCACTTTCAAATAAGATGATGTACAAAAGAACTTTTACTTAGGGAGCTCTGTGGTTCAGTGGATAGAATTCTGGACTTGGTGCCAGGAAGACCTGGCTGAATTCAAATCCCATTTCACATACTTACTAGCTGTGTGACCCTGAACAAATCTCTTAATCTCTGTTTGCCTCAGTTTCCTCAACTGAAAAAAAGAGTAATAATAGCACCTATCTCCCAGGATTGCTGTGGAGATCAAATGAGACAATTATAAAGTGATTAGCAAGTACCTGGCACATAGTAGGCACTACCTATTATCATTAATAGCATTATGAGTATTTTACTTTCTTCCAAGTGCCTTCATTTATATGATTTTGTTTGCTTTAAAATGTATAAATATTTGTTCAAATAAAATAAGCTGCTAGATCTTTTATGAGTGGTACTAGACTCTCAAGAGTGCCCCTGAAGGCTTTGCTAGTATGCCCTTTTCTGCTATAGACTTCTACAGATGTGGGTGTGGCAGGTGAGTGTTTCAATTAGTTCAATGTCCTGAATATGCTGTTATTTTAGAAAATTAGATTTAAAAAAAATTTATTATTGCAAGTCCCTAAGAATGCTCTGCTTCTATTTTCTGTTCCATGTCCTTATCATGCAGATAAGTTAATTGCAGTGAATATATAATGATAAGACTAAAAATAAACATTGTAGTCTTGACTCTGGGTAATTTCTGTCATTTTTTTTTCATTCAAAGGTATTTCCAGCATCAGTAGATAATAATAATGAAGTATGTGTATACTCAACTGCACCACCTCCTTCTTTGCATGCCTGATTTGGGCCTTTTACTTGGAAGAAGGAAAGACTCCTTGGATCCAAGGAATTCTCCTGGCTATATGAATTGCCACAGAAATCTCATGCCAAGAGAGGTTCCTAACAGATAAAATAAATGGAGAGGGTTAAGAGGAAATCAAGACATTATTCTTTTTATATTCTTTTTATACAAAACATTAACAAAGGAAATAGCATTTCCTTTGCTATGCATACATGACCAAGATGGGAAAAGTACTACATTTCCCAGGATGCCAAAGTTCAGAGAATAAGCATCCACTGCCAGAGAGTATGCATTCCACTTCCTATGAGGTCATATGTCTAATTAAGTTAGGAGAATTATACTAGGAGAATAGATGAGCAATAGAGGGCTTAACTGAGTGTGTTATGGTGTGGAAGAAGAGACAAATGCGATGGAATGAAGCCAGTAGCAACCAGGTAAGTGACAAGTAGTGCCTGAGGCAAGACAATCTGGAAAATATCTGAAAATGGTAGTTATCAGGAAGGAGGCTGATGAACCACTGATACTGGCAGAAATAGTATTCAAGTAGGAATGCCAAAATCTGTCCACACTAAGACATTGCTGCTTTTCCAATTTGAGTTAGGAGTTTGAAGGGGTTCAGCATACAAACTCTTTTGGATTTTGTTATTTGTTTCTGACTTGATTACATGTTTCATTGTTTCAACGCTGTTCTTACTTGTGTCTCTTAGCTTGGTGAGCAATAAAATATCCAAACCTGAATTAACTCAGTTTCCAGTTTTCTAACCTGACAGAAGGAAAAAGCAAGTCATAAACATAAATCAACATTGAAAATTCTCACACTTTGAAACTGAATATTCAAGGATCTGGGATGCAGGCTAAAAAAACTTCCCTTGACCATTTAAAGGTTTGGCTTTCAAAACTGACTGGCACTAAACTTTTCAGGAGCACACCCATATGCTTGTTAGTGACATGGTCTCTATAACTTTCAAAGCACGACACCGCAAGTACTTGAATATCACTTCCAAGTCCATAGAGTATGAGGAAAATCCTGGATCGCTCCTCTTCCCCCTTCTCTCCTTCCCCCCTCTCCCCCCTCCCTGCCCTTTGTCTTCCCCTCTTCCTGAATCAAAACAGATGCAAACTATTAGAAGTACCAATAAACTTAGAGATCATTTGGTCCAAATCCCTCATAGGCTCCAATAGGTTAAGTGATTTCTCTAAAAGTCACAAGTTAGAAACAAGGAACAAGTTAATGCCGAACATGAGATTAGAACTTAGGTTTCCAGTTTTAGCCCTGTGTTCTTGCCTCTCCATTACTCTGAAGTCTTCATTCTCATCGTCAATGATTGGGGACAGGCAGAACATATTATAGGATGGAAAGGAATAATTCTATGCCATAAAAAATGGCAAATAGTGTCCAAACAATTGTGGGAAGACATACAATATGATTCAACTAGAAGAAAGAAAAACCAAAAGAACGTACATACCCAGACCCAGACCCACCAGGCTACTTCCCAGTCATCTAAATGACATGTCACCAGGGCTCCAAAATTTATCTCTGAACCAGAATTCAGGCTCCCACCTCTGTGACCCTAAGATCCTGATTAGTGAGCTCTCCTCAACCTCAGACTCACTATTTCCAACTCTGATTCCTAGAGGAGTAATTATATTACTACTTCTATTCCTGGAAAAGACATGCCAATCAATTGTCCTAGATACTAGTCATAATTCCCTCTAAGTTCATTGCACCCTGGTTCCCACTGCCCTAATGTATTGTCATACATTACTTAACTTCTTAGGTTAAATCCTAAGTGCAAGGACCTTGGGCCTCAGTTTCCTCACCTGTTAAAAGGAAGGGAATGGACTACTAAAATTCTCTCCAGCTTTAAATCCATGAGTCTACAATGAATGTCATAGGTGTGGGAGACTCTTGACATGGGTCTATAAGTCTCTTGCTAAGGTGCATTCTTAGAGTCAGCTGGGACACACCCAACATCACAAAAGGTTTAAACTAGTAGTGTGCAGGAACCAGCTGTACCTCCCATAAGACAATTGTTAAATTTTTGTAAGCACTTAGACCTCTGAGATCAGCCAGTCCTACAGATCAGGACTTGATTTATTGTTCTGATTATTATGTAGACATAAGAAAGACATGGAGGAAATGTTAATAATAAGGATTTAACTTAAAAATGTTGTATGTACATTTTTTTTTGAAAAGCCTATTGTTAAACCTTTCCCAGCACACCCTTGACTTAAATTTATGTGTTCCTGCCTACAGGCAGGTCCTTTATTGACTTTGCCATTATGCCATTTACTAATTGTAAATAACAAATTGAAGGTCTTATGTACATATAGTACTGTAATCTACATTCCTTATTAAGGAAATCAACATGAAGCCAAAGGAAAGAACAGGATAGCTATTATCATTTGGGGGAGGGAGCTCTGGACTAGAACACTTGAAGCTTTTTACTGTTTTTCTTATTTTTGTTCTTGTCCTAGTTTATGTATTTAAATACTTTATTCATTAGTGAAAGATAAAGTAAAATGTATTTTTATTTAAAATAATTTAAAAATCAGTTTCTGGCTCTGAGATATATTAATTGTATGACTTTGAGCAAATCACTTAATCCTGATTACCTCAGTTTCCTTATCTGTAAAATGAGCTGGCGAAGGAACTGGCAAACCACTCCATTATCTTTGCCAAGAAAACCCCACAGTGAGGCCATGAAGAGTTGGACAGGACTGAAAATGACTAAAGAATAAAATTACTATTTTTACAAGAGACTCTTAAAAACCCAAAAGCTTTTAGGAACCAAGGAAATGAATTTGGAACTTCAGGAACCATTTCAGGTCTACAAGGAAAATATTTTGACCTGAGTTTTGGATGTGAGAAGTCACACTGCATGTGCAAATAACTACTCTGTCAATGCATAAGGCCAAGTGCTTTTCTAGTTCTCTGGCACTGATCCACAAGGGAGCTTTTAACTGTTTGCTCCTCTGCAGGAAGGCTATCACTCAGCATTGAGCTCCCAGTTGGTTGCCTCTCTTGGGGTGGTGATCATTCAGAGGGCTCCTACAGAGTCTCCTGGGGCTATTGTTGTATAAATGAGTGTGAAGCAAGGAAAAAGATGCTTCCAATGACCTTTGCAATCCTCAGCTATAGCAGATTCTTAGGGCCTCTAAGGAACATCATAGAACTTTATTGAAAACCTCAGGCTGAAATAATGTCAGGAATGAAGCCCCAATTTAAAGCTGTGTGGATGTATAGACCCAACTCAAGTGACCAATACAGGAACCAAGAGATTATGCACAACTGTCTAAAACATTAGGAAAATAAAATATAGTGTCTGTGCAGCTAGATCAGAAAACAAAGCAGGGCCCCCTAAAACAACATAGATGAAGACAAAATCAAGACATGATAAGGTTGCCTTGTGAGAATAAGATAGATTTTTCCTTTTAAAAGGAAGATTGACAGAAGTCTCTATATGTTTAAAATTAATTCTTTGCATTGAAAAGATTCCTGAAAACCCAGCCATAAGTGAGGGGGTAGAGTATAAACCAAGATTACTTCTGGCAACTGACATTACATATAGTCATATGCATCAGTCACAGAATATTGAAGCTGGAAGGAGCCTCCAAGATAATCTAGCCCAGCCCTTCATTTTTATAGATGAGGAAACTAACGCTAAGAAATGGGAAATGAGTTGCCCAGATTACACAACTATTAAATGGTAGCACTGAAACTCAAGGCCAAGTCATCGGATTCCAAATCTAGTGATTGTTAGGGTCATCCTTACCTATAGATGGAGTAAGCACTGGGTATAATTTGAAGGGTGCAGATACAAAGGACTATGTCCTCCAAATCTGCCCCCTTCACCTCCTTTAGAGCACCTCATATTCCAAATTAAAGATTCATTCCTTTTGGTTAAGTATTGTTTTCTGGGGTTTCTTTGGTTTAAAATGCAAATATCTTGGGGATAATTATATGACAAATCTCTAATACCCTAGAAGTATAAAAGAGTTCACCAGAAAGTTCTAGTGGCTATGGCCACACTGAATTACTGACTTTCTAGGGGAGGGGAAGAGGATGAAAAGGGAAAAGAAAATATAAAGGGAGAATTAGGGGCACTGAAGACCACCTTGACCTCCCCCGTAATTTTATCAGGGGCTATCCCTGCCCTAAAGACTAGGGATTTCTTCCCCTTTTCTGTCCCCAATCCCCTTAGGATTTTCTTTTCTAAGGCTATTATTTTAGTTGATAGTTTTAAGCCCTTCTAGATAATCTGGGATATTTCCTCCCTCTCCCCCAAGCCCGAGCAGGTTTAAAAAAAATTAAGCTAAACACTCACACACTCTCATTTCTCCCCTCCTCCTCTCTTTTCTCACAAACTCTTTTTATGTCTCCTTTGTTTGGGTTTGACTTGTTTCCTTCACATTCTCCTCTGGAGAATGTTAACCTTACAGAATCCATGGGGGCAATGTCTGGGGGAGGTGTGTGAACTTTTCCTGGAGTTCCTGACCACACTAGAGGGAAACTCCTCAGATGACCTTGGCTCCTGCTTCTTGGAGAGGTGGGAGGGAGATTCTAAACCCACAGAGACAGCCCAAGTCCCAGAGGGCAGCAACTCGATCCAGTAACTAAACAAGCTGATAATTCGAATCTCCACTACTTCCCTGGGGAAGGCAATGACCCAGGCACATTCCTCCTGGACAGTTTCCTTGGAATCTCTGGCTCACTGAGGTGTAATACTTCTGCCATCTCAGTCTCTCAGTCATTCGTTTTAATTAACAAGCTGCTAACAAGCTCGGCTGCATAATTAATAGTGAGAGCCTTTGAGTAGGTTGGCAGGAAGGAGACACTGATAACACAACACACAGAAGTCTTTGTGAAAGGACAAATCTAGTTTGTGACAACTAACCTTTCTTTGCAAAACTGTGAGTCTTACAGAGGGAAAGAGCCCAGCTCAGTCAAATTTCATTAATTCAGACCCTGCTCATTTGAGATTTGTGATCATTTAGCGAGGCTGGGAATGAAGCTTCGCTCTGCTCTGTGAAGGTCAGCTTGGGTTGTTAATCACATGAACAATACATGGTAGGACTAGAAGGAGGGTTAACCGACCTACTTAGGGGAATATACTTTCCAAACATCATTGTATCATCCATATAAACTGTCAACAAAATCCCTGATAATAGACTCTTCCACATTTTCATAAGATAATAGTTTGTAGGACAAAGAACATTTGATTCAAGGTCTTGAAGAACTGAATTTTACTCTTAGCTTTACTCTAATTAGCCATGTGATTCTGGGCAAGCCACTATTACCTTTTCTCTCCACTATGCTCCTATTTCTTCATCTAAAAAATGCAGTGATTAGACTAGATGATCTTTATCTTTCCAGTTCTAAAAATTTCATTTTCTAACAATCAAAGAAGATTTAATGACATTCATAATGATTCCATTTCAATTTAGTTCCACAAATGATTACTGAGTGGCTACTGGGTGCCATTTATCTGGGATTCTGTGGAAGAGTTTACTGCTCCAATACAGGTTGGACCAGTTGATCCTCTGCCACTGTGAAATTCTGATTCTATTATGGAAATAATGATAGCCTAGCAGACATGAATTCCAATCCTGGCATAACTAAATGCCAACCTGGTTGCTCAAGCATTAGAGAAACTAACTGTGCCAATGGCATTGCCTATAACCTCAATTTTCTTTTAATGGACCCTAATTTTCGAGGATTAGAAATCAACGTATAGGATCTGTGTCATCTCTCTACTAAACAAAATACTGGATTAAAAAAACCCATTCTCTGACTATATCAGATGAATAGGTATTCAACGTACACCAAAAAATGCACTGTGATAGAAAGGTTCACACACCACAACACGAGTTCTTATTATTGACATGATGCTAGATCTCGAAATCATAGGGCAGGATGCAATCTTATCAGGATATCATTTGCATCCCATGATCATCACTTTGAGAGAGCCAGCCATTGTGTCTATTCATTAAAAAAATTCCAGGGAGAAAGAAGTCTATAATTTCTCTTAGCACTGACAGAAGATAAAGGCATGGAAAATGGACTAGACTAGAAATCAAAATGGCTTAATTTTGGTCCTGACAAGCTGCGTGACCTCAAGAAATCACTTAACCTCTTTGTGTTTTGATTTCCAAATTGAGAAAATAATGTCAGTCCTAGCTATCTCACAGGATATTGGGAAAATCAAATGTTTCACATGTACCACACATGTCATCTATTGGCACGATGGACTTTCTGCCTCCATTCTCTTTCCGCCGTCTAATCCATCCTGAATGGAATTTATAGAAGCATCTTCCTAAAATATGGCTTAAGATGATGTCACAAGGGTATTAAAATCCTTTAAGGGCCCTTAACTGAATATAAGATGAAGTCTTAACTTCTCAGGCAAGAATTCAAGGCCCAGCAGAATCTGACTCCAAAGTATAGCTTTCCATATACACTTCCTAGTTTCTCTATGTCTGCTACCTACTCTAGTCTGACCCACTTGTTCATTTGGCCACTTCTGCTCTTAGATGCCTTAAGTAAGTCTGCTTCTATACCTTTGTCAGACCACTTCTGCTAACTAGAATGTTCTCCCCACTCCTCCTATCCACTGGTTTAAATTTTATTTATCCTTCAAAGACCACTTTAAGTCTCACCTCTCATGGAGTTTTCCCCAGCCTCCCTAATTCTTGGGGAGTCACTTCTTTCTCTCAACTCTCGTAGTACATTTTGTCTGTATCCTTCATTATAGAAAGTTAGAAGAGGAAAAGACCTTAGGGACCATCTAGCCATACCTCCTTATTCTGCAGCAGGAGAAACTGAAGCCCTGAGAGGTGAAGCTACTTATCCAAAAGTAAGCTAAGTGGCACAGTCTTCTGAGTCTAAGTCTAGGGATAGTTTCACTATACTAGGCTGGCTCTGATTTGGTACTTAAATATTATGTTATTAGTCATATTTTATATGTGTGACCTATTTCCCCAACTAGACTGTAAATCCCTTGAGGGTAATGGCTGCACACTATAACTCTTTGTTATCTCTGAGCCTCCCTAAGCATAGTAGACCTTCAACAATGAAGCAATGTCTATAATTTCTTTGTAGCACAAAAAGTTATAGTTGTATGTTATGTTTATTATTTGACTTGGGATACACCATTTATGACATTAGAGAAATCATAACTTTAGGACCTATTTTGGAGCCATTTCCCAAGCCAACTCCACAACTGGGCTTATTTCCATTCAGATTAAGCAATTAGATAATGCAATTGCTGGCACAAGAAGGGGCGTACCTTTCAAACCAGGCAATATGGTTTCAAAAGAGGATGAGTATACCATACCAATCAATCTACCAAAAATTATTTTGTAGAGCTAGAAAAAATAGTAACAAAATTTATCTGGAAGAACAAGAGGTCCAGAATATCAAGGGAATTAATGAAAAGAAATGCTAGGGAAGGTGGCCTAGCCATATCAGATTTTAAACTGTATTATAAAGCAGCAGTCATCAAAACTACTTGGTACTAGCTGAGGAATAGAGTAAACGATCAGTGGAATAGTTCAGGTACACAAGACGCAGCAGTCCATGACTATAGTAATCTACTGTTTGATAAACCCAAAGACTCCAGCTTCTGAGATAAGGACTCACTATTTGACAAAAACTGTGGGGAAAACTGGAAAATAGTATGGCAGAAACTGGGAATAGACCAATATTGTACATTGTACACCAAAATAAAGTCTAAATGGATTGATGATCTAGATATAAAGACTGATTATTATAAAGGCTATAAGTAATCTGGGAGAGCAAGAAGTCATTTACCCATCAGATTTATGGAGAAGGAAAGAATTTATGACCAAACAAGAGATAGAGAGCATTACAAAATGCAAAATAGATAATTTTGATTACATTAAATTGAAAAGTTTTTGTACAAACGAAGCCAATGTAACCAAGATTAGGAGGGAACTGGAAAATTGGGAAAGAATTTTTACAACCAGTATCTCTGATAAAGGCCTCATTTCTAAAACATACAGAGAATTGAGTCAAATGTATAAGAATACAAGTCATTCCCCAATTGATAAATGGTCAAAGGATATGAACAGGCAGTTTTCAGAGGAAGAAATTAAAGATATCTATAAGCATATGAAAAAATGCCCTAAATCACTTATTAATTAGAGAAACAGAAATCAAAACAACTCTGAGGTATTGCATCTACTGATCAGATTGGCTAACATGACAAAAGAGGGAAATGATAAATGCTGGAGAAGATGCAGGAAAACTGCATTGCTGGTGGAGTTGTGATCTGATCCAATCATTCTGGAGAGCAATTTGGAACTACGTGCAAAGGGCTATAAAAATGTGCATACCCTTTGATCCAGCAATACCACTTCTAGTGCTGTATTCCAAAGAGATCATACAAGTGGGAAAAGGACCCATATGCACAAAAATATTTGTAGCAGCTCTTTTTGTGGTGGCAAAGAATTGGAAATCAAGGGAATGCTCATCAATGGGGTAATGGCTAAACAAGTTGTGGCATATGAATGTAATGGAACACTATTGTGCTATAAGAAATTAGGAGTAGACAAACCTCATAATAACCTGGAGAAACTTAGATAAACTGATGCTGAGTGAGAGGAACTGAACCAGGAGAACATTGTACATAATTAAAGATATGTTGAATCTGTGATGACTAACTTCGATAGAATGGGCTCACTGAAGTTATGCAAGGCTATAAAACAACTCCAAAGGACTCATGATGAAAAAGGCTATCCACATCCAGAGAAAGATTTATGGAGTCTGAATACAGATTGAAGCAAACTACTTGCTCTCTCTCTTTTCTGTTTTGTTTTGTTCCTTCTTTCTCATTGTTCATTCCATTGGTTATAATCCTTCTTAACAACTTGACTAATGTTTAACGTTGAAGGTATTTGTAGAACCTATATCGGACTGCATGCTGTCATGGGGGGGAAGAGGGAAGAGAGAGCGGGGAGAAAATTTGGAACTCAAAAACTTGTGGAACTGAATATTATAAACTAAAAAATAAATAAATGTTCAAATAAATAAATAATTTTAAAAAAGAGTATGAGTATGCATAGTGTAGCCAGGGAACTATGGGAGGAAATAAGGAAGGAAATCTCTGAAACTTCTCTATCTGTAGGCCTGAGATTTTGGTAAATAAGATAGACCATCATTCAACTCAGAGCAGATTATTTGGTTCGTGGATTAGCTGCAGCACTCTTCATTTGTTTGTCTTCCCCCACCCCCACCCCCACTTTGGCATCCTCCATCTGCTGGACAGAAGCAGTTTGTTGTTTGCTCAATTAACCATAGAGCCAGAGGGTTATTCATCAAGGGTTTGGAGGCCTAGAACTTTTCCATATATTCACTCAATTGAGAATTGCCTCCTGTCACATTAGCCTGCTGGAATACCTATTACTTATACGATCATGGAGCTGGACAAGGATCTTGAACAATGTCTTGTCCAAGTTGAAGCCCTATCTTCTTCATCAAGTCTTCTGAGACTACTTCCGTCTTCAGAAAATCTATAGCATTTAGAGCCAGACTGCATACTTTAGATCTGCCTAATACATTGTCTTGTGCTAGTCATGGTTCCTCATGTATGTGAGTCAGCCTTCGCTCCCCAGATAGATGATGGGCTCCTTGATAGCAGAAGCTATATTTTCTCCCATGAGACAGCATGGAGTATAGAGTGGTTGAAGTGCTGGGCTTGGAGTCAGGAAGAAGGGGGTTTTAATCCTGCCTTAGACAATGTGTGACTTTCAGTGACTCAGTTTCTGAGTTTGATTTTTTCCCATTTTACAAAGGGGAATAATCATAACATAGTACTCCTTTATATCCCTTGTTTAAAGGCTCAAATAAAGAAACATATTCACCAAGTACTTTACAAATCTTAAAGTTTGCACAGTATAAATGTCGTCAATCATGATCATGTCCTCCACAGCTTAAAGCTGAGCACTGAGCACAAATAATATATATTTGTTGTTTGTTGAGATTAATGCTGAATTTCTCACTAAGATTTTGCACTGGAAATGTGCTATATTCAGAACTCTGCTTTTGAACAGTGAGAGGTTAAAAGGATAAATGAGTTCCCTTGTAATATCTGAATCCCTGCCTTTTGCTGGCATGGCTAGGGATTTAAACATAGGGTGTTACCTCTTCTACCCTCCCTCGATCACCTCACTCCCAATTTAGAACTTCTGACGTATGGGAGGCAGCTGAGAAAACTGGTTCCCATTTTCTCAGTCTTGTCTGAGCTCATTAGCACCTGAGGGTCTGAAGTACAGTGTGAGTTGCAACAAGATCCAGCTGAGTTAACAACTGCAAATATCCACCAGGGCACTGCCAGGTAGGTGAGGCAGATGAACATTTCCTTCACTGTGGAAAATCATCAGAAATCCTTTGAAGGTTCAGGCCCATGGACTATCCAGTCTAGCATAGGGAACATGAGGGACATTGTGGTAGGTGCCTTCTATGATGTCATACCCCAAAACAGGACCAGTCATTTCCTGTACCCTCTTACCACCTTGGCCTCTCCCATCCCCTATTCTACCTTTTTAATGTTCTCTATTGCCCTTCCAGAGTCCTTTATGGTCCTTTCCCCTAAATCTGCTAAAACTTCAAAGTGGAGTATTAGGGATAAGACTAATTATGTGACCACTTCCAGGGCTTACATTTCAAAAAAGAAGTCTAGAAAGGGCAATGTTCTATCATAAGCTTAAGCATTACTTCTTTTTCTTCTGATAGCTTTTAGGTACTGGGGCTACCATTATGGGCTGATGGAAGATGACATCACATACAACATATCTAACTCTAATTACAAAACTGCAGAATTTCAGAGCTATTTCAGAGCTAGAAAGGGCTTTAGAAATCATCTAAGTCTGACCTCTCTTCCTTTTCCCATTATATAAGCAATGACACATAGTAAGCAGCAAGCACAGATTACAGCCTAGCTCTGGTAAGATATGATTTGCAATGGTTCTTAATCTAGTCTACAAAATTAATTTTTAAAAAGATCTATTCTTATGAAGATATTTTAATATAATTTGTTTCCTTTGTAATTTTATGCATTATATATGTATATATATGTATATATGTGTGTATATATATATATATTTGCATTTAAAAATATTTCTCTGAGAACAGGTATATAGATTTCACCAGACTGCCAGAAAATCCACAACATGAAGACTAAGAATCCATGATTTGGGGCAATTGTTGGCATGGGAGGCAAATGACATAAAACAAGGCACAACTTTGGAGCAAGTGGTCATTAATCAAAGTTAATAAAAGTAAAGAGGCAAGATTCAAGCAGTTAGTTAGGTGGTCAGATAAAGACGGCTTTTCAAAGTTGAAAAATTTTTAAGGAGGACAGATCAGCACCCTGGATAGCTCTCCAGAGAAGTAAGAATAAGATGGGGGATTTTATCCTCAGATTTCCAGCCTTATTGAGTTGGTTCTGTCCTTTCCTCACCATAATCCTGGTTGTTAATTTGGTCCTTTTATGTCAAGCAAAAATCTTGTGAAGCTAAAGATTCCAACTTCATCTCCTCCAACCCCTTTGGTCTTTGCATTGGAAGGGGGACTTACACCATCTGTCTTGATCACAATGTTGCCTATGAAACTAGTGGGCATAGTAATGGATAACTTTCTCTTCCTCACAAAACTGTTCCTTTTCTGGCTTTCTCCCCTGCATCAGTGTTAGGGGTGAATCCAAGCCGAGAGCTGGGATTCTGCCAATAGTAGCTACTCCATAAATACTTGCTGGTTTAAACTAAACAAGGTGAGAAATGTGGGCTTTTTTTTGGTGGAAGAGAGATACTTATATATTGCCCAAAAGTACACACTCTGAAATCCATACATTCATTTTTATCATATCATTTGTTAACCTGACCTAGTTTATAATGCAAAAAAGTGGAGACTTGTTGTATGAACTGGGCCACGTCATCCAACCTTTCTATCCTTCTGTTTACTTTTAGGTAGAATGAGAATGGCTAACTGCATTGTGGGAGATCATCAATGAGGACAGAATTATAGTGAATCAAAGAATTTTAGACCTGGGAAAAGTCTTAGAGATTATTTAGTCTATTTCCCTTGTTTTGAGGATGAGGAACCTGAGGTCTAGAAAAATGGAGTGACTTGCCCAAGGTCACATATGTGGAAGAGCTGGGACCTGAACCTATTTTTGAACCTTCTGTGCCTAATACAGTCTTCCCTTCTCCACATATGACAATGCCCTTCTGGATAATTTCTAGGGGCCAGCTTAACTACCATGGACCTTGAGGGAGCAGGACTGAAGCCATATGGTAAATCCAACACTACCTATTGAAATTCTATTTGATGTTTCAAGTAAAAGGCAATGTAGATGCAGGATCCTGACTTGGGTGTGCTTATTTATCCTGCATAGAAAGAGAAAAATGAACCCTGGGTGTGATAGGACATCTGTATAATGTCAACACTGGGTCAATGACAGACCCAACTCAGAACCTTAGTGATATATTATTTCTATGTGAGCTCAATTCCAATATTCTCAACAGAGTAGCCTGTGTTCCTTGGGTTTTAATAAAAGCACTTAAAAAATTAAGGGGGATTTTCAACAATATTCATGAGCGTAAGTCACAGAAGATGCCCAAGATTTGACCTAGCCAAGAAGATTATGGAATTTGGTATTTTCAAACACCAGTAAGGGAGATTACAGTCTTGTCAATAGCCTTTTATTTCTAATTTCTCTTCTTCAACCTCATGTAAGTTCCTGCTTCTGGCACATTCCTAAGGTGATAAAATACAAGCAGAATATCAGAAGCCTTGTAAATCTGCTTGTTTCATCAAAGATTTAAAGCCATGAGAAACTTTAGATACTATTGAGCACAAAACTATCATTTTATAGATATGGATCCTTTAATAAAGTCATTAATCTCTCTCAGTTTATTCTTTATGGAAATCTGGATTTCATATTTTGAGTTAGAAACTAACCCGTACCTGACAAATATCATTCCCCTCTCCTGCCAGTTAAAAGTCACATGTTGGAAAATATCTGTTGCCTGGCAGAGTCTAGAAGAGACTATGGGGTCTAAGAGGGGGTGGGCCATCCTAATTTACTCCAGAGACTTGGAATTTCTGAAAATTTGAAAAGGCAATGAATTTCATATGTTCCACAAAGATCTTCTTTGGTCTTTGACCTAAAGTTTCTCTGAGTCTTGAGGCCCCTGCAGAAATATGTTAACATTATTAGTAGAATTTTCTCTGAGAGAGAATTTCTGGGAAACCCAGAAGTGAGAATATTCTTGAGACTTCAAAAATGACTCCCAAACTCCTCTGTCCTTGAACTTCTGTGGAATTTTGAGATCATTCCAACCTTTATTTGGGCCCCCTACATCCATGGTCCCTAACCTGATCCTCAGAGATAATTGGCCCTAAAAACCTAGAGCAATGGCAAAGATAAGGCTGAAGTTATCATAGGAAAACTACAGAATGTGATTTGGTAGACACTGGGAAGGCTGGTCTATTCTAAAATAATCCCCAACTCAGATTCTATAGTGTTGGAAATTCCATCATTAATAAATAATAATAGCAGCTAATATTTATACAGCCCTTTAAGGGTTCATAATAACTTTACAACTGATCTTCACAAAACACTGTGAGACTGGTATTAAGGGCACAACACTTTACAGATGAGGAAAACAAGGCTCAAGGAGTTTAAATGATCTGCCCAAGGTCACAAGGCTGGTAAATGTCAGGGGTGGGATTTGAACCCAGGTCTTAACATAACTCCAAATTTAGGACTTGTTAGAATATTTCTTGGAGTTAAATGCTACATCTCCAGGAATGCTGTTAATTTTCAATACCCTCAGATTGTGTAAGACAAAATCATCCTAAATTTCTGTTTAAAGACAAAAACATCAGACTCTTCTGTTTAAGTCTGTATTCAGAATTATGAAATGGGAACAGTAAGTAATTAGGACATTAACCCTTTTGTATAATTCTGTTTATCATGCTGGGGGTAGCTAGGTGGTGCAGTGAATAGAGCACTGGCCCTGGAGTCAGGAGGACCTGAGGTCAAATCTGACCTCAGACACTTAACACAAAAACTAACTATGTGACCTTGGGCAAGTCACTTAACCCCAACTGCCATGCCTTCCCCCCTCCAAAAAAGCAAATAATAATAATAATAATAAAAATATTTACCATGTTGGCACTTAGGCAGCTGACCTGAAGAGATAAGACCAAGTACAAGTAAGTTTTGTTGGAAAAGAGAGAAGAAAATATCTAGAGAGAAATATTTGAATTCTCCTTAGGAAAGTCAAAACGAATTAGGGCCATAGCTAAGCCCCCTGAGCACTGGGTGATGCAGCAGGAGTAGTAAGCATTTGGAACAGGTAGATGACAAGGAATAAGGAACATATTAAGAAAATACCATGCCACTAAAGACAGTCTTTATGATTTTTCTTGAGGGCAGGATCTGCTCAACTTGTCCAGGGATTTCAGAAAAGACACTGGCTCAAGCAGGGGCTCTACTGCAGTAGAGGTTTGGTGATGTACTGGTCTCTCAAAGAATCATCCACAAAGCTATCAATCCCATGGATTTAGGTTGAGTGCTATAAAGTATATAGGCATCAACCAAAAATAACCATGGCCATTTTTCTTAGCTGGAAGGCATTGGAACATGCTTTATTTTTAAGGGAAACTTCATATTCATTGTCTTATTTGATCCTCACAATAACCATTTAAAGAAGGCTGAGCAAGAATCATTTGTCTCATTTTGTAGAAGTAGCTAGGTAGCTCAATGGATAGAGTGCCAGACCTGGAGTTAAGAAGATCTTAGTTCAAATCCAGCCTCAGACACATATTAGCTGTGTGACCTTGGGCAAGTCACTTAACCTTTGTTTGCCTCAGTTTCCTCATCTGTAAAGTGGGGATGATAATAGCACCTAACTCCCACAGTTATTGTGAGGGACCAAATGAAATAAGAAATGTAAAGTGCTTAGCACAGTTCCTGGCACATAATAAGCGCTCAGTAAATGTTTGTTATTATTAATTATATCAAGGTTCATACAGAAGAAACAACTTGTGCAAGGTCACATGGGGAGTTTGTGAGGAAGCTAGTACTAGAAATCATGACTTCTGGTTTGAAGGAAGTCAATCTCTTCACAACATGTGGCCCTCAGAGAGCTCATTGCTGTTAGGGAGCTCTTCCTTTCCTTCCTTTTCCTTTTGTTATTTATCTCCTCTGGTCCCTGAAAGAGTCATGGTTTAGATGCCTTCATGACTCATGCATAGATGTGGCTAAGTATGTGACAGAGACAGATGCTCAGGGAACAGATTTCACAGCCCTCTTCCAGCTAGGACTCCGGTCTCTTCCAGCTAGGGTGGCCAAAAGATGCAATCTAATGAACCCAGTGGCCCCTTTTGTTATTACAAAGGACTAACATTACTGAGGCAATGCAGATTTTAAGAAAATGTCTCTTGAGTCATAAATTTTCATTAAGTATCCCAAGAAAACTTTTGAGAGATATTCTTCTTTCCTCCTCAGTCATGAATCAACTGCAAATTAACTAGACTTCCAGAGGAAAAGAGCCTTTCTCTCCTTTCATGGGTCATTTTTTCACAACTGTCAGACATTTATATAGCACTTTTAAGGCTTGCAAAGTGCTTCGTAGACATTTTTGCATTGGAGCCTGAAAACAACCTTGTGAGGAAGGTACAAAAGGTGTTTTAATTCTCACTTTATAGATGAGGAAACTGAAAGTCAGAGAAGTCATAATTAGTTATGTCAGCTTTGAATCTAAGTTCCAGATCTACCATGCTATCCAGAGCATGGGGCTGCCATTTGGAGTTGTTCCCATGGAAGCATGGTACAGTGGAAAGAGTACTACTGGATATACAGAACAGTGAATATTTTGCCTTTAGATCCAGCAAGACATCTAAAATACTTGAACCAACTGAATTAAATCTGTTTCAGTGCAACCCAACACACCAGGACACTCCTTCCCAGTCCCAATCTCTACCCCCTTTTACATCACTCCACTTTAAGGGAAAAGAGAAGAAAAAAAATGACAAAGTTAACAGGGATTTATTTTGGCAACAAAATTCCAGAAGGTGTCTGGGCTTAGACAGAACCTTCAGCTCTCTCACTAGATTTTCACCCACAGGCCTGGATGCTAATCACCAGAAACATCTTTAGTATCACCATCAAATAGGTATTGTGTACTTGCTATGTAGAGGTCAGAGGACCTGGGTTTGAATCCCATTTCTGCCCAACCTCAATTTCCTTCTGTGTAAAATAAAACATCTGGACCAGATGCCTTTCAAGGTCATTCTTAGCTCAAAATCTATGATCCTAAAGAAACTTGAATTCTTAATTGCTTTCCTCTGTTCCTCTCTATTTCTCACTTCTATGGAAGGAATCGTAAGTTTTTAGTCAGAAGACTAAGGTTCTAACCTTGCTCTCTCACTGTATATATTGAGCAAACCATTTAAATACCATATAACGCAGTTTCATCCACTATCAAAGGAGGGGGTTAGACTGGTGGAATTTGAAAGTCCCATCCAGTTCTTAAATATCTCTAAGAGTAGAAGAGGTTGTTTTGACTATTTTTCTCCAAAGACTATGACTTTAACATCTGGCCATGGACTTCTACTTCTCTCTGTTACTGACAACACATTTTATGTCTTCCCCTTTGACAGTCAGCTCTTGCTGATTTCTTGGGAGCTGCTGATAAGGCCTACTTTGGCATTTTGAGTGATCTGGGAAGAAAGCGGGGGGTTGGGAGGGTTGGGTGGCGGTGGTGTGATTCCGGGTCTGGCTTGTGTCTGAGAAATCAGGCCGGGGGAGGGGTGGTAGTAGAGTGAGGACATGGCACAAAGAAAACGTGAGGGTCTTCACTCTTGGAACCTACTTCTGGCAGGGAGCTCAGTAAACTATCGTGTATAGACTGCTCTCAGAGTATCCACATACCTCAGAATCTTTCCAGCACACTTGATAAGAAGCATTCTGTTCCATCATTTATAAGTCCACTGCCTTTTCTCTGGCACTTGGTATTTGTTTTTGAACAAACCATTTTCAGCATTGTCTGTATCTAAGGGTTTTTTCTCCCTCTTTATTTTTTTCTCCCTCCTGCCTCATCTCTGCCCTTCAGAATTCTCTTCCTCCAAGGATCCACTAAGATTTTACCTCCTCCATGAAGCCTTCCCTGATCTTTCACTCCAACCCCATCAGTTAAAAGCATTCTTTCCTTTCACAGTTTTTCCTAGAGTTCTATGTTTAGATCTTTCTACCTTACATAAGGTTTTTCCATGTATACGTCATATCCCCACCATGGCTCGTTTTCTCATCCCCCACCTCTACCACCCAGTAGAATGTGTGTGTGTGTGTGCTCCTTGAAATGACGAACCTTCTTATTTTGATGTGTAAACGCACTGCTCTTAGCACAGTGCCTTCCACACAGTAGACGCTGAAAGGACTGTTGGATTGGATTGAGTCCTCTACGAGTTCACATAGAATTTTCAGCAAGACTAAAACAAATCTTCTAGTACACTGAATATTTTGCCTTTTTATTCAGCAGCACATCTAAAATACTTGAACCAATTGAATTAATTCTATTTTGATGCAACCCAACATACCAGAGCTTGATAATGAAACCCCCTCATGCCCCAAAATAGTCTTGGTATCATAATCAAATAGGTACTGTGTACTTGCTATGTAGAAGGCACTAGGGAGAAAAAGAAATATAAGTCAACATCCTGGATCTCAAGAAATTTACAACTGAGTCCAAGACAGAGGATATACATGTGTCCCAAAAGTCTTAGTGCAGTTTGAAACTATTAAAGATGAATATTTAAGCTATAAAACTGCACTAGGACTTCTGAAACACCCTATGTATTTATGAACTTTGAGGGCTATATATATATATTTCTATATCCATAGCACTGACATTAAAGCTCTTGAAGTGAGATGTGTGTATGTATATATGTATAAGGATATATTACATATATATACATGCACACTTATATATTTGCATATATGTATGAATATATACACATACACACACATATATATGTATATATACATGCATACATATATAAAATCATATCACTGCTATGGATATTCCATTTGCTGATGCAGGTGATAGCCTCTCCACACTTTAGTAGATTGTCTTTGTGAAGTGCTGTAAGCCCCTAAATTATAAACTAGTGTCCAACCTTGTAGTGGTGAACTTATCTGTGTTTTACTAGGCTGATCATCAGAAGACAAACCTGAAACCTTTTCAGCTTGGTGAGGCCTACAAAAGCTTTTGTTGTCTGGCACGGCCTTTCACAACAGGAAAAGGCATCCTCTACTTTAGTGGAGAAAATACATATATACATGTAAATTCATGTTTATATATAATGTCCTTTATTATATATAAATATGTGCATACCACACACATGCACATATAGGCACATGTATATACATATGAAATAGTATACCTATTTGTATCTTACGTACATGCATATACTTATATGCACATAAACATAATTAACAATACAAGGCAGCATATGCCAGTGTTAAATAAGTGGTATAGATAAGAATCCTCTAGGAGGAAAAAGGAGAGATGTCTCAGAATTAGAAGGTATCATGGGAACTGGAATTCAAGCCTTGATGAAAAGGTAGGCCTTAAATAGCATCCAAGGTATCTCCAGTCCTGATCTCTATCTTGCCACTAGACCCAGCTGGCTCTGGAGACAGTGAGGCTGGTGACTTTGTACAGCCCTGCCTCACTTACATCCAATTCACTTGCAAGTCATGACATCGTGTTGCTGGTATCATTGGTTCTTTTCTAGAATGAAGGACAAACAACAACAACAACAGGCCTTAAACAAGAAGAAGAGAAGAGAAGGGCATTTCAGGAAGTTAGTGAAGAAAGTCACAGAGGTGGAGATCTATATCACTGTGAGGGGATGATGAGTAAACCAATTTAGCTGGAATAGAGGGGAGGGGAGAGAAGGCAAGTACAGGGAAGTAAGCTGAAGAAATTGGTTGGAGTCAGATAAAATGTGCCTTGAATTCCAGGAGTTCAGGGTGGCTAAATGAACAGTCACTTAACGGTTTAAGTGGGAAGATAGCTTGCTCAGAGTAATTACTCAGAGTAGCCAGTATACCAAGATTAGGGTATTGGCTGCACCTAGAATGAACTGAAAGGGCAAGAGACTTGAAGCAGGGAGAACATTTAGAGGCTGCTGCAGTGATCCAAGGATGTGTTCTGCATGCTACTGGGGGGCAGAGGAGGAGAAGGGAATGAGCAGTCAATCCCATGTCTCCAATCATCATCACTCATAAAGCCAAGACAATACAAAACCAGCTGAAGAGGTGGAAGTAATATAGGACATGCAGAGAAGGCAATTCATGCATGAGAGAATGGCAGGAAAGTACAGGAAGAGTCTTCTGCCATGCCTGGGCCTACCCTTGAGTCTGCTTCATCAGCAATGAACGAAGCTGTGAGCAGCAATTTGGATTTTAAACAGTTCAATCAATGAGAGCTGGGAAGCCAATAATGAGTTAGAAGTCCCAGACAAAAGGGCAAAGAAAAATAACAGCAGTTAGTGTTAGTGACTCAGGGTCTGAGTTTAACACTGGATATTGATCCTATGGGAGGAAGAGAGTGGAAAACTAGCAGGGGATGGCTGCTAGCTCCCAATGGCCATGACTCATGGGGAGGTTTGAGAGTATGAACCTGAACTATGTTTCTGTACTAATGGGTTTGGGACATACCTTTACCACGGATTCTCAACCTAGGGTCCAAAAACTTTTTAAATTTTTTACGACATTTTCAAAATAACTTGATCCTTTTGTAATCCTATGCAATTTATTTTATGCATTTAAAAACATTATTTTAAAACGTGGTCCATAGGCTTCACCAGAATGCCAAAGGTGTCAATGATATAAAAATGATTAAGAACCCCTGCTTCAGGCTGATTTGGAATCTCCTGGGAGTGGGAGGAATCATGGGCTCACGGCTCCAGAAGTACTTATTTTACTGTAGTAGAATTAATTCCTTTTGCTTTTGCTTTGAATAAAAGAACATTATCTAGTTAGGCAATACTTGATTGTCAGCTGCATATGTTATATTCATATAACTGAATTCCATTTAAGCTAGGTATTATAGGAAGCGGGTTGGATATTCCCAAAGGGGTGGGGGCTAAGCTAAGCATCCAACTGGATAAATGCTAACAGATTGTACCCATAGACTTATAAGATGAACACTGCCATCCAAAAAATGGGAAGAGAGAGAATCTCTTGAAGAAAACACCTGAAAGTAACATTTTTTACCCAGCAGTATGAATGTGCAAGAGGCCTCACAAAATAGAAAATGGTGACTTGGATATTAAGAGTGGGGAGGAGTAGAAAGAGGAAGAAATCAAGGATGTAAGTCAAGGATGACTCTGAAGATTGGGGAAATCAGTAGAGGAAGATTCAGCATGATCACTACAGTACACTGCCTAAGGTAAGGTTCACCTGCACCAACTTGTAGGGAAATGGCATGGCCAATGATGTCAGCCATTCTCTGAATCATTATGTAATATGCAACTACACTGCATTCTTATATTTCTTGAACACCTACTATGTGCCTCGCCCTCTACTGGCACTAAAGGCAACGCAGAAGGGGAGTTACAAAGGAATTAGAAAGAAATCAACCCTCTACCCCATGGAGCCCCACAGTAAAAGGAAGATAGCGAGGTAAAAAGAAGAATAAACTGGAGAAAGGATCTCCTTTTTAAAGACCTGGCAATGAATATGGCTCTCAGATGCAAATCAATAACCCCATTTCTGATAACCTTGCTCCTCAACCAGTGATGGCTAAGTACTGGGCATGGCAGTTATGCTATGCCATTTGGTCACTCACTCTGGGTGCCCAGAGAGCAATAGGAGATGCTAATGGTTTGGCCTGAGCCTTGAGTTACTCCCTGAGGGAGGATGACTTTGTTGACATTTGCCCTATCCTCTGACTTTTTTCCTAATAAAATTTCAGCATTATAGGGGTGTGTTTAAAGAATGTCGTTCATTTTTGTTATATAAAGTTAATGCTATTTCAATCTGCAATCTTTTCAGAAACCACAACTACATTCTTTTCAAGTTTGAATGTGAAATTATTAAAGAAGGAGATTAGTGCGTATGTGGTGGGGAGGAATCCACCCTTAGTTAAAACAAATCAAACATTTTAATTTCAGAAAGTAAGTACAACAGGTAGGTGGTTCTTGTAACTATTGTTCAGCTTCTTTTTTCCTAGTAGCAAGAGATGTACTTAGGCAGTTTTATCCCAGAAAGTATTAAAGTCTTTTGTATTTTTCCTTAATGGTTACACTGAGAGCAGTTGAAAGCTATCCCCATGATTTTCTAGCTCACTGAGCAGTCAGTGACGATAGTGAGATAACTGATTATTCCTAAAGGGCCAGAGGAAAATGGTATGATAAATAAGAAAAGTGTAGCAAAGGCACCGGGATGATTTTCAAGCTATTATATTCCCAACAGGAGCATTTGGGGAAGAAATATTTGCAAATGATGTAGGGAAAGAATAATGTTTTTAATCTTTTATGTGGCCTGTCTGTATATTATTATTTGCAGGTCATTTTCCCCATTAGACTGTGAGCTCCTTGAAAGCAGGGACTTTAAATGCTTGTTGACTGACTAACTCACTGGCAACATTTTTTCATCAATGATACAGCAGAAATATCCTTCCCTTCCTCCCATTTGACCAAGAGGACCCTGCTCACACAGGCCTCCCGGAACTCTGTCTGCCTAAAGCTCCCCAGCTGTTATCTGCCCAGCACCAAATGTTCCATTAGGACTGGCTGCCTCATTATGGTGCCTTGCTATCACTCTCTGTCACATCTGGATTCTGTGCCAGGCTGCTGCAGACCATCCAGGCATGGAAGAAGAGGAAGTGAGGCAATTAGCCCCTTCATCGGGAATGAAAAAAGCTCTCCTTGAACCTCATCCAACCATAAATGATGATTGGTTGGAGCTCCTCAGGTTCTGGCTTTGTTAATGGAAGAAAATTCCACTTACCAGAGGGGCCCAGCTAATCTCAGAAGCATAAATTATCCTCAGAAATGAACTTGAGTACAGGAACATAGCTGTGATTCAGCCCATGATGAGAAGGAGTGAGGCTAGGCCGCTCTGTGGCTGAGGATTGTTTAAAGGGATTTAGCTCTCTTGGCAGGCAGGCCATAAGTGTAAGCATAAAAAATGGTTTTCTATGTGGTATTACTTGAAGAGTGCCAAGAAAGTCTTGTCGTCCCACACTTCCCCCAGGGATCACCTACAGTGTCTGATACTGCACCATAATGGGCTAGGTGAAACGGTCAAGGTCTTATTTCCTAGGAATGACACTGTTCTTTCTCCTTTGCTCCTAAGTAGTCAGTCGATCAATACATACTTATTAATTACCTACCATGTGTCAGGCATGCATTATGCCAGTCATTTCGGGCATACACATGATGAAAATGAAACAGTCTGTCCCATCGAGGGAGCAAATATTCTATTAGACTATTTTCTCAAATTACCTAGCTGACACCTTGGGTACAGAATTTGGGTACAGCATTTCAGGGCAAGGAAAACAAGTATAACAGGGATAGGTTAGAGTAGCTGGAGAGGAGGGGAAAGAGGATGCCATGAGGATAGAGCTTCCCAAGGGGTGGATACTGGGAGAATGTGCAAGGAAATGTAGACTATAAACTTCCCTTCATCCACAATTTTGCTTGGGACCAAGCCTGAACTCGGGTCTCCTTTACATCATGCAATTGGCCAGTGTCACCTAACACCTCTATCACTCTCTGCCTGCCCTAGCCTCCTCCAGCCCCCAGTCCCCAGCCCCCAGCCCCCAGCCCCCGCCAAAGATCAGGGTTTGTTTCCTATCTGTCTTGAATACAGACAATGTGGTGGTAAGCCAAAAGAGCCAATGGAATTTAGACAGATAAAGCCCTATACTATGTGACTGCAGCTCTTCTCCTGGCTTTGGTTTCTCCATCTGTCAGAGAGAGACCATAACACAGACATAGAAAGGTCAAGTGATTTATCCCAGGCCATACTGATAGTATGTTGTCATTATTACCTTGCACAATGAGAACATACATCCACAGTGCCAAATTCAGTAATGGGAACATAGTAGGTATTTAATAAATACTCATTAACTTGATTCAACTACAGGAAAATATCCTTAAAAATACATTTATTACTAAGGCAAGAAAACAAGACTCAAATATTTGAGATAGAATTCAACAGACTTGAAACGAAGAGTTTGCAGCTAAATCTCAATTATCAGAAAAGTCAAATCCCACCCAAACTGCCCAGGTCCTAGGCATTCTGATGAATCAAGATTGTGATAGATCTGGTTGGACTTCTCAGAGTTTTCCAGATTTCTTACTGTCACAAAAGGCTGACCTAAAACTTTTCTCCAGAGGCAAAAGACCTAAGAGAGATGTGCTGTCAAAAAGACATTTCTGTCTCCATTCTGACATCCAGGCTAGAAATTGTCACAAACAATCTCCCTACAATGTCTGCATTTTAGCATCTCTCCAACAGCTACTGTCACAAATTATTTAGCTAGGTGAATTGGTGGCCTGAATCAGAGTTCAGAACAAATGAAACTGACCTCAGTCAGTATGACTTAGTATATGACTTGGTATCCATTCAGATAGCATCCGATCTAAATTGTCTGCAATTAAAATGCATTTTTTCCTCTTAATCCAGAAGGACCTGAGATTCCAAATTTTTATTGCAATTTCCCTTCAACACCATTTGCAGTAGAGGCTACTCATCTCTGGGCTCCCCTACTAGGATACGAAAGTCCTTATCAGATTGCTTCATTCATTCACAATCAGCTTATGTTTGCTAAGCGCTCTGAGATAACACCAGAGAAATAAAGGAAGAATGTACTTCCTTTAGTGAGTTTGTGATCTCATAAACAGGTTCCACAATCCTAACTGTTGACTGTCTCACCTGGTCTACAATTTCAGGCAAACTCCAGCCATGTTTCATCACTTTACTTCCTAATTGCTCCTCCTTCCCCCCACCCTACCCCAGTTATGGAACCCTAGTTTCTGGAAGGGGCTTGTCAATCTATGGAACATAACAAATGCTTTTTGTTTATTAATTCACTGGGAAACTAAGTCACTGAAAAGCACACGAAAAGTTAAAGAATAACATAAGACAGTAAATGACTAATTGCCAAGTAACTAGTTCTGACAGTAAATGCAAAAGGAATTCAAAGAAGTGTCATGAAATCAAAGGAATTTAAGCTTTGGGATTTAAAGGGAATCATCCTGATCCCCTCATTTCATAGATGAAGAAATTGAGTCCTAAGGAAGGGAAGTGACTTGCCCAAGGCCATACAGATAGCATCATGATAAATATTTGAACCCAGGTCTTTTGATTCTAAATCCAAGGGAAAAAATTTAGTTCGTGAAGACAGCATGTTTTCAGCTGGATCAAAGGTTTCAGTCATGGAAAGGACTTCAAAGGTCATCAGATTCAAGCCTTTCATTCATATTTGGAAGGGCACGTTTGATTTGGTTACATAGAGAGGAAGAGGGAGGATATTTCAGGAAGAGGAAATAGCACAAGCAAAGTCTTAGAGATTTGAATGCTATAGTGAGAACAGCTGGGCTGCAATAGAGTGGAAGTGTAGAAGTAGAGAGAAAGATAAAGGTTGGAAGGAGAGCCTGGAGGGCTAAATGAAGGAGGGTATAAGGAATTTGTACTCATCTTTAGGAGAAAATTAGGTGGCTCAGTGGATAGAGTGATGGGCCTAGAATCAGGAAGATCTGACAGCTGAGTTCAAATCCAGCCTCAGACACTTATTAGCTGTGTGACCCCAGGCAAGTCACTTAACCTGTTTGCCTTAATCTACTGGAGAAGGAAATGGCAAACTATTCCAGTATCCTTGCCAAGAAAACCCCATGAAGAGCATTGATGTGTTATGGTCCACGGAGTTACAAAGAGTTGGACATGAATGAACAACAACAACACTTATTCTATAAGCAGTGGGAATCAAGATGGAAAACAGCACTCATTGTAAGAAGCTTTAACTCAAAAATTCCCTTTTCTGCTTCCTTAGAAACATTCACCTGACTGCTTCACAGCTCCATTGGATGGCTCTGTTCCCAAAGTGAGTCACCCATTTTTTTCAGTGGATTCCCAGAAAGATACACAACTGTTCTAACTCCTTAGCAACCAAATGTTCCTAGACACCTCCAGTTTCAATTCTGCTTCTCAATCATGCTACTCCCTCCACTCTCTCAGCTCCCTATTCTAAACAGAAATTCCACAGCAAAGAGGCCTATCCCAGAGTCTGGCAAAAGAAAACTCAGCCAGTCTAGCCGGAAAACATCCATTAGCATCCATCAGCCTTCACACGATCCTTGCTCCCATGGCAAATGCACATAGGAAATTAATTACAGAAAACATATTTGTTGACTGAGGAGAATGGGAGTGACAGATTCCTTTTTCAGGGAAGAAAAGTGCCAAAAGAACTAAACTGTGAAAGTTTGAGAAGATGTGACCTTGGACAAGTTGTGGTTGTTGTTGTTAAGCTGTTGAGTCACGTCTGACTCTTTGTGACCCCAGCTGATGTTCTTGGCAAAGATACCAGAATGGTTTGCCATTTTCTTCTCTAGCTCATTTTACAGATGAGGAAATTAAGGGAATCTGGGTTAAGTGAATTGCCCAGGGTCACACAGCTAGTAAATATCTGAGGCCAGATTTGAGCTCAGGAAAAGGAGTTCCTCTGACTCCAGGCCCAGCACTCTATGCACTGGACCACTTACCTGCCTTTGGGCAAGTCACTTTACCTCATCTTCACTTTCACATGAGAGGGTTGTACTAGATAGGCTGTTTACATGAATTCCTTCAGCTCTGAAACCTATGGCACTATAACTCTCCTGTTACCAAAATCCCAACTACAATATGAAGGGGAAGGGAAAGGAAGAAGCCTTTCTTAAGAATCTACTATGCGCTGCGCACTGTGCTAAGCATTTTAAAAAAATGATCTTAGCTCATAATACTAGCTAACATTTATACAGCACTTCTTATATGTCAGACCCTGTGCTAAGTGCTTTACAATTATTGCCTCATTTCATCCTCACAAAAAGCTGAGAGGTGGGTACCATTATCTCCACTTTACAGTTGAGGAAATTGAGGTAGACAAAGGTTAAGTGACTTGCCCAGCTGGTAAGGAGCTAAGGAACAAAATAAACTTTCCAAAAAGACACAAAGGGTCAAGTGATGGCTGACTTGTAGATAATGAGCTCTCAATCGGCTGCTGGCCCAAATGCTACTAACCCAAGATAAATAATTAGCAGACGGCAGTGACAAATACTGAGGATGTTCACAGCAAGTCCTGGGAGCCTCAGTGAAATCACTGCAGCCTAGTCACTCCCTAGGAGGAGGGGACTTCACTATAAGAAGCCCAGACCCAGTATACAATCATCCAAATTAAATATCTACAAAATAGGTCAATGATGGGGCATTAGTCACTGTCGGAGATGGGGAGCTCCAGGGAAGGTACCAGAGGTAAAAAGAAAAGTGTGAGCAAAGTCAGGGAGGCAGGAAATTTCCCAGAATATCTGAGGGAGAATAATTGATAACATACAATATTTTAAGGTTTGAAAAGCACTTTACAACTTTATCTCATTTTATCCTCCCAGCAGCTCTAGAATATAGATGCTATTGTTATCACCCTCATTTTACAGATCAAGAAACTGAGGCAGAAAACAATTAAGCAATTTGCTCAGGGGTAATTTTGTCACATTTGAACCCAGGCCTTCCTCAGGCTGGACAGAGGTATAGCACTATCCATTTTACCACCTAAGATGCCTTAAAATAACAAGTCCACTATGGCTGGAATCTAGAGAGGCTGAAGGTGAGCGAGCCCAGAAGGGCTTTATGTTAGAATTTCTTGAAAAGGGGAGGCTAGGCTGCACAGTGAGTAGAGCACTGGCCCTAGAGTCAGGAGGACTTGAGTTCAAATCTGGTCTCAAACACATAACATTTACTAGCTGTATGACCTTGGGCAAGTCACTTAACCCTAATTGCCCTGCCTTTCCCCCTTAAAAAAAAAGAATGTCTTGAAAACCAGGGTAAAGGGGTCTGGACTTTATTCAGCCATCCACGAAAACTGTCGTGAGATCTTGAGCAGAGGCGTGATGCACTAATATCTGTGGATTAGTGTTAATGTGGCAGCAGTGTTCAGGGATGGAGGACACAGAAAGGAGGAAGACAGCATAAAGGAAGAGAAAGGCGGGTACAATCATCCTAGTCTGGGTGACGGTATCACACGTTCAGAGCTACAAGGAGCCTCAGGGATCATTGAGTCCAAGATTGTTTTCTATTTCTTGCTTTCTACAGTATGAAAGATTAATCCCACAATGATGGGGACACTGAGGCTCAGAGGGGCTAAGTGACTCTTCTAAGATAACACAGATTCTAATTGGTCTGAGATAGTGTGGTGGCTATGAGAATGAAAAGAAAGGGTTGGCTGTCAGAAGCATTACAGAAACAGAATCAGGGAAATTCAGAGACAGCAACTGATCCAGCACTGTCAAACTCAGGGAAGGAATAGGGGCCAGCAACCCATCCATGAAGATCCCTCCTGGGTCACAAGGTGACTTAAGTTTAAAATGTGTTAGGTATGCTTTCTTTGTTGTTGTTTTTCTACTTTTAACTATTTCCCAAATACATTTTAATGTGTGCTGGTGGTATTAGGGGATAACTCTAATCTAGAACAACTACTTCACTTAAGAGATGAGGCCCAGAGAGATTGGGTTGCTTGTCCACAGTCACACAGGCGAATTCAGCAGCAAAAAAAAATCTGAAGGAAATAAGCCTTTTTAAAGTGCTTATTCTGTGCTATGTACATACAACTGCTATGTGCCTTACAAATAACTCATTTTCTCCTCAAAGCAAGCCTAGGTGGTTGGTACTATTATTATCCCTAGTTTACAGATGAAGAAACTGAGGCAGACCAGCTGCCTTGCCCAGGGTCATACAACTAGTAAGTGTCTGAGGCTAGATTTGAATTCTGGTCTTCCTGACTCTAAGTCCAGCATTTCCCCTGTGGCATTTCACCACCTGCCTCACTTAAAGGGTTCTAATGAAGCACTCTTGACTATCAGGTGCAGACAAGAGACTTTTAAAATTATACATCACTTCATTTGAACTTCCTTTCTTTTGTGGTTAGGTCATTTTGCACTCACAGAATCTACACTCGGCCGTTTGGTCTAGCTGATTTCCTCTCTGGAATGACACTATTTGCAATAAACAGGCCCCATAGCTTTCCATTTCTGCCACTCTGGCCTTTTGGCAAGGTTGACCTGACCTAACAGTGGGTGTAATTTAAAGGATGACCAAAATTTTCTCCCTTGTTATTCTGTAAGTTCCTAGAGGGCAGGAACCATATCACATCTTTGCATCTTCCCTATCATCTAGTACACAGAGAAGCAAGAAATGTTTGGTATGTGAATGGATTTAAAGGAAAGGAAACTAGAGTAAGGGAGAAGCTTCAGAATGCTGTTGCATGAAGGGATGGTGGACAGGATTAGCTAGGATGGTGGCAGTAATTATGGGATACTTCTCCATTTGAGTCTCAGAGCAGCTGGCACTCCTGATTTGCTGGAGCCAGCCTGGGCATACAAGTGCAAAACATGGTGTTCCTGTGAGTACTGACTGAGGCCTGGCTATTCCTGTCTGTCAGCTAGGATGTGGAGTGGCAAAGGAAAAGAAGGATTTATAATGCAGATGGCTGATTCAATGAGAGTGCCAAGAAATCTGACGTTGGAATTACCAGAAATCATTGTTACAGAATATGTATGTCTGTGTGTGTATACATATACATATATGTATTTATAACATGCATACATATATGTAGACGTAGAGACAGAGACAGACACAGACACAGAGACAAAAAGAGACAGAGAAAGAGACAGAAAGACAGGCAGATAGAGGTATGTGTGTCTATATCTATCTAGCTCTATATCTATATGCCTTCTTAATTAACAGAAAGAGAGAGACTGAGTCTGACAGCCAGCCTCAAGTTGGGCAGAAGGGGAGCATTGAAGAGTAAGAAAACTTTCTTTCTCCTTAGCACCTCCCTTCCCTAAGTACTTCCTACTTTGCACCCAGCCCAGTACTAGGCTCTGCTATGGGACAGACAAGAGTATCCCAACAATAGGGGATGTTATTAAGCTGGTCAGAACTTATTAAACCCTGATGAAGGAGAGATAAAGTCCTTGTCTGCTAAAGTTTAAATAAGGCACTGTCACTGCTCCTCATGGAACTTTAATGGATTAATAAAGGGATATGACAGTCAGGAATTCAGTATTAGCACGCACGCAGAATAACTATGTACAAGGTAAGATAGTAAATGATATCAAGTAATAGATGAACTGCAAACAAGAGCTGAAAGGCAGGAAGGGATGATATAGGCAGCTAGGTGGTACAGTGGATAGAACTCTGGGCCTGGAATCTGGTTTTGAACATTAACTAGCTATGTGACCCTGGGTAAGTTACTCAACCTCTATCTGCCCATTTCCTCAGCTATAAAATAGGGATAGTAATAGCACCTGCCTTCCAGGGTTGTGGTGAGGATGAAATGAGGTAATACCTGTAAAGCACTTAGCACACATAGTAGGTACAGTTATCCCTTCTACATCATGACTTTCCCCATCGTGGTTTCAATATACTGCCTGTTGGCATAAGAAATTAAATGGGGATTTGGGGGGAGTTTTGTGGAAGCCACGAAGGCCAATAGACAACACAGAAAAAGCATTTTTACTTAACGTTAGCCCGCATCTAGCCTATGATCAAATACTTAACCCCAATTTTACAAAAAGGTACGGTAAAACATCCCAGAAAAGGAAAAGAACAAATTCAGACTTCTCTGGTACACTACAGATGGGCTGAAGGAGAGAGATCAGTATAGACTAGAGTTGGCAGGAAAGCTTTATGGAAGGTAAGGAATGATGAGGAATGTAAGCTGGGCTTTGAAAAATGGGTAAAATGGGAATAGTTGGTTTTGTTTTTTCTAAATCTCCAGACAGCTTGAAATTAAGTAAAAAAAAAACCTGAATAAAATGTAAATACCAATTTTTCCAAATGAAGCAAACTCCAATGGAGTGGAAGTGATGCAAGTGTCCCACCTTCAAACTAATCAACAAATATTAAGTGCTTACAAGGCGTGATGCTGAGGACAGACCAAATGAATCCCACAAAGGTGCAGGAGGGGGAAGAGAAGAGTATATTATAGAGGAGGCAAAGCATCCCCCCCCAAAAGGTAGGACAGACTTGGAAGGAAATGCACTGCTTATTTTGGGAATCACAGATGAACAGTGGAACTTTGGAAGTCAACAACTAAATCGTTTCAGACACAACAGTAGAAGAGGAACTGAATCTTCCAGGACTCTTATTTAACATTATGGGGAATTTCAGAAGGTGGAATTGGTCTGTCAGATGTTTCTTATTTACCTAAATTGGTCCTTCTTCTTTGAGCACTCCTGTAGTCATAAAATGTTGAGGGTTTGCAATGCTGAGCAACCAGTTCCTTGTTTGGGTGGCCTGGCTATGTGCAACATCTCATTTCCCTCCACCCCCACCACCCATCCCTGATCCAACTCTATAGTGGTAAAAAGTGATTCATTTAAAGCCAAGAGACTGCATTCATATTATCTCTGATAAAAACTGTGCAGCTATTGAAAGGTCACCTTACCTCTCTGAACCTCAGTTTCCTCATTTATAAAATGGACATATTAATGCTGTCCTAACTATTTTGCAGGCTTGTTATGAGGAAAGGACCTCATAACCTTGAAGAGTTATAAAAAATGAGTACTTGTTATTACATGACTCTATACAAGATGTCCCAAAAGTTTAAATTCAGTTTTAAGCTGCTAAAGCTTAAGTTTTAACCATGCTAAAACTTTTGGGATACCCTGTATTAGTGGGGACTCTTATTCAACCTCTCTACCCTTTGTAGTCAGGCTGTAAACCAGTAGTGTCAAATTCAAACAGAAACAGGGGGACCCATAAAGTTATACATGAGGATCCTTGAGATTATATATTGACTTAGAAAACTATGTGTAGCTTTTGACACTTGAGCATTCCCTCCTTAATGGCTACCCTCTCCTCCTTCAGCTTCAATGACATTACATTCAGGGATTCTTGTCCCACTTCTTGGTTCCTTTCTCTGTCTCCATTGTTGGCTCTTTGCCTGCTTCTCAAAACTCTGGTGTGGGTATTCCTCAAGGATCTGCCCTCGGCCCACTTCTGTTTTCTCCCTAATACTTTCTCTTACAATCTTTGTCATTCTTAATAGCTTCAACTACCACCTCGATGTCCCTGACTTTAAAGTCTTTATCTCTGATCCCAGCTCCTTTTCTGACTTCCATACCTGCTTTTCCAACTGCTTATGGATATCTCCACCTTGGTGTTCCATCAGCACCTCATTAAAGTATTCAGAACTTAATTAATCTCTTCCACAGTATCTATTCCTCCTTTTGAGTTTACTATTCCTGTCTTCTGTCTACCACGGTAACATTTGTTGATGCAACTAGGTGGTACAATGGATAGAACTCTGGGCCTAGACTCAGGAAGACCTAAGTTCAAATCCAACCTCAGAGTCTTAATTGCCATACGAACCTAGAAAAACCATTTAACCTCTGTCTGACTCAGTTTTCTCATTTGTAAAATGGGGATGATAAAAGTATTTGCCTCCCAGAGTTATTGTGAGGATGAAATGAGATAACATTTTTAAAGCACTTTGCAAACCTTAAAGTGCAACATTTTATTGTTATTCAGTTGTGTCCAACTCTCTATGGCCCCATTTTGCGGTTTTCTTGGCAGAGATACTCTTGGCAGAGTGGTTTGCCGTTTCCTTCTCCAGCTCATTTTATATATGAGGAAACTGAGGCAAACAGGGTTAAGTGACTTGCCCAGGGTCACACAGCTAGTAAGTGGCTGAGGCTGGATTTGAATTCATGAAGATAAGTCTTCCTGACTGCCCCAAAGTGATATATAAATGCTAGGTATTACTATTTATCGCTATTCAAAACCCAGTCTTCCAAGTTGATATGGTTGGAATTGTCTTTATCTTTCCTTCTCCTATCCAGTTATCAAGTCCTGTTGACCCATCTCTGCAATATTGCTAGCACCTCTCCTCTCCTCTCTGTCCCCATTGCCACTGATCTAACATAACAGATTTATCATTAGCCCCTGTCTATACCACTACAAGAACCTCCCAACAGATCTTTCCAAATCCACTCTCTACTCCTTCCAGTCAATGTTTTTATATTACTTCCAGAATAATCTTTCTTAAGTATAGATCTAGTAATCTCCTTCCTCAGCTAAAAATCCTTAGTGCTCCCCTTTCAGCCTTTATCTCATACCACCTTCCTTCCTACACACTACTCTTTGCCTGTCGAACATGCCCTATGCTCTTCTATCTTTATACCTTAGCATACATTGCTTTATATGCCCAGATTTTCCTCCTGTTACCTCATTGCTTACTTGATTCAAATCTATCCATTATAGCTCCCTTTCAAATGTTAGCTTCTCCATGAAACTTTTCTTTGATACTTTTCCCCTGCCTTTGGGCTTGTCAGTAATATCCTTCCCCCTCAGATGTCATATAGCACTTTGTTTCACACCTTTTGGTTGTTCTTAAAATATAAAATTATTTATCATGCTACTTTCTTATCATCTTATTATACTGTGAACTCCATGAGGGTATGAACTATGTCTTATTTAAACATTATACCCCTAACATGTGGGTCCTTAATAAATGTTTTTTGGAATGAATGAATGAATGAACAGATGGCATTATACAAGGTGTAAAGAATATAAAGATGAACAATATAACCGTTCTTATCCTCAGAACTTAATAAGACGAGGTCAAATAAGTTAAAATTTAAAAGCATTTATTAAGCACCTACTATGTGCAGGGACAATGCCGGATGCTGGGGATAGAAATACAAAGAATGAAATAATTTCTGTTCTCAAGATGCCTATGTTCAATCAGGGATATAAGTCTGTGTGTGTTTACAAAACATTTATAGAGAAAATAAGTACAAATTCAAGTTAATTTGGGAGGGATGACAGTTGTAGGGATCAGGAAAGGCTTGATGAAGAAGGTGGTGCTTGAGCTGTATCTTAAAAGAAGAGGGGGATCCTAAGGTGGCAGAGGTCAAGAGGGAATGAATCACAGGCATGGCACAGCCAGGACCAAGGCAGAGAGATAAGAAAGCGCCATATGTGCGGAACAGAGAGAAGACCAGTCTGGCTACATCATATGGTCCATGATAGCTGGAAAGATAGGTTTGGGACAAGTTATGAAGCGCTTTAAAATCTATACAAGGGAGCTCATCTATTTTATCCTAGAGGTAACAAGGAGCCACTAGAGTTGATGGAATTGATGTAGGGGCTAATGTAGTCAAGTCTGTTTTAAAGAAAATTTCTTTGGCAGGGAGTTTTGAAGGATGGGTTGGAATGGGGAAAGATGTGACAAGGAGAATAGTTGGGAGATTGTTATAATAATCAAAGTGAGAGGTGATGCAGGCCTGGACCAAAGTGGTGGCTGTGTGAAAGTTGAGAGAAAGGCTAAGATGTGTTGGATGTTGTGGAAGTAGAAATAACAAAATCTGGTAATTGATATGATATGTAGGGTGAGAATGATGAATGGGTTGTGTACAACAGGGACAACTAGGAGAGAGTTAGGTCTGGAGGAAAAGATAATAAATTTGGTTGCAAGCATTTTGAGCTTGAGATGTCTCTGGAATATCCAATCTGAAAATACCCTGATAGGCAGTTGGTGTTGCAGGGATGCAGTTCAGGAGAGAGGCTATAGCTAGATATATAGATCTAACATGGATAGATAAGAGAATTAAACTTAATGGGAACTGAGAGAGAGTAGAGAAGGGGGCCTATGGGACATTCACAGTTGGAGACATGATATGGACCAAGTCAACCAAGGAAGTCTCTGAAGGACAGGTAGGAGAATAAAGCAAGATTAGTGTTACAAAATCTCAGAGAGGAAAGAAAACCCAAGGAAGAGGGGGTGATTGTGTCAAATGAAGCAGAGAGGTCAAGTAGCATTAGGACTGTAAGAAAAAAAGCCACCAGATTTGCAATGGAAAGATCACTGGTAACTCTGAAGAGAGTAACTTTAGTTGAGTGATGAGGTTGGAAGCTGGACTGCAAACAGCTGAGAAGTGAGAGGAGAAGAAGTAGAGGCAACAGGTGTAGACAGCTTTTTAAAGGAGTTTGGCTGAGAAAGGGAGGAGAGAGAAAGAATGACAACGTGAGAAGGTGAAAATGACTAGTGAAGGTTTTTTAAAGGATGGTAGATCCTTGTCATTTTGGAAGGCAGTAGGGAAAGAATCAGTAGATAGAGAAGAGCTGAAGAAGATTCACAAGGGGAAATTGCTGAGGGAAAAATTTGCTGTGTACCACTTACATACCACAAGGTAACCTACCAAATACAGCTTCCTTTAATCATCCAACGAGAGACGTTTTTTTAAAAATTTTGCTTTTACCTAGTTGCCAATATCAAATACTCACAATGGCATTCTGTATTGTCCATTTATAAGTCAGACTTTCACCCTATTTCAGTTCTTATCTACAGAAACCATCTGTCTGTCTGGATTACAGGAAGTCAGAGAACAGCTGACAACTTCTGGCAAAGATCACAAATCTTATTATGGACTAGGAGAAGGAACTGACCTGTGTTTTCACTGGTAGAGGGAACTCCCTCTACTAAGGCAGATCAGTACCATCTCTGCCTCTTACAGTCCTAGAGAGTGACCTAGAGAAGCATGTCAAGTGCAAATCAAAATGGGGCTACCAGACCAGACGTAAGAATCTCTGCTGGCCCCATACTGGCTTAAGAAACCACATATCACCTGTTTTCTTGTATTTTAATTTGTTTTGTCAAATATTTCCCAGGGTTTTTTTTTGTTTTTGCTTTTTTGGAGCGGGGAATGCAGGGCAATTGGGGTTAAGTGACTTGCCAATGGTCACACGGCTAGTAAGTGTTAAGGGTCTGAGGTCAAATTTGAACCCAGGTCATCCTGACTCCAGGGCTGGTGCTCTACTCACTGTGCCACCTAGCCGCCCGAATTAATATTTTAATATGGTTTACTGAAGAGTTTTGTGGGCCTCATGAGGCCTGCATACTGCATGTTTGACAACTCTGACCTGGAGCACTGAGAGGTTAAATGTCTTGCCAGTGGTCACCCAGCCAGTATGAGTCAAAGGTGGGACTTGAACTTGGGTCTTCCTGGATCTGGGACTGGCTCTCTATCCATTATTCTACGTTTCCTCTCTTAATGCCTTCTGTTACTGAGGGTGCCCTCAGTTTCCTATTGAAGTTCATATGCTGCTCAAAGCATAATGAACTTGTCATCATAATTTGTGGTATGCTGTTCAGTTTATGGCCTTAGATGCACATATCTGGTGCTTATACATTGATTGCTTATTGATTAAATGACCTAATTTAAAGCCGGTTCTATAAGTAGATGGCTCTTCTTCCACATGTAAGAACAAAGTAATGTGATGTAATGAGAAGAGAAACGGGGTAGTGAGGAGACCCAGGTTCTAATAACATCTCTGTCCCCCTAACTTTCGTGTCTGTGGGAAAGAAACTCAATGTCTCTGCAGCTGAGTTTCCTCACTTTTAGTGCCATGATTCTCTGAAAGCCACAAGTGGAAGATACTGGACAGGCATATAGTATATAATGAAAGCCACCTGTTAGTGATTAAACAAATCTAATTTCTTGGACAAAGTACCAGTCTGGGCAAAAAGATTCTCGCTGCTGGTGCTGCCTCTGCCATTGTCTCAAATCCATATCTATCGACTTAGTTATAATATCACCCCTTGCCTTGTTTGTTTGTTTCTTCCCTATAGAATAGTCTCCCCCCAACCCCGCCCCCAATATCTACCTGTTTTTCCTACCTTGATTAGCTTTAAGAAAAAAAAGCTAAGGGTAATTCCTTAGAGATAAACAATATGTAGAATCCTACTGGTAATGGGGAGCTGAGGTAATATCCTTAGTATAATACTCTTCGTGTATACTGAAAAGAAAATAGGTTATATATAGCATGCTGTATCCAGGAAATAGAATTAGTTGAAAAATAGAATATGGTATTACTATAAGGTTAAATCCTTTAAAGCCAAGAGCTCTCTCTCTCTCTCTCTCTCTCTCTCTCTCTCTCTCTCTCTTCTCTCTCTCTCCCTCTCTCTCTCTCCTTCTCCCTCTCACCCTCTCTCCCTCCCTCTCTCTCCCCCCCATCTCTCCCTCCCACACCCCTCCCTCCTCTCCCCCCTCTTTCTCTCCAAGCTGTCTCCACTTCTTAGAACATTGTGTTACTTAGCAAGTGTCAGAATAATGAGGTTCTGCTCTATGGTCAGTGATAGTCAATCATACCTTATACTTATATAGCATTTTGTACTTCACAAAGCATTTCCACATTCATTAGCTTACTTAATTTTCAACCATCTCATGTGTTAGGGGTGGGCAGATATTATCTCCATTAGACAGATGAGGAAACTGACATCCAGAGAGGTTGTAAATGACTTGCCCAAGGTTATACAAGTTGATGGTAAATCAAGGGCTAATGCCTGTGTCTCTTTGATCATTCATAGAGAAATGGCAAAGGCTCCTTATTTGAAAAACTCCACTCCCTTCTGTTTTCCCCTGAAAAAAAGAATAGACCCCCCCCCAATACTTAGACTGCAGTGGTGGAGTGGTGGATAGCCACTGTTTCACAGTCATTTTTTTAAAAAAAATGGACAACTGGGGACAAACATTCTGAGAAATAGAGCCACTCTGCTTTTCTTCTTCACGAAGTTAACAAGGCCAGAGAAAGTCTCATCCTATTTATTGGCTAAAATAAGTATGAAAATAGAGCCCTGGCTCTGCGTAGCCACCTGTCCAAAAGTAATGGCAATTCTTTGACATGGGCTCAAATCCCAGGGGTCACATCTTACTTGTATGACCTTGGGCAAGCAACTTGCCCTCCATACCCTTCAATTTTCTCATGTGTAGTGAGACATTTGGATTAGATGATCACTGAGGTCACTTTTATCTCTAAAACAATATGTGGGCTCCACTCAGAGAAACAATAGTATTCAATGAAAAAGATTACAATGCAAATTCATCCTCAAACAAGTCTCCAGTGAAAATGTATTTTCCCTATACAGGTTCACAATTGGGTCTCTTCTAAGGTTTCTCGCGTGTGTGGGGAGTCTGACTGGTAGCTCAGGGGCTCTTCATGCCTGGTGTTGGACACAGAATGGCTTTTCTCCCTAGATTCTCCTCCTTAGGTTTGGGTTTGCTGGGACAGCTATTTCATCTGAAGTTCAGACCACTGGAAGAGAGCACCTGCCTTTTTAGCCCTTTGCTCCCCAGATACACAGCAGCCTGTGCAAGGCCTCTGGGCCACCCTCAGACAATATGTACAGGAAGCCAAAGGGAAACTGACCAGGCCAATGCCGTCAGTCAAGAATGAGCCCCCCACAGGGTAAAGGTCCAAACTCAGGATGTAGCCAAGACTGATGCTGTCTGGAGTTTCTTCTCTTTGTTCCCAAAGGTATATGTTTATCTTGGGAAGAAGCCTGAGGACGATTCAGAGGTGGCTTCCACTGAATGAGGCTGATCTGGAAAAAAAGCCTGAGTTTCCATGTTTAATGAAGAACAGAAAATATTGGCTCCAATGACTAAACTTTATTTCCTTAAGGCAAACTCTCTACCCTGTCCTCTCTGCCATGTTAAACCTTTCCTCTCCCAATTCAGTGTTCTAGCTTTCTAGAAAGAGCTCCTAAAATCTCTCCTGGAGACCCTGACTTTGTTCATTCACTATGTGAAAGTCAAATCTCATCTGGGTTACTCCTAGAAGTTTTTTTTGTTTGTTTTGTTTTTTTGCATTTTGACTATTCAGATTAATTCAGTCATAGAATCTTACAGTTGGAAGGGACTTTAGAGATGATCCAGCCAAACCCCATCATTACACAGCTAAGGAACTGAGGCCAAGGGAAGGCATATAGCTTAGCTCCTGGTGAACAGAAGCACTATGACTAGAATCCAGGTGTCCAGGTCCAGAGACCTTTCCATCATGACACAGCTTCCCCAATGGTGAAGAGGGGCAGATTACCATGTTGGTTCTCTCAAGAACCTAGAAGCATAGCTTAACCACAGTATTTAGACATTAGCGTAGAAGACAAGACCTTTGTGTTTCAACTTTTAGTCTACAAGGAGACTATTTAGTGTCACCTGGGAACTAAAAACACTTCTCAATTTACAAAGTAGTTGTATCTCAAAAATGTGCATAAAAGTTTTTCATTTATTTGTTTGGAGTTTTAATCCCATTCTTGCAGATGGGGGTCAGTTTCTAGGTAAGTCTAAAGATTATTTAACCCAGTATGTACTTGATACATGCTACATGAAAGCCCTACTTCAATGTCTTCTAGCACATTCAGGTGATTCTGTGTTTTCTATGCCAAGAAAGCATAATTGCCGGTAGGTCCTACATATTGGAAAGGTTGAGTATTGGGCTCATTAGTGAACTCTATGTTGTCTGAAGATCAAGCCAAGTTTAGAAAAATTCACCATCAGTTTGGCTTAAGGTCATCATAATTCTTGAAGGCCATCTACTTAGGTATAAAGGGATTGCAGATGGAATTAATTATGAAATAATAATAATGCATTCCATGCATTAATGGAATGACTACCCATACCAAAAAAAGTGACGGTTCCTCAAAGTATAAGCACGTGAGCGCTGTGCTAAGAGTGGGGATTTTGGTTTCCTAACCAAATACCTAACCAAGATTCATGCATTCTTCCAGGTCATCTGACTCTGGAGCCAATCAATAAGCATTTATTGGTAAGTACTACAATCCATCCTGGGGATGCCAACACAAAAATGAAACAGTCCCTGCCCTCAGGGAGCTTTTGGAAAATTCCTTTTCTGAGAAAAGCACCTTCATGAACTCTACAAATAAGAACTGTTATCTTCTGCTATCTTCTATCAATAATGTATATAGCTATGGATCCTCCATCATCCTGAGAGACAGCAAGGGTGTTCCTTTATAGAACTTTGGGTAGATACAAATTAAACTCAATCTTGTGATTTCACATAGGTCTTATAGCATCAAAAACCTACAAACTTTAATCATGAAATGACATACCTATATGGAGTTAAAATTACTAGTTTATTCAATTCAGCAAGCCATCATATGTGTATGTGTGTGTGTGTGTGTGTACGTGTGTGACATATTTACAACTGTATTTGCTACAACAAAAGAGCAATGATTTACCTATAAAAAAAGTAGTAATTAAGGTGGCATGATTTAATGGAAAAAAGCACTAGTCTAGAAGCCAGAAGACTAATTAGCTGTGTAATTTTGGGCAAGTAATTCCTTTCTTTAGATTCATCTATAAAATGAAGAACCACAATAGAGACACATTTAGTAACCTAGGTGGTCCCTAAGGTCAATGTCAGTTTCAACACTGTATGACAATATGATTCTTACAAAGATCTGGCTTGCAGTTCTATCCAAACCATGGACTGTGCCATCTTGGGCAAGTCACTAAACCTTTCAGAAACTCTTTTTTACTCTTCTATAAAATAGAGTTATATTAGCCATCTTATCCTACCATTACAGGAAAAGCATCAGGAATAAATGAGATGAAAATATTCTGAAAGATATAAAGCACTCTCAAGAAATTATGGGAGATGGATGTTATTATTAAGAATGTGAGGGGAAGGTAGGTGGCACAGTGAATACAGCACCGACCCTGGAGTCAGGAGGACCTGAGTTCAAATCCAGCCTCAGACACTTGACACACTAGCTGTGTGATTTGGGGCAAGTCACTTAACCCCAATTGCCCTCCCAAAAAGGCAAAAAAAAAGAATGTGAGAATTTTGCTTGGCCCATCAGAAGAGCAACATCTCTGAGAGTTTCAAAACTGCCCACCCCTGTCCTCCTGGATGTTCCAATAGGCTGAGAGGGAAGACTTTTGTACTATTTCCTAAATGAAGTTCAGTAAATAGGTTTTTAAAAATTTTGTGATTTTTTTTTTCTATTTACTCACAACTCAGCAAGATAGTCTAGAGGAGAACATGGGAACCTCCTGACCACTGCTAGCAGGACTTCCCAACTTATATCCCACATTTACTTTCCTCCTACCTCCTTTTCATCCCATCTTTCTAACATCATTCTCTGATCATTCTCCACAGAGCAAAGTCACACCGTCAATACCCTTATTGCTATGGCAACAGCTTCAGAGGTTCCAAATATAGATGTGTGACTTTACAGCACGGAGACAGAACAAAATGATGCATGTGGAGATGGAGTAAGTCTTTGGCTAAAGAAGACAGATCCTCCAGAAGCACCTCCTGGACTCTAAGTCAAGCGCTTACTAAGAGAGCTTGCAGATCTTCATAATGGGCAGTGAGATCTCTTCTGTCCCTAGGCTTGGCTTGGGACGCCTGTCACCATAGATAGCAGGATCCAGGATCTGACTGGGACGGTCTCAGTTTTTGCCAGATTGGCTAAAGTATCTCAGACAATGCATGCATAACAAAAGTCTGATCAGTTTTAAGTTATTAATGTCTGCATAAATGACAAGGCTCTGCTCTGGTTCCTCTTGGCCACCGCCCCCATACTACTGCTACTATTACTAATCATGGTAATTAACATTTACATAGTGACTTCTATATGCCAGGCCTTATGCTAAGAGCTTTTGTGATTATTATTTCATCTGATCCTCACAACAACTCTGGGAGCTAGGTGATGTGTATTTTACAGTTTTTTTACAGTTCAGGAAACTGAGGCAAACAGGTAAGTGATTTGCCCAGAGTCACACAGCTAGCATGGACCAGAACTCCTTCTACCAAAGGAGATCTGCAATAATTTTGCAGTTTATAGTCTGAGAGAGCTGAACCACACAGTCCATATGTACCAGAGGTCTGTGGTCCTTGAACCTGGCTCTTCCTGACACCTATTAAGCCACAATGTCTGTCTGTATTTTTTTTTTATTTCTCTTCTTTCACTGTATAAAGACACATAGAACCCATCTATTGTAAAACTAAAGATCTTCTTCACCATAGATAGACATTTATCAAAACAGCAAACATTTAAGTCTTTACTGGGTAAATAGCACCGTTGTTGGCCCTGAGGGGAGATTAAAAAGTTTATTTAAGAGCAAAGAGCTTATAGTTTTGTAGTGGGGATAGGATGCCAAACAGGTACAATACACAGTGTTATATGATAAATTCATTAATGAGTTGAAAAATACTATGCTGTGTGAAGTCTATAGGGGAAAGGTATTGCTACTCACTGGGAACAAGAAAGATTCCTTGGAAGAGATAACCTTTGAGTTAGGCTTTAAAGGATGGGTAGGAATTCAAAAAGTGAAGAGGAGGTGGGAAGACATTCAGATATGGGGGGGAAAAACTTAGAGCAAAGACCAAGAGGCAAGAAAATGCAGTACATGTCCAAAAGGCCAAGATTTATATGGTTTGGTTATAATATAGACCATATGGAGAGCAATAATATGAGATAATTCTGGAAAGAAAGCATTGGGCCATGTGGTAGAGATCCTTTAATGGCCTCAAGTGGATGAAACAGCACTTTATTCAGGAGGCAGTAGGGAGCCAATGGAAATTTTTGAGCAGTAGAGTGACATGATCAGAAATATTATTATGGTATTAATGGCATAAAGATGATCATATGAGGTGGTGGGAAGATATATTAGCATTACATTACAGTCATCCTTTTAGAACTGGATCTATTAGGAAACTATCACAAAGGGTAAGTATTGATGAAATCCTGATATTAGGTGGTGCCTGTGGGAATAAAGCAGAAAGGATAGAAAGAAATATTGTAGCGATGACTATATGTGAGAGATAGGGAAGACCTAAGTGTCAAAGACAGTTCCACAGTTATATATGGGAACCTAGTGAATATGATTCTAAAGACAGATACTGCAAAGTCCAAAAAGAAAACCAAATTTCAGAGGAAAGATAATGAGATTGGTTTGAAACGTATGCAACCTGAGTTGCTGGTGGCACGTCCAGGTGGAGAAGAACTGAAGACAGATCATCTCCAGAAGAGAAAGATCAGGAATATAGTTTAAGGAATCATGAGCATTATAGGTAAGTTGATGAAACCACAGGACCAAATGAGATTGCCATGGGATTTCATACAATGTGAAAAAGAGAAGAGGCCTCAGGCAAGCACTTAGACAACATTTATGCAGGAAAGGAAGTTAAGGAGACAGCAGAAGAGAAATGAGGAATGACTAGAAAGGCAAGAGAATTAGGAGAAGGAGGTCTCTCTGAAGCCAGGGGAGGAGAAAGAACCCTGCAGGAGGAGTGGCCAACAATATTGAAAATTTCAGAGGTCGAAGAGAGTTAAGCCTAAAAAAAGGCCATTGAATTTGGTGATTCATCATTAGTGACCTTTGAAACAGTAATTCCAGTAGAGTCATGAAGGCAGAAGTCTGATTTCAAGTATCTAGGAAAGAGTGGGTAGTGAGGAAGTGGAAGCATTGGGTGTAAGCAACTATTTCAAGAAGTTTAGCAGTGAAAGGGAGGAGAGGACTGGAGGGTGTCTCAATGGGATTGAAAGGTCACAAAAAGGCTTAAAAAAAAAAGACTGGTGAGACTTAAATATGCTTGTGGGATGAGAGAGACTGAAAATTCCTGAGGGAGGGAGATGACGCCTGAGGCAGGGTTCTAGAGGAGGCAGGAAAGAACGGAATCAAGAGCACACATGGATGAATTAGGCTTGGTAAGTCATGCAAATAGTTCAGGGGCAGGCAACCTGTTACCCTCAGGCCACATGTGGCCCTTTAGGTCCTCAAGTATAATCCTTTGAATTTCAAAGAATTAGAAGTTCCCCACCCCTGGAGAGTTCTTCTGTGACCAGAAGAAAGGAGTGGTACAGTGGATAGAGCACTGGGCCTGGAATCAGGAAGATCTGTATTCACATCCAGCCTTCAAACACTTACTAGCTAAGTGATCTTGGGCAAGTTACTTGACTCAGTTTCCTCAGCTGTAAAATGGGGATAATAATAGTAACTATCTCCTAGGGTTGTTGTGAGAGGGTCAAATGAGATAATATTTATAAAGGGTTTAACAATATAAAATGTTAGCTATTATGATGATGACGGTGGAGGTGATGGAATGGAGAAGGGATGCATTGAAGGAGGTCATTGATTTAAATGCTTTATTAGAGCTTTTCAAGAGGGAAGAGGGGCAGCTCACACTATCAGAAATGCCAGTGTACACAGAGCTCTGGCAGACATGCAAGTCCTCAAGGATGAAGACCACCAGAAATCAAATGATTTACTATGTTCAATGTTTTAACAGAGAAATCATGCAGTTTTGTCCCTCTTCTGCACCATATCTGGAGATTACTTTGCTCCTTTTGAACAACCAGAAATAAAACATTTACTCTAAATTATTTCAAGGTGTCAGTGATATACCTGCCTCCTTGATTAGTCATGAAAATTATACAACTTTAGAAAACATAGATACAGAAAAAAATTGATTAACCAGAATTCAACTAATCATTATCCTGAAATTAACAGCATCCTTGAATGCTTCCATCTCTAGGAAGGAAAAAAATGATAAAACTGGTTGCTACTGAGGATTCATGAAAAAATCCAACTGTTGGGGGCATCCTGAGATCATGATATATAATAACATAGCACTTCAAAGTTTGCAAAGTTTTGTACATCTCTTTTGATTCTCACAACAAGCTGGGAGCTAGGGGCTGTTATGGGATTATGGACATCACTATTAAAATAGAAACCATACAGTTTTGCCGATGAGGAAGCCAAAGCTCAGAGAGGTTAACAGACTTTAGTATCTGAATCAGGATTCGAACCTAGGACTTCCTGATTCTATCAGCACTGTATCCACTATGCCTCACAGTGAGAAGCAGTATAGTTTTTCTCTCTCTGTCTCTGTGTCCCTCTGTCTCTGTGTGTATCTCTCTCTGTCTTTGTCTCTCTGACTCTCTCTTACTGTCTCTGTTTCTATCTGTTTCTCTGTCTCTGTCTCTGTGTCCCTTTTTCTCTTCTCCTCTCTTTCTTTGTCTCTCTCGCTGTCTCTCTGTTTCTGTCTCTCTTTTTCTCTTTGTCTCTGTCTCTCTCTGTCTCTGTCTCTCCCTCCCACCCCACCCCCACCCTTCTCCTAGTCCTACACAGAAATATGATCTTCAAACCCAAGCCAGCAAAGAAAAAGTCAATTGTGGATGAGACATTTTAGGTCAATTCTCAATGATAAAAGGGTTTTCTGCATGATTTCCCCAGTTATCCAGAAAATTAAATTCGGTAGAGTATTTATCCCCTAAATCCTACATTTAATTGAGGTTGGATTGGATTTGTAAGCTGTTCCACTATTCTTTGATATGTCACAAGGCTGGAAGAGTCCCAAGCTCTGCTTGAACATCATAGATATATTTTAAAGTCCTGAGATCACAAGACAATTTTAGATTTTAGGGCTGATACTGTTCATTTTGAGATACACAACAGAGGTTAAGAAAGCCAAGGAAAAGCTGATGTGATCATTCCTTCATTAGTAAGTGGCAATGATTTATTGTTTCCTACACTGTTTAGTGAACCCAAGACAGAGTGATTTATTCCTGAGAAGTTGGGTTTTTTTCTGTCTTCTGAGCAAAGTCCAGTAAAGAACTATGGGTCACAGACTACAATTGCATGGCTTGTCACTTCTCATATATATCTTCAATGACCCTGGGTAATTGTTGCCCATACAGTGACATCTTCTCGCTTCATTTCCTTCTTTCCTTACTCGTAGAATTCACTCACAAAAAACTTCTTATTGTTTCTATCAATTTTCAGCCTTTTGGGGGCCTATCAATGAATTCTCAAGCATATATTGTGCCTACTATATGCCAACTACTGTGCTAAGCAATGTGAAGGATCTAAGACCAAGTAACCTGGTCTTTGACCTCAAGAAATATAGTCTGGCTGGGGACACAACTCTAATCGTTGAAACATAGAACAGTATGAAGAAGCTTGTACCCATTAATGATCATTTTATCCTTCAAATGATGAAAAGTGTCAAAGACTCCCAGGTCCAATTTTGACCAACACGGAAGGAAGAAGCAGCTACATAAGTAAAAATGCTTGTTGACTGACTGATGGGATTCTTGGGGGTAAGTGACCACTCTATCATGGAATTCAAGACAGACAGCGTGGAAAGCTGGGCATAATCAGAAATAGGCTCAATATTTTGTAAGACCAGATTTCAAAAGGTAAATATAAAGGACAAGTAGGCTGCAAAGGCCTTATGTTCGATGGTATAAAATCAGCCCAAGAGGGATGGGAAACTCTCAGGAATTAAATTCTGAAGTAACAAACAGACATAAGTCCAAAGGGAAAGAAGAAGGAAGCTGTCTAAAGAAAGCAATGGAGAAACACAGGGAACAGATTTAAAATTTTAAAATGCAAATATACAATGTCCCCAAAGCCTTAGTGCATTTTTAATCTTTGATAGTTTAAAACTCTACTAAGACTTTTGCAATACCCTGTGTAGAAGATGAAAGCAAGGGTAGGAAACTGAGGATGAATACAAATGAGTACCGTGATCCCCACAATAATACCATTAGAAGTATCAAAGCCCAGAATGTGCTGAAGCTGAATGTGATGAATGTCAAGGATGACACAACATGGTATTTACTTAATCTGTGTTGGGAGCAAAAGAATGGATGGAAGGGGAGCACTCCTTGGTGTGGATGGGATCATGAAAATGTACTAGAGTGATGCAGATGCACTGTCTAATGCTTATTTTATTTCTCTTTTCTCTTCCAAGGAGAATAATCTTTGGACTGGGGCAGGGGGGGAAGATAATAATTGTTAAGGAGTAGAAACCGAAGAAAAAAGTGAACACACTAAAAGAAAATCTATCAATTCTTAATGAGTTAATGAGCCAAGATGATGACACTCTAGGATGCTAAAGGAACTGGCAGATGTTATTGCTGAGACATTGTTGATGGCTTCCAAAAGATTGTGGAAAATAGAAAAAGTGTCAAAGGATTGAAGACAGCCAAATGTTGCCCCAGTTTTCAAAATAGGGAAGTGAGTGAGGTCTGCAAATCCCAAGTCAATAAGCATCCTGACAAAACTCGAGAGCATATTATCAAAGGAATTATGTGTAAGGGAAGCAGTGATGACTAGAAAACATGGTTCCATGAAGAGCAAATCACGACAGATTAACATCATACCCTTTAAGTAAAATAAATAGATTAAGGATGGTTGGGGAAGGTTTTAAGTGTGCTGTAGAAATAAAATAACTGGATTTCAGAAAAGCATTCAAGAGGGTTTCTCATGGCATTCCTGTGGACAAGTTGGAAAGTAGTTGTCTAGAAAGTAAAGGTGGGTAAGTTCAGAGCTGGCTAAATAACAGGATGCCCAAAATAGTCTCTAATGGGTCAATGATTCCTTAGACAGAAGTTTCTTGTAGAATTTCCTGAGGATTTATCCTGAACCCTTTGCAATGCAATATTTCTATCAATGATTTGGATGAAGCCACTGAAAATATACTAATAAAAGTTGCAGATATTGTTAGCTAGGATAGATATAGTCAACTCAGTGGACGACAGAGTCCAAATCCAAAATTAAATTTAGTATGGACAAATGTAAAATCTTGCACCTGGGTTCAAAAAAATCAACTCGACCAGTTCAGAATGGGGCAAATGTGGCTATATAACAATTCCTGTGAAGATGTGGTTGTTTAGTGCTCTGCAAACTAAATATTTTCAACAATGTGACATGGTAGCCTATTCACTCCCCCCCCCCCAAAAAACCCCCACAAAGCTAATGTGGTCTTAGATTGCATGAAGAAAGGCATAGTGTCTCAAATAAGAAAAGAAATAGTTCTGCTATACTCTGCCCTGATCAGGCCACATCTGGAGTGTTTGGTTTTGGATTCCACATTTTTTGATTATGTACTTTATTAGTATCCACAAAAGGACCACATAATTGAAGACCATCTATATTAGTATCAGAAGCCAGGAGGGACAAAATACCAACTTTCAGGTATTCAAAAGATCTACAGATGGAAAAAGTTTAGAAGTGTTTTACTTAGCTTCAGTTAGTGGAAGTGAACAATGCATAAGACCCAGAGAATCAATTTAACACTTGATATAAAAAAAGGGTGTTGTTCCACATGATATCTAAGGTCCTTTCAGTTCTTATCCTGTGATCCTAAAATGGTCATTTACACCCTCCTGGGGAGTCTTTAGGTAAAGGTTGGATGACTGCTTGAGAATTTCTTGAAAGATGCTAAGTTCTTTTTTTGGTCATGGGTTTCAGGTAGTCCAATAATTTTTAAATTGTCTCTCCTGGATCTATTTTCCAGGTCAGTGGTTTTTTTCAAGGAGATATTTCACATTACGTTCTATTTTTCATTAGTTTGTATCTGTTTAATAGTAGCTTGATTTCTCATAAACTCATTTGCTTCCATTTGCTCCACTCTAATTCTGAAGGAATTATTCTCTTCAGAATGCTTTTGAGATTCTTTTTCCATCTGGGAAATTCAACTTTTTTTTTTTTAAATTTTATTTTATTATTATTTTTTTTTAAAGTTAACTTGTTTGTTCACTTTTAGGTTACAAGATTCTGTTCCATAGTCACTTCAGTTATAGA
>CM053596.1:227168449-227189718 GCA_028646575.1 Pseudocheirus occidentalis | reverse complement strand
AGGATTCTAGAGTTAGGTTACTGTTCTTACTTTGCTTCTTTTTCCTACTCATATTGGCCAGTCAATTAATTGCTTGATTTTTTAGTTCTGTGGAACTCTGCTTCCATGGGGGAAAGCTCTGTCCCAAATTGCTGGGGTTTTCACAGCTGCCGGACCTATTAGAGGGGTACTACAGCCCCCACCAGCTTTGGCTTGCTGAAAATGCACCCCAGGACCACCACCCAAGACCACAATCTGGATCCAGGCTGCTCAATGCAAGAGCACTTGTCCTCTGATCAACTGTTTGGCCCCCCTGCAATCTGCAGGCCAGGGAACTCTGAAGCAGCCAGGTGGAGTTTCTGCCACTACTGCTGCTTCGGCTGCTTCTTTGCCCTGGGGGCAGTTTGGCCAGATGCTTTTCTCTCCCAAATTTAGCTGAGTCCCACTGACCTTTCTCTTAGTCCTTATTTCTTCTGGCTTGATAAATTTGGAAACTGCCCCAGCTGCCACTGATCCACTCTCCTGAAGATTCCAGCTGCGGCTCCTCCTGACCACCTTGGGGCCAGGCTGCAGTTTTGGGCTGGACTAGTTTCAGCTCCCAGCCTGCCACAATGAGCCCCATCTGCCGAGCTGCCTTCAGCGAGAGATGTGTTTTCTGTATTTTTGTGAGTTTGGGAGCCCTAAAATTTGTTTAGAGTCATATTTTATGGGTATTTAAGGTGGCTACGTGGGAGCTGCAACAGCTTGATGCTTCTACACCACCATCTTGGCTCTGCCCCCCCAGATGACTGCTTATCAGTGACGTTGTAGAGATCATTATTAATAATGTATGATGGGTTCAGATGGTTTCTGAGTTCTTTTTTAAATCCAGGACCGTGATTCTACATTAAATGAATATAGCAAAATATTTTTTAGTGTTCTCAGAAGGGAGAAGTTACGCTGTTCTAGGGAAGAAAGGGGAGATTTTCCAAAGGCAGGAGGTTATAGACTGGGGCTTAGAAAAAGGAGACTTTATTCAATAATACAGAGAAGAGGAGGAGGTCAAGTCTGATACTGAAGTGTATAAAGATAAGACTTAGTTAAAAATCAAACATTCCTTAGAAAATTGGCTTTAAAAATAAATGTGAAATGCAGATAGGGACATTTAGGCCATTAAAAAGTTAGTATTCCTATGACAAATGGTTTCCTTGCTTTGCAAAATAATTCAATCCAGACAGATTAGTGATTTCCTATACTGCATTATTTTAATAATGGATTGCCTTGTAATCTTGTACGGTACTATATATTATTCAAAGCAATTTGACCTGTACCCCCCAGTTTATCAAAGGGGAAACTGAGGACCAGAAAGCTAAATGTTCATTCAGTCTCTGCCTGAACATTTCCAGTGATGAGAAACTCACTGCCTCATGATTCATTTTCCACACTACATCTGAAAGATATGAACCACTGAGTCAATGTTATAATCCCTGGATAGCAGGGGCACATAGGTAGTGGAAAGAAAAGGTCTTAGGTTTCCTGATGTTTTTCTAATGCCTTTTTGATCATGCTGATTTCCTTCCTCCTTCCTAAATTTTATTTGCACGAAGCTTTAAAGTTATTATACAAGAGAAGGGTCCAACTGCATTATTCTTGTTGCTAATGGAGATTGCATAATTCCATGGGAACAGGGACCACGTGACAGCATAGGAGTGGAACAGATCACCTGAGGGCACCCTAGGGAAAGAGTTCCAATAGAACGGTTTGGTTTTGTCTTTCTAACCTGCTTCTAAACCTCTTCCTGGGGGAATAGGTGAACCTCCATTTCCAGATTACATCTGGACCTATAGGTGCTGCTTCCATATTTCATTTTTCCCATTCCCCACTGAGATTAGAGGAGCAAGATCAGGCTGTAAGTGTACAACAAACCATATGTGTCAAGGATGGTCAGATTATAGTGGGAAGTGGACTGGGTTTTGAGGCTGAGGAACCAGAGTGACAGTCCAGACCGAGGTCTACACTTACTACCTGTATCACCTTGTGCAAGTTACTTCAACTAAAAAGTTGAAGTATTCTGACTGAAAAGCCATGGGGAAATCAGACAGAGGCTCTGGAAGATAGAGCATTCACATAGATATTTGTAATTATTTATTATCTCCCTGTATGATCAGTGAGAAAGAGCAGTGGTTCTGACGTCAACCCAATGGTTTGGGTTCAAATTCCATCAATGACATTTCTTATATTACTTTGGGCAAGTCTCTTAACTTCTCATGTCCTTTCCTCCTGTAGGAAAGGGATAGACCTCTGAGGTCAATTCCAACTCTAAATCTATGATCCAAGGTGACATTTAATAATTTTTAAAGTATTTAATAAATATTCATTGAATTGCTTTTGTTGAATTCTGAATGTAAAGAATGTCTCTCTCTCTCTCTCTCTCTCTCTCTGTCTCTGTTTCTTTCTCTCTCTCTCTGTCTCTCTGTCTCTCTCTCGAAATGGCCAAAGAGGTTGTGTGTTTCTAAGTCCTACTGCTTATTCTTGTGAAGCAACTGCCAAATTGGAGGGTGGTAATGACCAGAGCTGCCAGATATGAGATAGCTCAATGGCACAGTTCTGACTCCCCATAGTCTTTTTCACAGGAAATGAGAATGTTCAAGAGAAACAACAAAAGAGCTCATTCCATAATCAGTAGTTTCCTAAAATCTGACAGATTGCTCTTCAAACAGATTGTACAAGATTACAATTCCATCATCACTGAATGAGTGTCCTTATCTGTTCCTTTGCTTCTCCTCCAGCACTTATTTTCATTGCTTTTAATAATTCTTTCAGTCTTCCCAGGTGTGAGAGGGCACCTCAAAGTTGTTTTAATTTGTAGCTCTGATTATTAGCCGTATTGAACATTTTTCAAGTTGTTATTAACAACCTGTATTTCCTATTTGAAAGCTCTCTCCATGTCATTTGACTATGTATTGTGGAATTGGTATCACCACTGTGACTTTTAACAGGTTCTTCCTTCTCTATTTTGAAAGTAAAATTTTTATCCATCATAATTGACCAGTCTGCTAATTTTCTTTTAATTTCATGGTACAGATTTTTTAAAAAGAATTTCCTAGTCAAGTACATCTATCTTATCTGCAATAATACCTTCTATTCAGTGAAGCCAAAAATGAAAAGACTTCCCTTCACAATTATTTTTTCTTCTAAAGATTTTTTTCAAAGATCCACCTTCTTTTCCTCCCATCTCCCCTCATCATGGAGAAAGCAAGTCAAACATATCCTCCACAACTGATAGAAATGCTTTGTACCATGTTTTCCATCTTTTTGTAGGTTTTTTGTTTCGTTTTGTTTTGTTTTATGTTTAACTCCAAGTTTAGTCAGAATTCATTTTGTGTAAGATGATGGGGGAGGGGAGGCAACCCATTTTATCAAGTATATCTGTTAAATAATGAATCTTTTTTTTTTCTTTCTGTACATTCACTCTAATACTAATCTCTTATACGTATTTGGTTGGACATCTGGTATAGCTATCTTATCCCACTGACCTTGTTTTCTCTTTTATTCCCAGTACCAGACAGTCCTGAGGACAACCACTTGTAACATCTTAAAGTCTGGGAGTAGAAGGCCACCATCACTTTTCAGTGTGCCTATTTCTTTCACTGCCTATTTTTCCATATAAATTTCATTATGATTTTATCTAGTTCTATTAAAAATCCCCTTGGCATTTTAATTGGTATTATGCCCAATGTGTTTTTAAATTGGAGAGTACTGTCATTTTCACTATATTAATCTGACTCATCTATAGACAGTAAATGTCCTTCAAGTTATTGGATTCTCCTTTATTTGGGCTATAAATTTTTACAGTTGTATTTATACAGGTCCTGTGTATTCCTATAATAAGTTGGGTTTCTGGTAAAGGCTAGGGAAACTCAACCAAGGTTACATGAGGTAGGTTAATTATACATTAGGTAGGTTAAATATCAAATATTAATTTCTATTTATTAATGTCATCCAACATGACCTATTAATTTGGAGATATAATAATAATAAGAGCCAACATTTATATAGCACTGCCCATGGGCCAGGCACTGTGCTAAGCACTTTTTATGAATGTTATCTCATTTGATCTTCACAACAACCCTGAAAGATAGGTGGATCACCAATTGAGAGTTGAGGAAACTGAGGCAGATGGAGGTTAAGTGACTTGTTTATGGTCACACAGGTATTAAGTGTCTGAGGTTGGTTTGAACTCAAGTCTTTCTAACTCCAGGCTTGGTGCTCTATTTGCTGTGTCACCTAGTTCCCTAAAAAAATCACCAGGATCTCTGTAGTTCATGTGTGTATATATATTACATTGTGCAAGAGTACCGTAGATCATATAATAACATTATATATCATTATAATATAATTATATAATATAATACAATACAGTATAATATAATATATAGTATATTGCCTTCCACTAAAGTCCTCCTATATAGCATTATCATGACTTATTATGACATGGAGGAGACATTGGGTTATCAAAGGCCATGCCAGTAGAGTGCAAGCTCAGGCACATTCTGCCAAGCTAGAAAAGCTTCAGGTATGGATTACTGATGGACAGCACATCTGTCATCAGAGGACAAGTCTCATTATGTTCAGAGGATGTTATTGGAAGGCTGGTTACCAGGTGACGCCATTATTTTTTATACCATTAACTCCTAAAACTTAGTGATAAGGCATATAATGATTGTGTTCTACATCACAGAGGGAATAACTTGTACTGATTTTGAAATACAGCATATTGCTTGCCTTCTCAACGGGTGGATTCAGTCAAAGGGTTGCATTTGAGAACCTAGGATGCCACATATGGCCTCGAGGCCCCAGGTTCCCTACCCCTGGTGTAGAGCTACTGGACAGCAGGGGAACAACTGTAACTTACCGGTACAAAGAGTTCTATTCACAGCAAGCTACTCAGACCCTTGAAGTGCTATGTGACTTATACTGCTATAGACAACCTGCTCCTTGGCCCTTTCTCCATTTTCCTGTTTATAAATAAGTTTGGTCTTCTATCTTCTTTTGCCTTCATTTTCTACAAGTTGTTTCCATAACCAGTATTTGTTATGGCTAAAGGAAGAAAAAATCCCTCATCTTCACTAAAAGTTGTACATACACATATATACAGTCATAAGCAGAAGTGCTTATGAGTAATTCATAATACCGTGGTGGTGTTGTAGTCCTGTCAGCAGAGAAAGGGAAAGAGAATTAGAAGAAGGGAAAAGAGAAGCATTTCTAGTCATCGGATTGTTCTCTCCAAGGATTTCAGGGAAGTTCACAAACTTGTAGTTAATTTCATCAACCTCTAAGAGAGATAAGCAGCCAAAATAAAAGTTCTTCGTTTAAAGAAGAAACTGAGGAACAACAAAATTAAGAGACTAACAGAATCTCCCCATCAGAGTCAGTGACAAGACAAGGAAGCCATGTACCAGTCCTAGTCATTATTCTTCTCGTTAAGTCTTCCTAAGTCACAGAAGGAAGGAGTGGAACCAGCCATTACTATTTCAGTATTTCCCTTAGCAAAGCTTCTGGTTATGCTCAGGAAGAACCAGTTACCACATAATCTGTGAAGACACCAGAAATTTGCTAGGAAACTATATGTTGTCACACCCCTTCTCAAAAATCCATAATAGTTTTCCATTGACTATCAGATTATGGCTAAAATCCCCTGCCTGGATTTCAATCTCTCCCAACTGGATATTCAATCTAATACAACTTTATCTTCCATTGTTACTCTATATGATTTCAAAAAAATAACTATATTTTAATGTTCATTTTAATAACATTTTGAATTCCTAATTTTCTTTCATCTTTCAGCCTCACCCCCACCCATTGAGAAGGCAAACAGTATATTAATTATACACATGAAGTCATGAAAAGCATTTTTCCATATTAGCCATGTTGCAGAAAAAAATAAAACGAAAGTGAAAAAAGTATGCTTCAATCTGTCCTCATAGGTCCTCAGTCCTGTGGTGCATTCTTTATTCCAAACTGGCCAACCTCTTCATTGCCTTCCACGTATGTGGTATTCATCCCAACCACCAAACCTCTGTTCACACTTTTGTTTTCCACAAGGAATATTTTCTACTCTCTGCCTATCTAAATACTACTCTTTTCCATCGTATCTGTAGCCATCATCCTGGGAAATAACCCCAGCAGAGATACAACCTGGCAACTAACTAGTCCTTCAGGTACTACAGAACTTACTGAACACTCAGAAAGAAAAAAAAAGTTCTTACCACCAAATCCTCGGCACTGTCAAATGCTTCAACATCAGAAATGGATACCATTTCATCAGTGGAAATGACATTAAAGAAAAAGCATGGCCAGCTGCTTTGCGGCTGCATCTTAAGGACTATGGGATCTTTCCAAATGAAACCTTCCATATATTCTCTCTCCCCCAATAAGATGTAAGCTTCTTGAGAGCAGAAACTGTTTTACTTTCCTATTAGTATCTCCAGTGTTTAGCATGGTGCTGTGTACATAGTAAGCAAGAGAAAATAATTGGGGAATAAGAAACTGATGAAGTGTGGGACTAATAGCTGTGGGAAATAAAAAAAGAAGATAAGGCACGCTAGAATGATGATAGAAGGCTTCAGAGAACATGGAACTTCAATTAGATCTTAAAAGATAAGATTGATTGGATAGGTAGAAGAATAAAGAGGAAGTAGAAAAACTAGACTAAGGATAAGTACGTAGTTGGGAAATGAGTATATGTATAGAAGGAACAGTGAGGAAATTAATCTGACTAAAGTTAAAGGTTGAGCTGTGTAATTATGACTAAGTTTGATCTGACAGAAGAGTTAAGAAAATGCTCCTCCCTCCCTTCATTGGAGGAGGGGGGCTAGGAGTTTGGAATGTTGCATGTGTTGGCAGATAAAGTAAATGTGTTGGTGGGTTTTGCTGAACTATGTTTTATTTTTTAATCTTTGTTAAAAGGGAAAACTTGCTGGGTTGGGAAGGCAGAGGTAATAAAGTTGAAAATGAATACAAAGTAAAAACAAAAGACAACAATTTTAAAAATAAAATGTTTGTGTTGGGGAGTATGAAAGATAATGCCAGAAAGGTAAGTCAGGACAAGATTGCAGAGATCTTTAAATGCCATGCAGAAGAATTTGGATTCAATGCAGTTGTGAGCCACAAGGGAGATACAGATAGAGGATCTGTTATTTTTAAAAAGAAATTTGTGACTGATACATTCAGGTAATGTGCATAATGTTTAGCATTCAGGCCTAAGATGGGGTATTGATACTTGTTACTACATATTCTTATGCTCCTTTTCTTCTAAAAAGCCCTTTAAAATTGCTGCTTGTGAACGGACAGCACCTACTTCTCGGGACCAGAAGGTTCAATGGTTGTTCTAGTGTTCAATTGAGAGTCATAAGATGGGAATTTAATTGAAGCTTGATTGAACACGTCAATAAACACCTTAATAAAAAATTACTCATTGACCAGAATTCTTCACTGTCTTCTAAGTTACCTTCTTACAGAACAATCCACCTACAAGTCTTCTGCCAAGGGCAAAAACAATTATCAAAATAAACTAAGGGTTTCTTTGTACTACAGAATGATTCTCACCACAGGCCAGGATCTAGGGCCTTAGAATTCTCTGTTCATACCATATGCCAATGGCGCCAGGGCCAGAATCCTTCATGAAATCTTTCTCAAACATACAACAGGACTCACAGTCTGAATCATACAATCCAGAAATAACATAATGCCCCAAATGTTTAACATGCTTTACACAGCTATACAAAGAGTGTGAACTCCTTGAGGGTAGGAACCCTCTGTTTGTTTCTTTCCTTCAGAGGGACAGACATAGTAAGTATGTGCTCAGCTATCTTGAGCAGGGACTTTTTTCTGAACCTCCCCTCAGTTTACCCTTCTGGCAAGATTCCAAGTTAATACTCCAAGCAAAAGGCTTAGCCTCATTAAGCAGAATCCAGAAGACTCATGAAGTCTGATTGTCTTGCCACTAGATTCCGAAGACTCAGAAAGAGAAAGTAAGGCTGATCACTTCAACCCAATTCACTTGCTAGTAAAGGCATCACCCATGATGTCATTGGTCCTCTTTGAAAATCCAGGGCAAACAGCACAACAAACCCCAATCAGTGACAGCAAAGATTCTGTTCACTGAGTTTGGAGTTGAGATGCAAGTTTCATTAGAAAAAATATAGAGCAGTAGTGTCAGACTCAGATACAAACAGGGGCCACTAAATTGGTACAAAAGGATTCCCATAGGCTTCATACTGACTTAGAAAACCTCATAATAACTATGTTCTATTGTATTTTATTTATTTTGTTAATTATTTCCCAATTACATTTTAATCTGGTTTAGGCTGCACTAGGCAGTGTTGCAGGGAGGTATGTTTGATTCCTCTGATTTAGAGTGTCCCAAAATGAAAGGCATGACAGTCTCTAAGAGGCTCTTTGGATTTACAATAAGCGTTGCCTTTAGACTCAGATTATTGAGCATCCAGGCCCAACTCTGACTTAGAAAAGTCACATATTCTTGGTCTTTATTTCCTCATTTGTGAAATGGGGGAAGTACCAGCTGAACTTAGGGTGCAGAACTGAGATTAGAACTCTATTCATTCCAAGACTACTGTTCTATCCATTCTACTATAATGAGAATTCTTCACTTGCTGGTGATAGTACTCCCAAAGACAGGAGGGTGGTAACATGTTGACTGATTACTATGGCACAGTGATATTCAGATGACAGTTTTTAGAGCACAGATTGCCTGAACCTAGATTTTTGCCCAGGTAACATCAGATCCTTATATGCTTGGGAAAGAACTCCTGTTGTTCTCTTTTTGCTTATGAGTTGATGTTGATCCCACCTATAATGATCCTCCCTGAAATAAGGGGGCAAATATAAAATGGTATCTCCTAGGGGGAATAGGGAAAATGCCTCCCTGATGCCAAATCTGAGCCCTCTCTGAAAAGGAAACTGATAAAATACAGGCACAAACCCCGAATGACTGAGTTCCAAAGAACTGATCTGTTAATAACATTGCAGGCACATGCAGAGCTTAAAAAGAAAGCCATGGGAGCAGGCAGAACTGAGGGTTTAAGGATCAGAAAGGGTGCAAGAACGGGAGGAATACCGATATAAAGTGCATGAAGATGAGGTAGGAAAAAGAGCAGCAGAAATGCAGTGAGTACTTTGTTTTGTGATTTCAACCAGTAAGGCAGGTCTCCTCTACCATAGACGGGGGAGTGACATTTCAATGGAAAATGCCGAGACTTGACATTAAAAATGCAAGGAGTATCTCAGAGCCAAGGAGAGTTCAAGCGGCCCTCTGCTGGGTTTCCCTGGCTTCCTCTGGGAGACCAACAGGCTCCTGCCCTGACAGTGAGCCACAGAGGCAAAAGAAATAGTCTCAGCCTGCAGGCATGAGCCCTTTTTTGCTTCCCTTTGGAGACTTCAAAACAATCCAGCAGCTTAAAAATAACAACCAACTACATCAACCACCAGAATCATCAAAACACTGTCAAGTATTGATTTAGCAAAGCTTCCATATAGGCTAGTCTTAGCCCTGTTTTAATAATGTTTCACACATACTCCCCTGCTCTATCCCAGGGTTTAAAGACTGACCTAGATATTATTATGGATTCTGAAAAAAGAAGTGGAAAAAAAAAATCTGTCTTAGGGTTTCTTAACCTGGCTTGCTGTCTGTGAACTTAAATACAAATCTTTTAAAAATAATTATTTCAGGAAAATCATTTCCCTTGTAAACCTCTGTATTTTATTTTATGCTTTTAAAGTCACTACTCTTGAAAAAAAAAGGGTCCATAGGCTTCACTAGCTTGCCAAAGGGATTCATGATACACAAAAAAAAAGGTTAAGAACCCCCGGCCTTAAACCATATTGCAATACCTTTACATTTAAATGAGACAAATGAGGTGAAGTGATTTGACTTTGGTCTAATAGCTAGTTACTGGCACAAACAGATAGTCAAAGTCTCTTGACTTTCAGACCGATTCTCTTTTTGTGAAATCTTGCTTCTTCCCCTTGACTCCCGCTAAGGTGTCCTGGCTAGTTTGGCCACACCCTTTGTCCTCCCTGTCATAGGGCAGTGGGAATGGTGTGGTTTAAAGATGAAGGACCTGTGTTCCGATTTCTGTACCACTTCTTACTCTTTCTGTCAAAGAGTACATAGGCATACAGTTGTTCTTCTAGGCCTTTAGTGCTTCTATGTAAAATGGGGGTGATCCTAATGATCTCCATGGTCTCTTCCCAATCAGAACTGCAGATTCTACAGATGACCTTGTGTTCCTTGTCCTCTAGTAAACACTCCATCAAATGAACTCTCCGAGCAAATAGCTGTGTCAAGCCAAGAGGCCAACCCTGTCCTTACCCTCACCCCCACCCTCAACTCCCACTCTTTTCTGTAGACAGAGCCTGGGATTTCTCTGGAACCCAGAGGGTGAACCCAGTTCTCTTACATCTGGTTTGTCCCCTATCTCAAGGCACAAAGAACCCTGAGCCCATAGTGAAGAACCTAAAAACTTTAAGAGAAGAAGTTAAGGCCCAAATCTACTGCAATGTGACCTTCAGTTTAGCTAGCTATTCAGGGCCATGGTTTTCTTGTCTGTGCCTCTCGGCCCAGGATGCTCTACAGACTTTGAGAGACTGACATGAAGATGATTTATGACTGAATAACTATAAAGATCATAAATATAAATAAAGGACATTTTATGAATAAAGTTTTGGCAGCATGGCACACTGGATAGGACACTGGACTTGGCCTGGGCTAAGCCTTGCCTTAGACACTTACTAGTGATTGACCTTGGAGCAATAACAAGTAACAACCTTTCTCTGCCCCAGTTCCCTTACTGGTAAAATGAGGGAATTGGTCTCAATGGACCTCTAGGACCCTCCCCCTTCCAGCTCAAAATCTATGATCCTATTAGAAAAGGTTAGAGGGGGAAAAGGATGGGTCCACTTTCTCCACTGTCTCCAATACAGAGGAAGGGATGGAATTTATTTGAAAAGACCATAAAAAATTTGTCAGTGCAAATTATTATTGTCATTAATTTCTTATGCTGTTAGGTGACTTTTCAAATGCATTTTATCATCCCAACTCTTCTCTGCAAAAGAAAAGACCAGAGACGGTAGAAGGAGGGCAGGAGCAGAATTGTTTAGGTATTTGAAGGGCCAGTATCTTGAAGAGGGATTAGACTTGGACTGCCTGACCCCAGAGGGCGGAACTAGGAGCAATGGAGTGAAATTATAGAGAAAGCTTAATAGCTAGTGTGACCATAGGCAACAACTCAAATTCTCTGGGCCTCAGATTTTCTCGTTTATAAAATAAAAATGATGATGCTTGTAATACCTACCTCCCAATATTATTATGAAGATTAGGTGAGATTATATATGTAAAGTACTATATAAATGCAATCCATAGTTATGGGTATTAATGAAGAAAAACTTCCTATCAAGGGAGCTCTGCAGAAGTGCAATGGGCTACCAGGAGAGAGCCACTTGTCACCAAAGTTACAGAAGGGACAAGTTTGACTAGATGAACTTTTAGGATCCTTTCTGGATCATAAGATTTTATAGCACCTGGAGGCAGCTACATGGCAGTAGATAGAGCACTAGACCTGGAATCTGTAAGACCTGAGTTCAAATCTAGCCTCAGACACATTCTGGCTGTGTGACCCTAGACAAGTCACATATCCTCTCTGCCTCAGCTTTCTCAACTGTAATATCTCTTATATAGATAATTAACAGCACCTACCTAGCAGGGTTATTGTGAGGATCAAATGAGATAACAGCTGTAAAGCAATTAGCACCTAGTAGGCACAATATACATGCTGATTCCCTCACCTCCCTGTAGTTGGAGATATTAAGGGACCTTCTTTGAGTTATACTTTGAGTACTAACAGTCTGTCACAAATTCAGAGAATAGCAAGGCTGGTAAGGATCTTAGAATTCACATAAGACCAGTCTCCTCATTTTACAAATGAAGCTTGGAGAAGGTTAAACTCTGGGTTGTATGGTATAGTAGAAAACACATTGGCCATAGAGTCAAAAATTTCACACTCAAGCCTAAGTTTTCCCCCTGGGTACCTTTCTCAACCTCTCTAAGAAGAAGAAATTGTATCTATGAAATGGAAATTAAGTTATTTTGTACTACCTGCACCATAGGGTTGCTGTAAAGAAATTATTTTACAAGCTCTAAAGCATACATAAATCTGAGCAATGGTTATGATGATGATTATGTGGTTTTTTTTCCCAGAGTTTGCCCATCTACTTAGCTGAGATCTCCATCTGGTCTGACCGCTATCCATTGCTCTTCCTAAGATAATAAACAGTGCCTTATTCACACTCGTTGATTGACTGATTGCAGAAAATTAACTATAAAGACACCAACTTAGCCCTTAACTCCATGGGGAAATTAACTATATAAAAAGCCACTATCATATCCACTTCATCTCCTTTAACAGCCCTTGTCAAGATTTCTTCTTACTCTAGCTTCCCAAGAATTCTGGAATCCAAACAAGAAAGCCTTCTTCTATAGGCAAAGAATATGGTATGTACAGGTAAGCACCAGCCGGGGGCAACACAATTCTAGTCTCCAGTTCTAGTACACATATACCAGAGCCAGGAGCTAAAATCTGGCCTCTGGAATGTGAATGTGAATGAAAACCACTGTCTGGGATCGTGTCTAAGCCTAGAAAGCTGTCTGTTCTTAGGAGAAGTTAAAATGTATCTCATACTCAGGCAATAAACAAGGATAATCTACCACCTGGCCAGCTTCTCTCTATGACAGAGTGCTACACCCTAACAGCAGAGTTGCATCCGTGAAGCTAAGGGAATCCCAGCGCTTGGGTAGCTGGTATGTATGTACACTTATACCCATACCAAGAGTTTGGAAAACCCATACCTTTGCTCATTGGTTCAAAATCTGGGGATCCATTCAATCACACTCCCAATCTGTGCTCTGATAAAGGATGCAACTGACCAAATTCTAATCTCGCCTTAAAAACATACACATGCTTCCTCATTTTCCCAAATTGTTTCACCAGCTCTTCCAACCTAATTTGGCTGACCAGAACCACGAAGGTCAGAGTAATAGAGAAGGAAAGGAAAGGAGAGTGAAAAGGAAAAGGGTGGGGGGAAAGGGAAGGGAAATAAGGAAAATGGAAGAGGAAGAGGAGAATGAAGAAGGGGAAAGGGGGAATGGAAGTAGGGAGAAGGGCAAAGGAATAAGGGAGAATGGGAAGGAGAAACGAAAAGAGGAAGGGAATGAAGATGAAGGAAGGCAGGAAGGATAGGGAAGCAGAGAGAAGGTAGGGAAGGGAAGAAGGTAGAACTAGAGAGAGCAGGAAAGGAAGAGAGGCCACTTACCAGTGGCTGAGTGCAGACTCTCTAGGCTCCAGTACCGGGACAGGACTCCTCGCATCCCCCCACCGCCCCCGCCCCGGCCGCCGCACACCACCCCGCTGCTGTCGGAATCGGAGCCCGGGGACAGCCCGGCGCTGCTGCCGCCGCTGCTGCTGCTAGTGCAGATCTCGCCGCTGGTCTGCCCGCTGGACTCGCTGGGGCATTGCTGGGTCCTCATACAGGCGGGTCGGAGCTCGAGCCACAGGCTCTGCGGCTGCGGCGGCGGAGGTGGTGGCGGTAGCGGTGTCGCGGGACAGGAGCCTGGGCTGCACGAGGAGGAGGCGCCGGAACCGGGGCCGGCGCTGCCGTCGGAGAGCCGCGCGGACTGAGGAGCCCCGTCCCTGTCCCCACCGCCGCCGGTCGGCTGCACGATGCAAGCTGACATCATGGGGCTCCGCTAAGGAGGTTCCCTTGGCCGGGATCTGAGCGCCTAACCCTCCTTCGGCTTCGGCTGCAGCAGCAGAAGCAGCAACAGCAGTTTGGGGCTGCGAAGGGAGCGCGGGGGAGGGTCCAGAGGGAAAGCAAAGTTGGCTCCCACCAGTGGAAACCGAGGCACGTCTCAGGTCTGCATTCCCGCTCCAGCGGCTGGGCAAGGTGCCCAAACCTGGAGCGGGGGTATGAGGGGGAGGGGGGGCGGGAGCTGGGGGAAGGGCAGGTATTCCCTTGGTGTCTTTGCCAAAGTGCCCAGCACCGGGGAGACCTCCTCCTGGAGCTCTTGGAGAGGGCAGACAGCAGAGGTGGAGGTCAGCAGAACTGACAGGGCTTTGAGATCTGGACGCTGCTCAGCAGCTTGGGTGCCCCCTTCTCCCGCCCCTAAGCCTCGTTTCCTGCAAGGCAAGTGCAAAGCCACCCAGGCAGAAGAGGCAGGATTGGAAGTGTCAGGGGAAGTGGTTAATTTCCATAGTGCATGGCGTTTGCAAAATAATATTAAGGATGATATCGACAATAGTGATGATGATGGCGTCGGCAGAATGCAGGAAGACTGCACTAAGGATCCCCCCGCCCAAGTCTAACCTGTAACTGCGGAGCTGCGGCCATCCCTGCCAGACACCCCGAGGCCAGGGTCCTAGAGAGAAGCCCTGATTCGAGGCTCGCAGGCAGAGATTCGCCTTTCTAGTAACTTCCAGAAGTCACTTAAAGAGAAAAGGATTAAGCTGAGGGGGCGATCGATGGGACTGTAGAAAAGGGCTTCGCTGCCAGCGGAACCCTGTGAAGAAAATGCAAAAGGTTGTGTCCAGCAGCAGCCCTAGCGATAAACCGGGTGCTTGCGACAGTTTCTGCCTGGAGCCATGCTCTTTCTGTGTTCAGACGCTAACCCCAAGCCCTCCAGGGTCACTGTGGCCCGGGGGGGACCCAACGTCGGGGCTGCTGTTTGCTAGAAGTCGCTAGTACTCAAGGATCTACTGCGGAAGAGAGCCCGTGCGCATTAGTCAGACGTCTCCATCCTGAAAGCAATGTAGCTGCAGCCCTTCACCAGGCTACACCCGGTGCCCACGCCAAACAGTGATTTAAAACCCAAATCTGGCAACACTGACCGAAAGGGTATTGAGAGTTTCATCGTTCCAGGCAGTCAGTCAAGCAAGCAACAGCATTCCCTTTAGGGTGCAGTATTTGCAAAGTCGTAGATAAGGCTGTATAGAGGGAGGGTGGGAGTAGTGAAAAATACAGATGCCCCCTGCCTCCTTAGAGAGGAGAAGCAGAATACATAAACATACCAAATGACCAAAGAACATTCTTGGTACAACCCACTGACAAGTACCAAGGAACACAGCAAAGACTGAGAATGCTACTAGGCAACTAGCAATTAGCATATGCAGCCTTGTCTTGTGGTTATTTATACTCCCACTGCTTATCTCCCCAACTAGACTAGGAAGCTCCTGGAGGGCAGGAGCCAAGTTTCAGACATCCCTGTTTCTCTACTGTACTCCGGCACTCAAACATTTATAGAATTAAAGGAATAAAAATAGTAAAATAAAAAATGTCAAGGAAATGGGGGGAAAAAGTAGCAAGCGGGAGAGCTTTGGTTAAAGTCTTGGGAATAGAATGAAGTAACCTGTTAAAGGCCACATGAAATAGTGGAAAACCTTCTAGCACTGTGCTAGAAGTCAGGAAACCATAGGGAGATACAATGTTGGGGCTAGTAGAGACCCTAAAAATCTTGTAATTATTTTGACAGACGAGGAAACTGAGACCCAGAGAGGTTAATTGAATTTCCCCAAGTGACAAAGCTTAGTGAAAGGACCAAAAGTGGAACCTAGATATCCATTTTCCCAGCCCATGTTCTTTTCATTATGCCACAGGGTGCAGTGGTCTCATTTCCGCCACTAATGGAATGTGATGAGTGTCAGACAAGTTTCTGTACTGAAGTTTTTTTTAAAAGGAGCTAGTTTATGGCAAATTAAATTTCCTTTTCTACTCATCCTTTCTTGTCCCACTCACCCATTACTCCAAGTCTTCTTTAATCTCTTCTGATGGGTAATTAAAGCAATTGGAAATGGAATAGTATGGGCCAGAAAGAGCCAAGGATTCAAAATTCTTCCATTTTCCAAAATTCTTCCACTTCCAAAATTCTTCCATGGCACTGTGTGCCAGTTCAATCTTAACGATATTAATAAAAGTTGGCACTCATGCAGCAATTTAAGGCTCACAAAGCCCTTTATGTAAATTATCTGATTTGAGCCTTATAACACTGTAAAGTGTTTTTATTATCATCTTCACTTTATAGATGAGGACACTAACATTTAAGGAGATTAAGGGATTTAACTCTAAGGTTCATACTGTTACTAACTGTTAAAGCAAGATTGGGACCCAGTTCTTCCTAACTCAAGTCTAGTACCTGATCTGATACACCAGAGGTATTAAGCACACCATCAGTGGACCATTCCTGAGTAAGCCCTAACCAGATTAACATGTAATTGAGAAATATTTAACAAAATAAATTAAAACACAATAGAACATAGATAATGTTACTATGTGGTTTTCTAAGTCAATCTGTATCCACAGACGTTTGATGAAAGGTTTATTGACCCAGTTTCTATCTCAGTTTGACAGCACTGTGTTGTACAGAACACTGATTCTAGAAACCTCCTCACATCTCTAATCAGTTCATGTTTCTGGTAACTGTTGCAAAAATATGTATAGTAGTTTTAGCACTAATAATACCATAGGCAATATGAACAGCAGAGTGAGTCCCTGAAGCTCCCAGATAGACTTACCCAATCTCAGAACAAAGACAGACTATTAATTCAGATTTACTTTTATAAAGGGATGATTCTGTGAGGAGGGGGAGAAGACAGAGTAAGTTTGAGAATTCCAAATTGTAGTATTTTTAATTAAGTTTTTCACTTTGAAGTATGCACAGTAACTGTGATTAACTTTATTGAGTAGTTCCAAGAATCACTCATTCTAGACATGCTTTAATAAACAGAATACTTACTGTTAATTAGTACATTGTTTGGCTACAAGCTGATGGTGCTAATGTACTGAAAACAGCTTATATTAAATAACTTGAACACCCTTTGCTGCTGATCACCATTACTCATAAACCCATTCTTCATCAACCCATCTTGCAAAGGAAAACTGACTCACTGCTGTTTAAATTATTAACAATTTCCAAATTAAAGGAGTTAAATAAATTATGTATACAGGCATCTATTTGTTCTGGACCTAGGATTTCATTGGCATGGTGTATCTCCCAATATGAAAACTCCCTCTGCCAATGCAGGTAAGAAGCTCCTAGAGACATGGTCATGGTCACAAAGCTAGTATTTGTCAAAGGCATAACCAAACCAGGTCTTCATAACGTCAAATCTACTTTATTTGTTCACTATCCTGTGTTGTCTCTTAAGTAATATACTTCCCTCTCATCTGCTAGAGAGAAACTAGGCACATTGTGTCTCAACAACTAACTTTTCCAAATAAATATATACATATATATGTATAACTATATATGTGATTGACACCTTAAATTTCCACAGCTCCTTTCCACCCAAGAGATATTTATGATTGAGTGTTAATGGAGCAGTTATTTCCAATTTCTATTAAGAACAGAACAAAAGGGAATGAATTTAAACTGTAGCAGCAGGGATTTAGATTAGACCCTAGAAAGGCCTTTCATGCCTGTAAGGGCAAAGATAAATTCTGATGTGGTGACAAGGCAGGTTGTAGAGATACTTCCTTTGGAGATCTTGAGCAATAAATAGAGGTAGACGATTCTTTGTTTGGAATGGTTCGGCCTGGATAAGGATGGCTCAGACAAAACTCTGAAAGTTCCCTTCAGGCAGAAAATTAAATCATAATGTAGCTGATGCCCTGCCTTTGAAGCTCCCTTTCATCACTTTTCTGGAGTTTATAACTCCACCTAGGTCAACTGCCCAGTTATAGGGAGGTTACATAGAGGACTATTTGGGGAATGTCTGACATCTGGCCACACCTTCCCAAGCTAGTCCAGACAGGAGCCAGGCAGGGTCATCCCTGAAGATTACAGAGGTTCTTAGAAAAGCAGAATCATTCTGAACTTTTATAGTACTTAAAAGAGTCTTGTCCTGGATCATACATACATTATTTTATACTGTTAACTGTTTCCATGGATGCTAGTTTTGTCTCCCCACCTGGACCCCTAAGATTTCCGAAGACTTAAGCATCCTCATTCTACTTGAGTTCTCTGCAGCCTTTGGCACTATTGATCACCTTCATATCACCCTTGATATTCTTTTCTCTCTAGGTTTTCATGACATTGCCCTCTCCGTTGCATCCAGATCTTGTCCTCTAACCACGTGTGTCCCTAAGACTTTAACCTGAACCAGGTTTCACTTGGTGACCTCATCAGCTCCTGTGGATTTAAATGATCATCTCCATACTGATGTTTCCCAAATCCATTTAAGGGTCCCAGCTATAAGGATCAGTTCTTTCCCACCTTAACCCTGAGTTCCTAGAACATATCCAGGGAACTTAAGGGGAAAAAACCAAAGAAATTAGTACTTTTCTCTTTCTTAGGCTGGCCTCAAACCTTAGGACACATTAATTAAAGGAGAGTCTTAATTGTGAAGTCAGCAGGCTTGCCCCACCTCTCACTTTCTCTTTTAGTGACCTACTCACCATCTGCTCTGTTCTCTAGCTCTACCCTTCACCCTATTTGTAAACACACTGAAAGCCAGTGCCCTCTGTGTTGTGTCACCCTCACAGCTGGTACCAGTATTTTCTGCTTAGTTCTGTCATCATGGTCTGTTCCCATACTCTAAACCTTTGTGACCTCCTCCCATCAAAATAAATTCCTCAGGTTTCATCATAAGCCGATCTATATTAATGTATTCAACTACCTTCAATTTAAACTATGTATCTCTTAAATGTTCACTTCTTTTGCATGTTACCTTCCCAATAGAAGGTGAGCTCCTTTGGAAGGATTGTCTTTTTTGCCTTTTTTTTGGTATGCCAAGTGCTTAGCACAGTGTCTAGCGTATAGTAAGCACTTAATAAATGCTTATGGATTGACTGACTAATGGAAATTAAAAATTTTACCTCTTTCTAATAGTCTGTCTTCTTTTAGTGTGTTTGCCTTAATCCAAAGGAAGAATTCTAACAGGGTAACTTGTGGCACTTTGAAGGCTCTTTTGGGATATATACATGTATATGTGTGTGTGTGTGTGTGTGTGTGTGTGTGTGTGTATACTATATATGGAGAGAGGGAGAGAGAAAGAGAGAGAGAGAGAGAGAGAGGGAGAGAGAGAGAGAGAGGGAGGGAGAGATTATACATCTACTATGTTCTAGGCACTATTCAAAAAAGAATAAGACTTGCTCTCAAAAAAGAGTTTCATGATCAAGAGAAGATGGGAAGTAGATGTATAAGTATATACTAAACAAATATAAAGAGAATATAAAGTAATATAAAGAAGGTAAGCTGCAAGCAATTACAGAGGGAGGGTATTAGTAGTTTGGGGGAATTGAAAGTTTCCTGTTGAAAGTGAAGCTTGCACTATGACTTGAAGCTAGAGAAGAATTTTATGTGGCAGATGCTGGGGGATGGGGCGGGGGGGATGGTACAGTCCAGGCATGAGAAGCAATCTAGCAAAATCAGAGGGAAAGGAGATGGAGGGGTGAGAGAGAGAAAGAAAGAGAGAGAGAGAGAGAGAGAGAGAGAGAGAGAGAGAGAGAGAGAGAGAGAGAAACAGAAGGATATCTGTAATGGTAACGGACTGTGAAAGGCTTTAAAAGCTAAACAGAGTAGTCTATATTTGATCCTAGAGGCAATAGAGACCCACTGAAGTTTACTGAGTAGGGAAGTGGGAAGGTCAGATTTGCAATTAAGGAAAATCACTTGGGCAGCAGTAGCAGAGAATAGAATGGACTGGAATGAGGAGAAACTTAAAACAGGAAGACTAATGAAGAGTTAGTTGCAATAATCTGAGCCAGAAGTGATGAGGCCCTGAACTAATGTGACAATTCCACAAGCAAAAGAAGAGGTCTGATGCAAGAATGTTGTAAAGGAGAAAAGGCCAGTTTTGTCCCCTGATTGTATAGGAAGGATGAGAATGAGGAGGAATGAATGATTAAGAAGCAAGGATGTTGGAAGTGTGATGGGGCCTCCAATAGAAATAAGGAAGTCTGGAAAAGGGAAAGGTTTGGGGGAGAAAGTTAATGAGTTCAGTTTTGAACACCTTCACTTTAAGATGTCTTTAAGACATCCAACCAACAATTACTGATGTAGGATTGACACTCAGTGGTGGTGCTGGTGATGATGGGGACTGCGTATATAAATCTGTAGATCATTAGCATAGAAATGACAGTCAGAGCCATGGGAGTTGATGAGGTCACCAAAAGAGGCAGTGTTGAGAGAGAAAAGAAGAGGGCCCAGGACAGATGCCTGGAGAGCACCTGTAGTTAGGCTTTATGACATGTATGATCAGCCAGCAAAAGCAATGTGGGAGTGGTCAGACAGGAGGAGAACCAGGAGACAGTTACATCACAAACACTTAGAGAGGAAAGAGCATCCAGGAAGAGAGGGTGATACCAGTGTCAAAAATATGGAGAAAAGACTGAAGAGGAGCATAGTACCTGTCTTTAAATATTTTCAAATCTGATCTATAGAAGAGATGGCAGGTTTATTTTTGTGTTGCTTCATTTTGTGTGATTCCCAAATAGTTGCATGTAAAAAAAATTCCTGTAAACTGAATCATATTAGAAATATGCTCTGAGGCAGCTTTCTGTTTAAAGAAATCTTGTGAATCTTTGGTAAAGCAAATAGCTTACCTCAGTTCCTCAGTCATATACATCAGGATCTAAATCCTCTTAAGGCTGTTTTCAGTGAGGTAGGCCTGAGTGCCTTAACTCCACACTAAATCAAAATCAGGAATTTCCAGGCACCTCTGGTTCTGAGAACACTTGTAACATGGCAGCACAACTTGGGGCTTCAGAGCTCCCGCAACAGACACATATCCCTAGTACCAGAGCTGCAGTCAGGATTAGATGACACAAAGCCCCCAAATCTCTTCCTTCATTCTCTCCCAAGAGGAAGGGAAAACATTTTCTCAATAATTGATCTGCAACCTCTTTACAACTCTAGATTCTTCTGAGATACATAATTATGAGTTCTGCTTATGTGACTTTAGTTCAGACCTTTCTATTTAAGCAATTCTGGGCCTCAATGTCTCACCTATAAAATGAGAAGATTAGATGAAATGATTTCTAAGGTTACTTTCAGCTCTAACATTCTTTTCTCATCTTTTCCTTCTTCCCTTATTTTTTCCTTCCCTCCCCTTTCCCTTCCTCCCTCCCTCTCTCCCTTCCTTTCCTTCCTTCCTTCTTTCCTTCCTTCCTTCCTTCTTTCCTTCCTTCCTTCCTTCCTTCCTTCCTTCCTTCCTTCCTTCCTTCCTTCCTTCCTTCCTTCCTTC
>CM053596.1:227142632-227168349 GCA_028646575.1 Pseudocheirus occidentalis | reverse complement strand
TATACTTTCTTTGCTTTCTTTAACAGAACAGATTGGCCATCATTTTAAGATACGACTCAAACACCACATCCTACTTGAAGTAGATGTAGATCTCTGCATCTTTCCTAATCTCTCTCTAACTACTAATGTCCTCTTCCCAACTACCTTGTATTTATTGCCTTCTATTTATTTATATTTTATTCCTTACATGTATATAAATAACAAATATGTATACGTGAATAATATGTAATATACACACATGTATATTATATGTGGATATATATGTGTGGACATGGATACAGATACAGATAGGTAAGACAATGGAAAGAATGATAAAGTTGGAGTCAGGAAGACCTGAATTCAAATCTAGCCTCCTACATTAGTTGTGTAACTCTGGTCAAAGAACTTAACCTCCATCTGCTTCTGGTCCCTCACCTGTAAAAAGAGGAAAATAATAGCACCCAGTTCCAGAATTGTTGTGAGGATCAAATGAAATAACAATTGTAAAGTGCTTTGTAAATTTTAAAGTGCAATATAAAAGCTAGAAATTATTATTAAAGAATATATAATATTTGTCATATAGTAGATATATATTTGTGTATTTACATAGATTAGACAGATAGACAGACAGGCAGATAGATAGATAGATTGACAGATAGATAGATAGATGGATGAACGGATGGATAGATAGATAGATTGACAGATAGACAGATAGATAGAGATAGATAGATAGATAGATAGATGGATAGATAGATAGATAGATAGATGGATGAATGGATGGATAGATAGATAGATTGATTGACAGATAGATAGATAGAGATAGATAGATAGATAGATGGATAGATAGATAGATAGATAGATAGACAGACAGACTGATAGATGATAGATTCCCTCATTAGAATGTAAGATCCTTGAGAGTGGAAATTGTTTCATTCTCCGATGGATGTTCCCAGTGCTTGGCATAGTACTTGGAATATAGTAGGTGCTTAATAAATGTTTATTGATTGATAGTTGACTAATGATCTAACTTCTGTTGATGACTTGGAATCGTTATTATAAATACTTATTGTACCATTTGTCATAGAGAGCTACCCTCAGGTGGGCATTGCAGTGTGAAGGGGCTATTTGCCCTGGGATTAAATGACACCAGGCTACTGTGCTTATACCTGCTTTTTTAAAAAAATACTTTTCTGTCTCCTCCTTCCTTGTTAACTATTATATCTCCCCTTTTCCCCTAGTATCTGTCACTAGCAAGATCCACCTGTCCAGTTTGCTACCTTTCATATGTGAATATAAGAATAAAATATTTAAGCCTTGGGCGACTAGGTGGCACAATGAATAGAGCACTGGCCCTGGGGTCAGGAGGACCTGAGTTCAAATTTGGCCTCATACACTTAACACTTACTAGCCGTGTGACCTTGGGCAAGTCACTTAACCTCAATTGCCTCTCCTAAATACACACACACACACACTCACACACACACATTTAGATGGCAGTTAGATAGTACAGTAGACAAAACAGTAGAACTGGAATCAGGAAGATCTGCAAAACCAGCCTCAGATACTTAATACCTGAGTGACTCTGGGCAAGTCATTTAACTCCTGCCTGCCTCAGTTTCCTCACCTATAAAATGGGAATAATAGCACCACCTATTTTCTGGGATTGTTGAAAGCACAAAATGAGATATTTGTAACCCTTGCTAAGCCCTATATAAGTGCCAATGTTATTAGTTGTATATATAGTAAGAGAAGGCAGTTCTGAGTGAGGGCACACACAACTTAGAGCATTAGCTTTGGATATTTATTTTAAATGCCCAGACACTTTTTTCTTCTTCCTCATTTTCATCTGTTGTCCAGTTATTGAAGATAACAGATAGATGACCTACAGGTAAGGGCTATGTTCCTGTGATTAGTAAATCATTTAAAAGAAGAGGAAAGAAGGGTAAAGAACAGTGAAAAAAGAGTTAAAGAGAAAAAGGAACATATGGAATAAAAAGGAAAAGGAACATTATCTTTTCTTCTCAATTTACCAAAGGTTTTCTCCTTCTTTTGCTCAAACATGCAAAAAACCCCAACTTGTCTGCATTATAACTCGGAATATCAAGTCTATTTGAGCAGTAAACCTAAAATGAGGTAAGCAAGGAGGTAATGCTCTTAGAATATTCTAGATTCTAGCACATACAATTGGAAACCGTATTTGGAATAGTCTCCTCTCCTATCCTTAGCTATTTGGTTACTCTTCTATATATTTATTTAAGTTAATAAAGTTCTCCTATTAGAAAAATATTCATTTGCCTTAAATACTTCTAAATTTGTCAAAAATCCTTTATTGATTATTGCCAAGTGTTAGTTTAAGAGACCACCTATAGTTGATAAAATAGAATAAAACCAACTGGACAATGCAGCATAAAAATGTGGTTCCTTTGCTGCTGGGGAAAAAATGTTGACAGTCTCTAAATTTGAGATTACGGCTACAAACCTGTAAGAGCAGACAGATATATGAGTGTGAACACCACATGTTTCCTGAACTGTATACATGGTAAATAATATTCAAAAGGGTTCACAATGGTCATTTAAAAGATGCTCCAATTTACAAGGCATGTCCTGCACAAGGATAAACTTGGCCAATGTCTACCTTCTGCTGAGGGTTGGCCTTAGGAAGTGACAGCTGGGTTTGGGGAAGATGGTAAGATAAGGGAGAAAAAAAAGAGGTAGATTTATAGACACCATTTATAGAGTTTAATATTTTAGGGATGCTGCTTTAATGAAGGATTAATTCCTGTGACTATTATTACTCAACGAATAAACACAGCTATCAACTCTTACTCTTGAAGGCAGTGTTCTGACAAGCAAAGACTCATGGGACAAATGCATGCTGAGTGGGGGAAGGGGAGGACAGAGATGGGATTTAGCTTGAGAGGAGGTCTCTGTTCTCTAAGGAAGGGGGCTTTTGTTATTGCCCGGCTGTGGCATTTCATTCCCATTGTTCCTAGGCAAGGAAAGAATGCTGAGATTGATCCAGAGGTCAAGTCTGTAAATTTGAGCAATGTGACCTCCCCCCTCCCCAACTGTTGGTCTTAGGGGCAGAGTTGGGAAAAAATCATCCATCTCACAGAACTCAAGGGGCAAATAGCCACTGGTCCTTCATAAGATGGGCATGGGAGTGAGTGATGGGTGAGAGGGAAAAGGGATAACCTACTGCTTTTCAGTCTTAGAAGGCCAAATGGAGATGGCAGCTGTAGGGAGAGAAAGGTACCCAACATGCATGGTATGGAAGCAAGGCAGCCCTCACTCTTCTTCCAGTACCATCCCATCCTCACACTAAAGCCAGTTTTTTGCAGAAGCTGGTTCAGAAAGAGAAGAGCATGAACTTGGTTTCTACAAGCTTTGACTTCGTCTCTTTCTTTTGGTCACTCTATGATAACTTCTTCTTCCTTGCAGCTTTAGTCACCTCCAATAAATTCTCTCCACCCAGGGAGGCTGAAAACCAGGCTTTCATGTAATTTGTGGACTGACCCTGGCTGTCAAGTATTTTACAGATTTCTTTGCTATTTGCCACCATGAAAAGGACCCACAAAATGCTCCCATTCCTGCTTTCCTAATGGAACGTTGCACCTAGGTAGGCACATACTTTAACTCTTCCTTCTGGTAGAAAGCCACTTCCAATTTAGAAGGTCCAGTTTGCCATCTTCAGCTTAAGACCTTTCCTGAATATCCTTAGTTCCTTATCTCTCTGAGCTGAAATTTAAATCCTTCTGACTGAAGGATTTAGACCAAGCAAAAAACCAAGTCCAAACCTGCTGTGGCCACAAATAACTAAGACACTAGTGCCTTGCAAATGGAAGAATTCTCAGTTTCATACCTCAGCATGTAAAATATAAAAGAAGAATTTCTATGAAATAGTTTTTGTTTTTTTAATACCAGTTGAATCCCAATTACAACACACTGGAGACCTCACTATGCTATTTGACCAAGCCAGAAATGTCTGTTATTAAATAGAGCTTAAAATAAAATTTCCATTGTGCAATCCTGCCTGAATGATGTGTTTGGTTATACAGAGACTTATTCTGTGATAGCATTTGTTATAATGGAATTTGATATTAATCCTTTTTCTTGATAACCACTAACTCTCTCTCTGCCAGGAGGAGGAATGGATCACTATCACATCCTTCTGTCAAACAAAGCAACAAAACAGTCTGCCTGCCGCAACAACAAGTAAACCCCTGTCAGCCTTCCCTGCTAAAAGGAAGTAGGTGTCTCCAAAGTGAAAAGGAAATTATGTACTTACTAGAGAATGGGACATGCTCTCTCCAGCACTTGTGGTCCAAACAGGTTGGTGCACTCTGGGAGAATGGCTGTATCTTCAGAGCAAGAATGTCTAAAGGCACAGGGGAAGTACGGGACATCTTCATTCGAGCCTGAAGATGGAGAGGAAAGAGGAAGAATTGAAAGTGGACCAAGATTTGTTTTCTTGTCACTGATTTCCCTTTTGCCCCCTCCCTCCTTCACCCAAATCTTGTCCCCAGATAGAATAGCTATTGATGTGGTAAGATGTGAAGGATGTGGGAAAGGACTCTCTGAGAAAACAAACGAAACAAAATCATTACCCGCTATCTGTCATGATGCCTTTACTGGGGTTGTTTTAGAGTTAGACATTGTTCTCACCAGGCTCTCCTTTCTTTTATTTTATTCTTTTAATGCACATACTCCTTGGAGGGATGCTATTTTAAGTCCGTTCCTCCCTGATCAAAGCAATTCAGGCAGCATGAAGACCTGGGGTGCCTGGGTGGGGCTGAGGAGACACAGGAAGGCCTCCCCTCCCTCATCCCCCCCAAACAACTTTTGTGTCTTCACAATTTTTGATTGGTCCAGCATGCTGGATCCATTGGCAGAGTCTCAAGTTCAGAAGGTATTGGTGGGATTCTACAATCCTCTTAGGTTTCATGAAGCTCCAATTTTACTGGAAGGACATGAAGATGTGACATTTTTATTTGTTTACGTTTTTTCCTTAAGGACAAAAAAAAATCAGCCTTGTTGTCTAGAGTGGAGAGGCCAGCCTTGAAACCAGAAGGTTCTGGCTGGTTGATGTCTGTCCAATCTTTAACATATACTGGTGGGGTGACCTTGAGCAAGGCAGTGTTTTTTAGGCATCTCAAAACTCAGAATTGCAGAGAAGGTGCTCACCTGAAATGGTAGAGGGAATTTCTTCACCTGGGAATTCCCTAAACCAATGAAATCACAGATCCAGTCCCTTTCCCTATTCCCTCTCCTAAGAATATGTTTTATTTGGAGCAGCTGAAACAAAAATTAAAAATAACCAACAAAACCTCACCAACATTTCAGTGTCAAATTCCTATTTGATAAATTACTATGTCTGGGGATTTAAAAAATCATCAGCTAATGCTTATTGAGTTGCTACATGAGTGGCTCTGAATAAAGTATAGCAAGAGACTGTGAAAGAAAGTCAGTATCCAGGCTAGCATAGTGAGATAACAGCATATCTCTCCGAACTTTGCCCTTCCACGTCTCTCCTGCCCCCTACTCCCCAGTACTTGCCTTAGTTCATTATACTGCAGTATGGAAATCTACCTCAATGGAGCTGGTCCACTATTTAGCTCTACTACATAGTGTCAGGATTCACTGTGGAAACTCCTCCAGCAGTACAAATTAGCAATTCATTTGCAACTTTGTTTAAGAGAATCGTGAGGACCCTCAGTATGGTCACTCTTGAACCCAGGTCTTTCTGACTGAGTCAATTGAACCCACGTTGTATAATTGGTTTAGAGTTGAAAGGGATTTTAGAGGCCATCTAACCAAATCCCCTCATTTCACAGATGACAAAACTGAAGTCCAGATATTCCCACATAGCTAGTGAGACTCTAAGGCAATATTGCAACACCAATCTTCTTAACTCCAGGCCCACTGCTGTATACACTGTATCTTTATGACTCTAAGCTAGCCTCCCCCTAGTCATTAGAACCACATTGCTTCTCACATATATCATTATAATTATTAAGCATAATTTTCTTCTCCCCTTGGATATCACAGTATTTAAATTTCCAACAGTAGAGCTTCATTCCTACAGATTATAGCAGTCTCTTGGCTTTTAAAAAGTAGGAATAATTATATTTGTATAAACTCTCATACAGGCTTGTTCTGATGAAGGTGCTCAGTATATAAATGTAAGCAATGAATAATATTCATATTTAAATGCAAGTGATGAAAAAATTTTTTTATATTATGGAAGGGGTAAAACATTAACCCATAATCATATAAGATTACTTTCCAAAAGGGTTAACTATAAACACAGTCTTAAAAAACATAGGGAATATATTCCAAGCTAGCCACAAAATTCAGACCATGGTGGAGGCCTCTGCATTTAGGAACTCTAAGCATCCAGGAGTTAGGGGAAAGGGGGTAAGAGACCTGGGAAGGTACTGAATGCAAATTTGGTCTTCCTAATTAATGGCAGATTCTGGCCTTGTTGGCACAAATATCATGCCCATTCTTAATTGGGAACCTTGAAATTTTTCCATCCTGGTGTGGAAGATGAAACCAGAGGGCTGACCTCAGTACAACATAAAAATGTCTTTTTTTCATCCACATGTAGATCTGGAAAGGAGACAAAGCTATCTCTCCCTCTATTCACCACCACCTGGGATGGAAGTACCACCATGGAAAGGAAAAGTAATTAAAAAAAAAGAAAGTAAAGCCTTAAATGCTCTTGTTAGGGCAAAGGAATTCAGAGGAGACAAAAGGAGAAAGATGGAAAGAGATGAATCAGGACTGTGACAAGGGAAGGATATACTATTCCTCACAGATAAGGGATTTATGACAAATTCTGACTTAAGTCTAGCTTCTTTTCCTTCAGGGCTAAATGGTTCAACTCTAAAATCATGGAATTTTAGGCTGAAAGGAGCCTTTGAGGTCATTAACTCATAGGATCACGGGGTTTAGAGTTGGAAGGGAGTATCATCCCATGGCTTTATTTGGCAGATGAGGAAACTGAGGCCCAGAGAAGTGAAATAATTTTCTTAAGGTCAAACAGCAAGTTAACGAAGCAGCTGAGTGGGTGTAATAGATTAAACAAACTAGATTTGGCATCAGGAAGACCTAAGTTTTAATCTGACCTCAGACTCTGGCCAAGTCACTTAATCATTCTGTGCCTCAGTTTCCACATTTGTAAAATGAGGATAATAATAGCACCTATCTCAAAGGGTAGCTTCAAGGATCAAAATTTGACGGTGCATAATGCAGCACTTTGCAAACCTTAAAGTGTGACGTAAATGTTACTGTTGTTACAATAGGACCAAGATCAAAACTCAGGTTTCCTGATTCCTGGGTGAGTGTGCTTTCTGTGACAGCATGGTAGTTTCCTGACTTTATTCATACTGAACTGCTGGGCACTGTCTTCACTGCTAAAGGCTCAGCACACAAATATAACCACAGGAATATATGTCTTACCTTGCATATCTATCGAGACAGCAGCCCTCCCTCTGGTTTGCTAAAGCTTCTGAGAATGTGGAAGGCCAGGCCTTTCTTTAATCAACTTCAGACAAGTGTCTGAGTGTCTACCCCATGCCTGGCTCTTTGCTAGGTGCTACATGAGGTATAAGACCAGGGGAAAATTTAGTGACAGCATTTTCATCTAGTTGGGGAAATAAAGGCAGGAAAATATGACTGCCAATCCAAGGCAGCGTATGACAAATATTAGGTCAAATATTATAGACAGTAGCCCTATAGACAAATGGAGTTCAGAGGAGGCAGGTTGTCATGGTCCTGGAAAGTTAGCTAAAGGAGGCACCATGTTATATAGCAGCAGAACAGAGAGCTAGATGTGGGACCAGAAGACCTAGATCCAAATCCCAGCCCTCAAACTTACTATCTGTGAGACCTCAGGTATGTTTGTTAGCTCCTTTGGTTCTCAGTTTACTCAGTAAAATGCCCAGATGGGCCTAGGTGACCTCAATGGTCTATTTCACCTCTAAGTCCTATGATCTGATGGGAAAGTAAATTGCTGAGTTTGATTTTGAAGGATGAGTAGAATTTGGATTTTTTAAAATGCCTTTTTAAACAAAAACCTAACATGACTATAAAGTCATGAGACTAATAACCTATAAGCCACAAAATAAATTGTCTAATTACTTTATAGTTATACTATCTTTATACTCAATTAAAAGTAATGGGAAACCAGTAAACACAGTGATACTCCAGAAAGATTCCTGGAACATTCTAAGCCTAAATCCTTAATCCTAATAAAATACCTCCTAGTTCTGAACACAAATGGTGATACTTAAATCATAATAATAATTTAAGAGCATACATGGAAGGCACTCTCTGAGGTGCCTGGAAAAACACTGTGTTTCCCATTATGTAGCTTATTTCTTAATCCAACATACAGATCATCTACATCTTCACAAACCTCATTGATACATCTCAAACACAGCTTTCAATGGGTTGCCCATTTACACAAGAAGGTTTCCATTCTCGAAGGAAAGAGATGATAAGAACTGTCTATGAATATAGAACTATCACCCTATCTGAATGTTGAGTATGGAAAAGAAACAAAATCATCCCTGTCTAAATTTTCAGTTGATTTTCCCCCTGCTTGAAATACCCTTCTTCATTCTCTCTGCCTTTCCAAATCCTGTGAGACCCAAGTTAAGTTCCATGAAAATTTCCCTAATGACACTAGTTCACTCTGGTTCTTCTGTCCTCCAATGTGTTTTGCATTTCTTGCCTATGATGCCTAATTAACACCACATTAAGTAGTCTCCTTTTTTCTTGCGTTTGTACCAAGCCTCTTGGCACTTTATTATATACTGTCTTATTCTCTAATTGTTCTAATTGCTTCTTGTCTCCCCAACTAGACACTTTGATGCTAGGGAAATGACCTTGTCTTCCCTTTTCCTCGAATCCTCTATTAGGGATTCCTATTCCTTTGAGTAGACCAAAGGTGGTCTGCCATCCAGATGATCTGCAGCCACTTGGGAATACTTTATCAGTGGTTGCTGTTCTCCTCTTCCCCTAAGACCTCTGTTGTCATCCGATGGAGACTTTGGGAATCCCCTTTGATTTATGGTGCATCAGTCTTTTTTATGGGTTCTATAACTACTTTTTCCTTCTCCCTCTTTTTCAGACACATTTCTAATCTGATTTCCTTTGTCCCTATTTATACCCAATTCTCAATCAGCATGGTATAGAGTAGAAAAAAGTGGGTATGTAGTCAACCTGGATTTGGTTCTGGGTTCTGCTATTTGCTACTTGTGTAACCCTGTCCAAGTCATTTAATGTCTCAGAGAGTTCCTCATCTGTAAAACTGTAGAGATTATGCCAGATGACCAACCACTAAGGTCCATTCTAGCTCAGATAGTCCATGAGACTGCCAGGTGGGTTAGTACACTGGACCTGGAATCAGGAAGACCTGAGTTCAGATCCCAACTCAGACATTTACTAGTTGTGAGGCCCTATACAAGTCATTGAACCTCTTAGCCTCAGTTTCCTCATCTGGAAAATGAGCATAATAATAGCATCTACCTTACAAGGTTGTTGTGAACATAAAAATGAGAGTATATGTAAAGTGCTTTGCAAAGCTTAAAGTGACTTATAAATAATAACTATTATTATCATTATTATCTGGTGATTACATATGGTTAGGAACACAACTTGTATCCATAAAATACTAGTTAGTGATATACGAACAAACATTCTGCAGAAATGAGTTCTGAATAATGAGTTTGAATGATCAACATGTAAGACTGGAGGGGGGGAGAGTAACGAAGAGCTGACCAGCTACATTTCCATGTTGATTTGGAGCATGAAGTGAAGTGATTTCTATCACGGTAATTTTTAAATGGAAACCTGATGGCAATAACTCTCTAAGGGTCCCTCCCCCCTCCCAAATCTCCAGATAAAATTGTGGGATGCTGACCACGTGTTTCAGGTCTTAATGAAAAACACAATGGATAATTTCCATTTCTATAAAAACCATTTCTTGAAGTATTCATTTTTTATAGCAATTATATTGATCTCACAAGTAGGAGGAATTAAAGTTCACTGATTATTCAATTTATTCCCAGACATGGGTAGGTTTTCTTCTATTCTTCATTTCAGAGAGAGGATAAAGAAATCATAATTCCTTATCTTTGTATAGCACTTCTGATTTTTGAGTACTTCCACTTCTGCTTTTTCATTTGATTCCCAATAAAAATTTAGTGAAATGAATTAGGATATTTGACAAATGAAGAATCTGAGTGCAGAAAGGCTAAGAGTGCCTTGCCCAAGGTAATACAGTTAGTTAGTGACAGACAATGCAAGGACTAGAACTTGGTGCTGCCAACTTTCAGACTACTTTTCTTTCCTAGTTTTGGCAGACTTTTAGAATTACAGAATCTTACATTTAGAAAGACCCTCAAAAATCCAATGGTCCACACAATGCAGAAATCCACCCCACTCTCACTTCTCCTCCTCCCCCACCATACCATACTTGACAGATGGTCAGTCATTCAAACTCCTCTGGAATATTTTCAGTGATCCAGGGCTCACTCCTTTTAGTTAAGCAGCTCTAATAATAGTTGATCTTTATATTTAGCTGAAAACTGCCTCACTATAGCTTTCATTAGTTGGTTTTAGTTCTGTCTTTCTGGAGTGACACAAGACTAGTGTAATCCCACTTCCATATGATGGTCCTCCAAATATTTGAAGAAGCCTATTGCATTCTAAAAATCATCTTCCTCATTCCCCAAGTATTCATCATAGGATATGTTTACAATCCCCTGACTGACCTGATCATTCCTTTCTTTATATATTCTAGTATATCAATGTCTAGCTCAATACATGCTATGTCAGGACTAATGCAGAGTTTTGTGGGATTAGTACTTTCCTTGAACTGGACATTATCTTATCTTTATGTGGCCTAAGGTTACACAGAAAGCAGCATGGTTTGATGGAGCTAGAATCAAAAGACCTGGGTGTAAGTACCCGCTCTACCATTTATTGGCTATAACCCCTGGGTGAGCCTCTTTGGTAAATGGATGAAAATATTCCTGGTACTACCCACCTGACATGATTGTTTAAAGGAGAGTGGAGAACTTTGTAAGTTGTCCCACGCTATGTCAACCTAAGTTATTGTTAGTTACTATGTCTCACGTTTGATTTATATAGAGCGTGTGGTCCACTAAAACACCCCAGTTATTTTTAACATCAACTGCCGTCAAACCACTCTTGGAAGAAACGAAAAAGACAGGTGTTTTAGACTCATCCTATCCCCATTCAACTGGATTTTTGAATAGAAATATAATAATAGCAATAATAGCTATCATTTACATAGAATTTTAATGTACAAAGCACTTTACAAGTATTATTTAATTTTATAGTCAAAACATCTGGGAGGTAGGTGCTATTATTTTACAGATGAGGAAACAGAGGCAAGCAGAGGTAAAGGAACTTGTCCAGGGTGACACAGCTAGTGTCTAAGGTCAAATGTGAACTCAGGTACTCCTGACTCCAGTTGCAGTGCACTCTACTACACTACCTATTAAAATATATATGCTCATTAAAAATATATGTGTGTGTATTATATATGTGTATATATGTATGTGTGTTTATATACACACATACATATATATATATATGTATACAAATATATACTTTTGAGTATTGGGCCATGATTCTAGCTTGCTGGGATCCCCTTAAATTTGGATTCTCTTGTTCAACGTATTAGCTATTTGTCCCAGTTATACATTATCCACAAATTTGCTAAACATGCCTTCTGCGGTTTTATCCAAATCTTTGATGAGAATGTTGAACAGGACAGGGCCAAGGGCTTCTTCCTACAATTGCAAGAGGTTGACATTGGTCCATTTTTTGGTATTCTTTGGGCCTAGTCATTCAACCAGTTCAGGATCCACTTAATTGTATTTAGCATCCAGCCCTCTTCTTTCCATCTTATCTCAGAGGAGTCACACTATGAGAAACTTTGTCAAATGCCTTGCTGACACCTAGACAGACTTCATCTACCACCTTATCAAAGCAGTTACATTTTTTTGGGGGATCATGCCTCTCTTTAAAAAAAAACAAAACAATGCAGCTCATGTATACTCAACGCCCTGGCGTGAAGGATCCATTTGTAGAGTCAGGAGAGTAACTCTTAGTCACTGCCCCACTCCTAGAGAATGAGGATTACTAAATGAATGTGGTTTTCATTTCTCGGTGTTGTCCTCCATTGAATCATGACTTTGCTTTTCTTTGTCTTTAAAATTGAAAGTTGAGAGGCCTTGGACCTCCTTTACCAGAGGAGGCCCCAAGGGACCTTAGAAGTAACTTCATCCAACCCCCTCATTCACAAATAGAGAAAATGAGCCCAGAGAGGTTGACTGACATGCTCCAAGTCACATACTACAGCACAGCTGGGATAGAAACCCAGATCTTCTGGCTCAAAATCCAGGGCTCCTTCCAATGTGCCACACTATCTCACATAAAATAAATGATCATCTTTTTCCATGTTTGCTCCCCTTCTGCCTCCTTCCTATATTCATATGTTTCCTCTTTGCTCATTTTAAAAGATACAGTTATATTTATTGAATCATACTAATAAATAAAATCAATGTTGTATCATAAATTCAAATAACAAAATCAATTGTATCGATAAAGTTTGTTTCTCCAGTTCTATGTACCATCGTCCTCCTTAATATTTGTCCTTAAATTCCACTGGGTTATTAGACAGTTGCCACTCATTCCTGAAGGCCCCATCAATACCTTAAAGGAATTTCATAAGAAAGCTCCTGTTGTGAGGATATGTCTTTGTGTGAATGCACACACATGGATGCATATGTGTACATGTATAAGTGGATATTTATGTGTATATGTTTATGTATAGTGGTATTATTAGTTGTCCATTCAAACTTTAGTTTTCCTCCTAAGGCGAGTAGAAATCATCCTTCAGCATAGTAGTTGCTCAAAAAATTTACTTTATCAATTCCACTGGGATTGACTTTTCATTGTATAGAATGGGCTGACCACTGGAAAGTAATTTAGTTTGAGTAGATTGCTTTGTCCTCGACATACAACCACACAGGGAAAGGGAGTTTTAAGGTGGGTGTGTTGAGAACTGTGAGAGATAATTTTAAAGTAGATGTTCTTAACCTAGGATCCACAGACTCCTTGTAGGGGTTTATGGGCACATTTTCAGGGGGGTGTGAATTTGGAAGGGAAAATGTTTACATCTTTATTTTCACTAACCTTCCTTCTATTAAAAAATACATACACACTAAGAAGGGAGCCATAGGCTTGGTCAGACTGTTAAAGGGGTTTATGATACCAAAAAAAAAAAAAAAAAGAATTTGTGTTTTCCAGTATGGATTACTCTGAGAGGCCCGGCTTGGTGACTCTAAAGTCATAATGACTTTGATGTAGCACATCAGAACTGACCTTAGAGTCAGGATGACCTGAGCTTGAGTCCTGCCTCAGGCACTTACTAGTTCTGGGCAAGTAATTTGACTTCTCTGCCTCCGGTTTCCTCATCTATAAATTGAGTTTAATAGCACCTACCTCCCAGGGTTGTTGTGAGAATAAAAGATAACATGCATAAAAGTGTTTTGTAAACGTCAAAGTGTCATAGACACGTTCTTGTTGTTGTTCAGTCATTTTTAAGTTGTGTTTGACTCTTTGTGACACTATTTGGGATTTTCTTAGTAGAGCTACGGGAGCGGTTTGCCGTTTCCTTCACCAGCTCATGTTACAGACGAGAAAGCTGAGGCAAACAGGGTTAAGTGATTTGCCCAGGGTGAGGCAGCTAATAAGTATCTGGGGTCAGATTTGAGCTCAGTAAGACTCATCAGGAAGGCCTGGCACTCTATACATTCAACCACCTAGCTGCCCCATATACATGTTAGGTATTGTTATTATTAGCTATTATTAAAACTGTCATGGCTGACAGCAGGAAGCATAAACATTTAGGGAAGGGCAAGGTTCAAAGAAGCAAGTACTAGATAGATAGGAGGCTCATGAATGGGCTAGGAGAGTGTTAAGGCAGAATTTCAAGGGGCCCATCATGTCCCTAATGACTGCCTCTAGCCATTCATAGAAAGCAGTATGGCCCATCTCTGTGCAGACACCATCTCTGGAGTCTCAGGCCTAAAACAAATAATATATAATAACTGTCGAGTAGTTCCTACATGGCACACTGATAGTCTGAAGGAGTTTTCCCTTAAAATTTTCTTTTAAGATTTTAAATTTAAAAACAAAACTTGCTTCTACCAAAATCTTCCCCTGATTTCTCGTTGTGGCATAGAGGTGACTCTGGGAAGTCATGCCACCATAGTACAAACTCTGGCTGGTCCTATCACCTTGGGAAGGCTTCACATATCTGCCCAGCAACCAACTATATATTTATCATCCCAGGACCATACAAACTGAACACCGAGAAGTTCATAACTTGATTGGCTACCTGATGATGAATTTGGGGGGCTGGACAATCCCTAAATCCCATCTCCTAGGATACTGAGAGGTCGTGAACCTGTGTTGATGGACTGAACGCCTGCACCAATGAAATCATAGCTCTCTGAAGTATCACTAGTAAGTTTTCAAAAGTGACACAAGCGATAGACTTTTTTTCCCCACTCTGATTTGGAGCCTTTCAAAGTAGGTCATATTTAACACCTTTTGAAACACCTGAGCAACATCCCGTAACCATGATGACATGGCTTCAAAAGCACAACCTTAGTATTTCGGGAAACTCAATCCGAGTGCAGGGATTAACAAAAGCAGTGACTAGACCACAAGACACAGGAGCAAACTTTTATTGAAAAGATAATAACATCTGAGCCACAGACTGAGTCTGACTATATATTTTCTGCAAGTTTTATGGCCTTAGTAAAAGCCAGTTTCCCAAAGTGCATCACCTTATGTTTCCTGGGGGCATTTAGACTTTTCAAATATTGGTTCTGATTCTGATTCTACAGCACACAAGTGAAGCTTAGACCCATAAAGAGGGGATTAGCATGAGTTCTAAATCACCTTTATTTTTTTGTGTTATGTGCCTTTCCTTGAAGGAGTAGAAAAAGTCCAAATATTTCTTCTTAATGGAAGTTGAGAGTCAGGAGGCCCCAGTTCAAATGTCCTTTTTGCCAGTTTCTAGCACAGTGACCATGGGTAAATCACTAAACCTTTTTGAGTATCAGGTTGTTGTTGTTTTTTAACTACAAAAGGTATATGATAAAAACTCATCAGAGGCAAGATTATATAATAAATAGAGAGCCATCCTTAGCAAGAAGAAGATCTGGATTCAAGTCTTGTCTCTGACTCAGACTGAATATATGAAGCAATCATCTAACCCAGGGGTGGGGAACCTGAGGTCTCAAGGTCATGTGTGGCCTTCTAGGTCCAGGGGTTTTACAGAACAAATCCTTTTATTAAGGGGATTTAAGTAGATTCTAACCTTTTGGTGTCTTAGGTAACTCTCTAAGACTCTAAATTACAGGAATGTTACATGTGAGTATCAGTGGGTGTCATTTCTATCTGAGGAGTATTATCTTATATTATCTTATATTATTATCTTATATTAAAGAATCTTATATTATCTTATTTTATTATCTTATATTATCTTATATTAAAGAATCATAGATATGAAATAAAAATGTTTTTGCTACCCATATCTGAGGTTGTTGTGCGGAATGTTTTGTAGTCTTTACCAAATGAATGTGAATTATTATCATTGTATTCACTTTCCTAGAATGGTCACTGTTAGAAAGTGTACCTCCGAATATATGTGTGTGCATGTTTCACCCCTTCCTTAGCCTAACCTTCAAGTTTCCCCATAATCCACAGTCTGGCTTCAACTTGCCTTTCCAATCTTCTCTCCCATTACTCCCCACAAAACCCACTCCTAGAGACATTACTCACTATGGCTCAAAACACATTTTGTTCCTACTTACCTCCACACTCACTCTGTCTACAACATGTGCATTCTCCCACCTCTCTCAAAATGTGTTCCTCATCTCTTGTCTCCCTACCCAAAACCTGCATAATGGAAATGCATCTATATCCTTCAGGAAGGCTACCCTGATCATTCAAACCTATTCCTATCTTCCCTCCTACAAAATCATAGGACCATTCATAGGATTATAGATTTAGAGCTGAAAGACATCTTGGTGATACACTAGCTCAACCTTTCATTTTCCAGATGAGGTCATTGAGACCCAAAGAGCTTAAGCAACTTAATAAGATCATAAGGTAGTACTTGGGAGAGATTAGATTCAAACATTCTAAATCATAGGATCATCAATTTAAAGGTAGGTCATTGAGTCTACTGCTCCTATTTTACAGATGAGGAAACCAAGACTCCAAAGGTTAAGCAATTTGCCCAAAGTCACAAACTTGGTAAATACTAGAACTGGGATTCAAACACTCCAAATCATGGGAGCTAATATTTAGAGCCAGAAGGTCCCTTAGAGATCATTGAGTGTCCTGATCTCTTTTATAGATGAAGAAAACAGAGACTCAGAGGCCCAAGAACACACAGCTAATAAGTGTTTAAGGTGAGGTTCAAAACCATGTCCAACAATCTATCCACTATTCAATGCTGTTCTTCCCATTCCAATACACCGGACGCCTAAATACTCCCTAGGAATATCTGTTTGTGGTCTTCTGCTGTTGTTTAATGGTCATATTAATTTTTGTTATCTGTGTATTCTCTTGACACTACAATTAGACCATAAACTTGTTAATCACTGGGACCATTCCTCTCTATTCCCAATAGCATCTAACAAAAGGCTGGGGATATAGTCGGTACTCAATGACCACATGTCCACAAGGAGAAATTTGATACATAATAGGGAAAGGACAGCATGAAACACCAACCACAAAACAGCCACCACGAAACAGCCACCACAAAACACACACCTGTTCTCCTATGGCGAAATTACCACACAGTCGTTTGCCACTGCTCCAGACAGCCAGGAGCCAGGAGGAGACAAGATACAGCTTAAGAGAGACTGGAAGGTGACAGCAGAAAATGACAAGCACAGCTGGAGAGGAGGAGGAAGCACAAGGCCAGATACAAAGAAAGATGGCTGGAGGGTGTCTTACTTTGACCAGGTCCTTTGGCAGCGTCCCAGCATGCACCCCCCTCTCCAAATGGGCCTGCTTTTTTAGTTTCCTTTTCCGCTGCTTCTCCAGCCACAAGTCATCAAAGCTGGCATAGTGGTTCCGAGACAATGTTGTAGTCTTGTGGGATGTCTCCGAGGGGCTTCTGTCCGCAGAGGGGAAGGGGAAAGTCCAGGCGATGTTGTCAATGGTGGAGAATGGTCTTTGGGTGGACACTGTGGGAGGAACTCTCTTACCACAGTGGCAAACCAGCTTCTCACCTAGTCTTCCTTCAGACAGCGTGTTGTTTTGAAAGGTAGGGTCCTGTTTTGTAAGCATCAAGAGAGGACACATCAATTTTGGGCAGGTTTTACATGCACTTACCCTTTCCAATTCAGACAATAGTCTTGTGCATTAAACGGGACACCTCGCACATTTAAAACAGCTTTTAAAAATGTTGACATTTTTAGGCTGAGGCAGACAAATCGATTTTATTCCCAAAGCTAATTATTTAAGTAAGATTTGCCTTGATCAAAAACATTACTGCATCAAAGATACTGCTGAGCCAGTCTCCTTGCTATAAATACAAAATTATACAATCACAGAAATGATGAATTCTTAGAATCATAGAATGTTAGAACTAAAAAAGGATCTAAGAAATCCTCTAGTCTGATTCTCTCTCTCTCTTTTTAAAAACTTTTTGGAGGACAGGGCAATTGGGGTTAAGTGATTTGCTCAAGGTCACAAGGCTAGTAAGTACTAAATGTCCAAGGCTGGATTTGAACTCAGGTCCTACTGAATGCAGGGCTGGTGCTCTATTTACTGCACCACCTAGCTGCCCCTGATTTTCTTTTTTTTTTTTATATATCTACAATGAAACCAAGATCCAGAAAAGTAAAATTATTTACCCCAATTCTATCTATTAACAAATATGTTATACAAATGCAAATATAATTGAATTTCTTACTGGCCAGTAATCCAGATAAGAGCTCTTACTTAGAAATTTAGCTTTGGGAATAAGGTTACAAATACATGTGTAATTGATATTTTTGTTACTCATTCTTTACTTCCATAGCAGAAATGACCAAATAGCTATTGAATGGCAAATTATCAAGTCAATTCATTTCAAATTTCCATTAAACATCTAGATTTTTGATCTACAAGACACCAAACATCCTGACTTTGAATTTTTATTTTAAAAAGAACCACCTAAATTGAGAGGCTCTTTGGGCATTTTGTTAAAGTAGCCTTTGTCTGCATTTGAGAATCATCCCCTTGGCAGATTACAGAAGCCAATTCTCTTAAAAGATTTGCTTTGCTCTCTCCTCCCCTCCAGACCCACAATTTCATACTCAGAAATCCACTTTACACAACAAGAAGTCCTTGTACTATGGCATCCAAGGGATCTCAAAGCATTTTATGTGGATTATCTAGGAAAAAGGATGAAACTGTTCTTTTAACTGTTTCCAGAAGACTGCTCTTTTTCAATTACAGGTAGAGAAGATGTTTGGTTAATTGCTATATGGTAAATTACTTTTTATAGGCCTTCACTTGGTAAGATGAAAGGATAATTGCTTAATTGGAAGAAAAATATAACAGGAAAGAGCCTCTAACCAAGTTTCACTCTATTATTCCAACTTCATACCTGGAGAAGGATCGAGGTCCAGAAAGAATGAATTGCCTTGCCCAGTGTCAATATAATACATTATGGTATCAATTAAGCAAGCCACCACTTTCTTCTACTGTTTAAGACCCTATAATAACTGTCTATTCCCATCATTAAGTCCTAGAGTCCAAGAATATGAGTTAAAGGGTACCTCAGGTATCATCTAATTCAGTCCATGAGTTGTATCTATTTCCCTTCACCCCTTCATGTAAAGCCCTTCATAACTGCCTCCAACCTACTGGTCTGGCTTTATCTCCCACTAATTTCTTTGTTCAAGTCAAACTATTATCCTACAAACACACCAATCTTGTTACGTCATCTGTGCTTTTTCCTCATGTACTCTTGTATCAGCAAGCACCCTAGCATACCCAGGGCAGCTGCTAGCACAGGTTCTTAGATCTGCTTTTCTAAAGGAAAACAACTCAAAATGGGTTAACAATCTTTCTTTAATCAAACAAACATATCATTTACCTAGTTCAGGGGGAAAAGTCAGCACCTTGAACTCCAGAGAATACAAACCCAAGTTACAGGCACAAGTTACAAACACAAGTTACAAACAGACCAAGAAACAGATCAGCAGATGGGCTTCCAACCATCTGATCAACACATCTATTACACATTCAAGTTACCAGAGAGGAAAGCATCTACATCTGGGTTTTTCAAAGCCAGGGGGCTCAACAGCTTCCCAGAGTCTCATCTCAAATCACACAACTCTTCTCAAAGTGAGCCCCAAAGCAAAGCCCTCACACCAAGGCATATATATAGGCTTCTCCTGGGTCAGCCCTCTTGACCCACTGTCCAATTACAAAGCAACAAGGTGTGGCCATTCCTCCCAAAAAAACAAGCTTCTTGCCACAGGCTCCACATGAACTTTCTCGGAGCCACTTAAGCAAAGGGGATAGGGGCAGGAAAGAGCTTCAGATTTCCACTACAACTCTGCATTCTGAACTTATCCACCTGAAATTCCTCTTTCCAAAGTAACCAGCAATTGACACATGTGACAGTCTTCTCTCAGGCCTCATCCTTCTTGATTTCTCTTCTGCATTTAAAAGTGTTGATCACCCTCTCTTCGTGAATAACCTCTCCTCTCTGGATTTTCATGACACTTTCCTACTGATTTTCCTCCTATCTGTCAAACTATCCTTTCTGCTTCTCCTTTAATGAGTCATTATCTATGTCATATCCCCTAACTGTGGATGTTCCTCAAGGCTCTTCCCTGGGTCCTCTCTTCTTCTCTTATAGACGATTCTCTGACCTGTGTATCTAGTCCCAATCTCTTCTTTAAACTTCAGTCCCACATCATCAGGTGGACACACAAAACTCAACTTGTTCAAAACAGAACTCATTATTTTACCCTCAAATCTACCCCTTTTCTGATATTTTCTATTTCTGTCAAAGGCTCCGCAGTTCTTCCAGTGTCTCAATTTTAACCTTGTTACCGTCCTCAACCCTACTACCTGAGACCTTTTCTGACCCCCCCTTACTACTAGGGCCTTCCACCCCTGGAATATCTTGTGTTTACCTGGCATTTTTTGTATGCATTTTTCTGCATATATATACATATGCCTGTATTCATACATATATACAAACATATATGTGTGTACATACAGTGTCTAACTCAATAGTCTGGAGAGTAGGTTTCATTTGTTTGTCTCTGTATTTCCAATATCTAGCATAGTGCCTGACATATTGTTGTGGCTTAATAAATACCTGATTGGTTTATTTGCTCTGGTATGGAAACACTGCCTGTAATCAAAAACAGTAGATATTACAATTTGACTGACTGAGGTGACCACCATGCTTATTCAGGGAACTGTGGTGAGGAACACAAGCTCTATCTCTTATACTTTCATCAGACTACTACCATGGGGTTGCTAATACTGGATATTTTCAAACACTGTACTGCAATGTTTCATTATAACACAAAGATGACACAAGCTTCTCAAAGGTTATGATAGCACCTACAAATTCTGGCTGGATATACAAAGCTGGGAAAAGTTCATGTAAAGGCTGCCAATGGACTGGTAGTTTGTCCAGCTTAATATGAAGAAATTCATTATGACAAGGTTGACCCAACAAGGAATGGTTTTGGGAAAAGGAGAGAAAGCAGCTAAGAAAGACTGTCTACTAAATTATGTAGTGGTCTTAACCTATTTTGTGGCAGGAATGCTGAGGAAATTACAGATCTTATAAAGTACTGATAGAGATTTTTCTACTTTAAAATAGTGAAATGTATTATCTTATAATATCTCTTTGCAGCAGTTCTGGGTTCCGGCAGTTCCATTAGTCACTACTGTTATTAGTAACATGTTTGGTGGTCACTGGATGCTTTTTCCACAATTTAAACACTTCAATGGCAAAAATTCAGGCCTAAAAGAAAATAGCTGGTTTGGGAACTAGAAACTCAGATTCTTACTTGCCAATGTGTCATTTCTACTGGGTGTCCCAGACAGAAAGGTCACACCTGCTCTTTTTCCATTGAGATTTTGGGGAAGATATGACCATCTCTTTCCTCACTGGTGTCTTGAGGGTCATTCATACATTACCCCTCTGATTGTCTTAGGGAAAAATGTCTGATTAGACATTAGACATAATTAGACAGGGAAGTAGGAGGATGAAAGAATTATGGCATAGTTGGGTTATTCTAATGGATCTCCCCTGTTTGGGGCAAGGGTGGCTCTGGATGCAAAGCAGGAAAAAGATGGGGATAGCAGTACATTCAGACTGGCTTGTATTCATTTCTAGCCTAGAACCCACCTGCAAAAATATTGAGGATTCAAAGAAATCAGACTGACTGCTTTATCACAGGAAAACTATTTGGCACAAGAATGGGATGTCAGTTCTTTCTCCTTGTAGAATTTGTATTCAGTACAAATGTCCTATCCTACTTGTGAAATTAGAGCCTAAAAAATCAATTCTATCCCTACCTCAGGAAATGGAATGTCAAAAACTATGCAGTATAGGAGAAATTCCAGTCTATTTTGGTGGAAACTATTATATTAGTCAATGAAGATAGGAGTAGGTCAAATCCTGTGGCAACTGAAGTAGAGTTTGTTATCAGATATTGTTCTAATTAATGAGCAGTTGTTCCTGTTGGAGATTTTTGTTGCAATGATATTTTCTATAACAGAATTTTATGTCTGCCAAAGGTCAGGCTAAGAAATTTCCTTAGTTGTATCTTTATGAGATAATCAAATTCATTAAGAAAAAAATTAAACAGATTCAATTTACAGAATAAGTAAATTTAAATTACAGTATATTTGCTCATGTTTCCCTTTTTACTCCACAGATAATGTTTTATACCCTTCCCACACTGGGAAAGAAGGAAGGAAAGAAAGAGGAAGGAAGGGAAGAGAAGGGAAAGGGGAAGGAGAAAAGGAAAGAGAAGAGAAATGAAAGGATAAAGAAGGGAAGGGGAAGGAAGGGAAAGGAGGTATAGGAAAGAGGTAAGGAAGGAAGGGAGGGAAGGGAAGGAAAGAGAGAGGAAAGAAAGGAAGAAGGGAAGGAGAGAGAATATGGGGGGAAATGAGGAAGGAGGGAGAGAGGGAAGAAAGGAGAAAGGAGAGGAAAAGGACAGAAGGGCAAAGGGAGAAGGGGAAGAAGGAAGGAAGGAGAGTATTAAAAACACGTCTAAGTAGAAGCAGGTCTTCACACAACTACCATTATTACTACAAAAATTATTTTAACATCACTGAAGGCTACAACAATGTGAACTCAAAAGAGCAAAACAATTATAGGTATTCAAAAAGGAATAAGTATCTTAACATCATAGTTTCATAAAAACCTGGAAAGATGCATATAAACTGATGCAAAGTAAAGCGAGCAGAACCAGAACTCTGTACACAGTAACAGCAATGTTGTAATGATGATCAACTATGAAAGATTTAGCTACTCTAAACAATATACAATGATCCAAGACAATTCCAGAGGATTCACAAAGAGGAAAAAAAAATCTGCCTACATATTGACAGAGAACTGTTAAACTCTAACTGCGGATTGAAGCATACTTTTTTTTTCATTTTAATTTTCTTGTTTTTTTTGCATCATGGAAAATATTGAAATATGTTTTGCATGACTTCACATGTATAATTAAGATAATATTTGCTTACCTTCTCAATGGGTAGGGGAAGAGTGGGAGAAAGGGAAAGAATCAGAAACTCAAAAATTTTTAAATGAATGATAAAATAAAACATTTTTATATATTTAGGTAGTTTCATCATTCTTGGAGTTAGAAACATATTTGCTAATGAAAAACATTTTAAATATCTGACAAACATAAAACAAAAAATAAAATAAAGTTTAAGCGATTTGCCCATGTTCACATTGTTAAGGTGTATCAGAGGCAGGATCAATCAATAAACTTTCATTAAGCACTTACTATGTGTCACCCATACCTTCCTGGCTATGTCCAGCCCTCTGTCAACCTTGCCACAAAGCTTCTTTATATAAAAGAGATGGAAAACAGATGAAGGGAAAGAAAAAAAAGGAGCAAAACACACACTTTCTGCTTTGAAACAGATATTTAAATTTAATTAATTTATATAATTAATAAAATTAATATCCTAGCAGATATTTTTCTGGGCACACAGCTTCTTGTCTGGCAAACAAAGGGTCATATTGAAGAGCTCTGCGTAAGGAGTTAGAAAATCTGGGTTTGAATTCTGGCTTTGTTACTCACTGCAACATGTGGCCCTGAGAAAATTACTTAACTTTTCAGTCCAATGTGACATTTGCTTTATTTGCAACATGGTGAGGGTGGCAGAAGTAGTAACTGGGGAACCTCCTAAAGATAGGTCTAGGAATCCAGAGTTCAGAACACAGGCTCTGTTGGGGTTTTGTTGCATCAATGCAATTTGATTCAGTTTCTTGTACAACTCTGGACTAATCACTTCCCTCTCTGGATCTCAGTTTCCTTATCTGCTGAATGAACTACTGCCCCCTCACCTTTTTCCTTTAATTAAAAAAATTATTATAAGAGATGGTGCAATGGGCAGAGAAGACAGAAGGGATTTAGTCAGAAATGAAGGTGAGTTATAGCAAAAGAATTTAAAAACTAAATACATAGTTAGATAAATAAGTAAAATTACTCAGTCCTCACTTCCCATCTGGTAACCCATCTCTTCTGTCTCAGTCCTCTTGGCTCTTTCTAACTCTCTCCATTTGTAAGCTTCTGTGCTTGGAACACTCCAGGTTAGAAAGTAACAAATTCCTATCTGATTGACAGCTCCCTGGCTATAATTTCAGGGGTGGAAAACCACTCAGACCCACTTGAATGGGAGCCCTTAGCTAATTAGAATATGCCACAGCTAGGGTTCAAGCATGGACCCAGGAGTTCCAGACCATCAGGTACTTCCTTAGCTTGCTATGGCCTTTAGGACCATAATAGCTGAGATTCCCTGGTGATGTCACTGGTTGTTTTGGAGATAGAATCCTAGCTTCGGTGTGAAGGGCTTGGTGGACTGCCATAGTTTGGAGGTGTCAACTCACAGTAAGGAGCTCACTGGGCTGCCCAGAGTACCCTTTCTTTCTTGTCCCTGTCTCCTGCTACCTTAGGAATCTCCAGTTAAGCCACAGGGTCTTCTCTTTGGTGCTTTCCCTTAAAGGTATCAGATGAAAGGGCTTATTGCTTTCAGTATAGAATTTCAGATAAAGTTGACTTTGGAGTCAAGCAGGCTTAAATTCAAGTACTACTTCCATCACATACTGCCTATGTGATCCTGGACAAACCGCTTAACCTCTCAGCATCCCAGGCAACTTTCTAAGATTATAAGTTGTTGAGTGGGTATAGGGACATTGGAAAATGAAATTTCTTCACTGTTCCAATGAAATCACAGGTCTGTTTTTTTTTAAGTCCTTAAAAAATTGTTTTCAGTATTGAGTCATTTACATGAAGCACTTTCAGTTCTAGTGATGAATCCTAACACATGCTAATAGATTTTTAGCAAATTCACTTCACATTATTTCAATTTAATTTAACCTTATTCATGTCACTTCTATTTCAGAGTGTAACAGCACAGACAGTGGGGAGGTCTCACATAGACAAGATGCTCATTCCTGGGCCACAGAAAAGCCTCTGCTGCCATTCCCAGATAACATTCTTCAAAGTAGCCACAAGAGGGAGCATTCACACACTCACTCTCCAAGTTACCTTCTTATTCTCCAGTAAAGGGTTTTCATTTGATCGAGTTAATTTTTGTTTGTTTATTTTTCTCTCCTGTCTTACATAATTTTAGGTCTACTAAATTCCTTCATATGTGTGTATGGAGACTTTTATATTTCCCTGGAAAAATACAAGACTTCTCTATTTCAATGTGCTGGCCCTGTGCATAGTTGGTGTAAATGCCCATAGACAGGTTATAATATGAGGGGTGCCCCTAAATCTTCCCCAGTAGTTTGCTACAAGGCCTAAAGTCCCAGCAACTTTCATCCTTTTGAATTAAGGCATTAAAAGTCCTAATGTTTGCTGGTGGACTTTGCAAACCTGTAGAATCTTATTGAAAAGCAATTGGACAGCATGCAGTAAAAGTTACAAAAATAATCATACCCTTCACATGAGGATTTCCACTGTCAGGAGTATACCCTGTAAGTGGTTGTAATGGTAATCAATTTGTTGGATATTTAGGGCTAAGTATGGAAGGTGTGAGCTCTGTCTGGAAGGTGTGAGCTCTGTATGGAAAGTGTAAGCTTTGTCTGGAAGGTGTGAGCCTTGTCTGGAAGGTGTGAATTCCCCTGTTGATGTGGAAGAATGCTATTGGCTGAGACACTCCCCTGTGGACTTGGGAGAAGGCCAGTGTTTATAAGGAATAATTTTTACAGAGACAGAAAGATTTTGGATTTGGCTACTCAGTGGCTGACTGAAGACATGAACAGGATGGGACTTTGTTTGTTGGTGGCCTGGCTGATCCTTGAGTTCCAGGCAAGAGAAGTCCTGAAGGGTTTGAGGTGTGCTGAATCCGGTGAACTTCAGTGTGTGCCAGGGATTGCCTTGAG
>CM053596.1:227066225-227142132 GCA_028646575.1 Pseudocheirus occidentalis | reverse complement strand
TGAATTATTGATTGAATCAACTCCCTCTTAGGGAAACTAGGTCATTTCTTTTGTTAACTGATTGATTGAATCTTAAAATGTGAAGCTGGTTTCTCCCTTAGGGAAACCAGCTGATTCTTCTCTTGTTCCTTATTCCTTTCTGTAATAAGATATAATATTGAGACTTTCCTTGTTCTGAAGATTGTATATAATATTGTGAATTGTTGAAACTATGAACATTGTACTGAATAAAGATTTGTAATGGAATAAACAGAGTGTTCACTAATACCGTGTAATCCGAATCTTAAAAGCTGTGCACAGTAGCATTCTCTCAGGAATCTACTGCTGATTGGCTTTACAGTGGTTCTCAAGAACAGTAACAAAAGATATCTGTTCAAAGATCATGAATTTAAAACTGAAAGATAATTTATAGGACTTCTAGTCTAATACACTTATTGATGAGGCAACTGGGGCCCAGAGCTTACATGATTTGCCCAAGGTCACACAGGCAGAAATGGAAGAATCAGAATTTGAACCTAGGTCTCTAGGTCTATCTGACTACAAACCTCATGTTCTCTCTGTGACAATAAACAAATTGATCCTGATGTTTATAGAGGATTATTATGGCAATATTAGCTATCACTGTAACCAAAAAAAATAGAAGTACCCTAAGTTTCCAGTGGTATGTAAATATTTAAATAAATGTCATTTCAAATCAATTTTAAAGTAAGGTCAATGTATGAGGAATATAAGGAAATCTGGAAAGATCATTATGAAATAATACAATAAAGCAAAAAAGGGCAAAAACAGAAGAATAAAGCATATACTAACTACAGCTAGAAAAAAGGAAAATGAAGATGAATGAAAAAGCAAAGACAAAGTTTAGTTAAATAAATCATGTTGCTTTGTTATAATTCTATGATAAGACCAATGTATGAGGAAAAATCAACGAATATTAATGAGGACTTGGGCAGTATGACTGAAAAAAAGTTATGACACTATGAAATCAACTAACTTAAGTGTAAATAGTTGCTAAGCAAGTTTAAGTGGACATATTAGTGTCCAAAATGAAATTTCTAATCAAGCATTATTTTAAAAAAATCACTTTCTAAAGAAAAAATATTCCACCACTTGGGAAACAAATCCCAAGCCTGGTGGTGTGATGGAGATTTCCATTATCCATATCTACTGAAGGGAAGGATGAAATTATCATTAGAGGGGAAGAAACCACTCCATCTTGTAATTTGTGATAGAGAAGGAAAAGAAATCCAGGAGTGGCCCGATATGCAGAGATTTGGTGGAGAAATCATGGGTTCACAGAAAAGCTAGGTTCCTATGATTTAGTTCCCATGAACTAAAATTCTGTAGAGGAGCAAGAAGGAACCAGCACACGCCCAGTGAGTACAGAAGCAGTGGGGCAGAAGGTCCCTGACTGTGAGCACTTACAGGGGGCTGGAGGTTTGACATTGGTTTCAGGCTAAAGGGATGAACTGAAAATCTGAGGCAAGAGGCACCATTTCCCACACCACAGGGCTAGAGGTGACTACAAATAATTAAGATATTACTACCAAAAAAAATGCACAGGCAAAGGAGAAAGAATTCAACTGTAGAAACCTAGTATGGGAAGAGAGATGACCATGATTCATTCTCAGAGGAGGATAGTAAAGTAAAGAAACCCCCAAAGTGTAGTGTTAAATGGTTACCTGCCCAAAAAGAATTCATAGATCTTAAAAAAGACTTCAAAAGACAAATGATAGAGATGGAGGAAAAACTAAAAAAAGAAAATAAGAATAATCCAAGAAAAACAAGAAGGGTATGAAAGTTAACCAATTAGAAAATCTTAAGGAAGAAATCTTAAGGAAGAAAATGACACCTTGAAAATTAGAATTGGGCAAAGCGAAGCCAGTGAAATTATAAGAGATCAAGAAATGATTAAACAAAGTATGAATGAAGAGAAAAATAGAAGAGAAAGTGAAACATAAAATCAACAGATTTGGAGAATAGATCAAGAAGAGAAAATTTAAAAATAATTGGACTAACTAAAAATTATGATCAAAAAAGAATCTTGATACAATAATACAAGAAATAATAAAAGAACATTGTTCTGAAGTATTAGAACAAGGGAGAAAGTAGAAATAGAAAAAAATCCATCAAACACCACTTAAAAGAGATCCTATAAAGAAAACTCATAGGAATATCATAGTCAAATTCTGAAACCCCCAGGTCAAGGAAAAAATATTAAAAGCATCAAGACTGAAGCAATTTAAATATGATAGTGCCACAATTAGAATCACACAAGACCTAGCAGAAGAGACATTAATGGAATGTAGGTCTTGGAACACAACATATCAAAGAGCAAAAGAACTGAAACTCCAGCCAAAAATATCATACCCTGCAAAGTTAAATATTATCCTGAATGAAAAAAACGGACATTTGATAAACTCTCAGACTTCCAAGACTTCATTAAAAAAAATCCTGAACTTAACAGAAGATTCAACATACAAGGATTAAGAGAAATATAAGGTATATAACAAAGATTGAATATAAGGGACCTATAAGGACAGACCTTACCTTTTATATATATATAATGGACATCTAAGATTCTTATCAATAACTGAGTAGTTTAGGGGTGGCTAGGTGGTGCAGTGAATAGGGCACTAGCCCTGGAGTCAGGAGGACCTGAGTTCAAATTTGACCTCAAACACTTAACACTTCCTAGCCGTGTGACCTTGGGCAAGTCAACTCCAATTGTCTTGCCTTCCCCCCTCCAAAATGTGAGAAAAAAAGGCTAGTAGAAAAAATTGGGTAGTTTATAAGATTGGGGTAAACCTAAGAATGATATAAATTTAAAAATCAAAAGCATTTAGGAACAGCTTAAAAGAGTAATTATTGGAGGTGCAAAAGGGAGAATTGATACAGAGGAATCAGATGGGGGAGGAGGGCTGGTAGTTCTGGTAACCTACTTTCATCAGGAATGAGTTTAAGAGAGAATAATACATATATACTTAGAAGAGTATAATAGTCTTTTTTTTTTTTTTGCTTTTTGGAGGGCAGCTGGGGTTAAGTGACTTGCCCAAGGTCACACTGCTAGTTTTTGTGTTAAGTGTCTGAGGTCAGATTTGAACTCAGGTCCTCCTGACTCCAGGGCCAGTGCTCTATTCACTGCGCCACCTAGCCACCCCCATATAATAGTCTTCTAAACTCAGAAGAAATAAAATGGTAGGGCATAGGGATGGAGGAGAGGGCAAGGGAGGAATCTTTAGAGGGGAGGGAGAGAATAGGTAAATAGGTGTATAGAAGGGTGTTTAGATTTATGGGAATGTGAGGATAGGGGAGGGATCCTTGGAGGGGGGTAGGGAAGTCATAGAGGGGCGAGATAGCATGTAGAAGTAGAGAAAGCAGAAGGGACAGGAAACGAGATATAATCACACATAAAAAACAGACATCAGGAGTCGAATAGGTTTGGGAAAGTATATGTCTGTATATATCTAAAACTCTAGAGAAACATCTAAACTTTATTGTGGCGCTCTAGAGGGGGTGGGGAGAGGGGAAAAAAGAACAAAATAAGAAAGAGTAGTTTAGCAGAGAACAAAAGAAAACTCACAAGGAAGCAAAGATGGACAATTCTCAACACGAGTATTATTTATCATATAGGCTTTCTTGAAATGAAAATTTATTGTTAAATATTTTGAATCCTCTAATGTTCTACTATGCACATGACATGCTTTTATTTCATTTTAATTTTGTATTTAATTTCCAATATTTACGTGTATGATATGTTTTTTAAAATTCTCTATGTTTTGGAATTTGAGTCTAAAATAAAATTTTGGGAAAAAATGTGGAAAGGAAAGAGAATCTGCAGACTAGGCTAGTGAGCTTGACTTCATTTTCTGGCAAAGTTCTGAAACATATTTTTTCCCTAGAATGTATAATTAAAAGGATAATTAACTTGGTAAATACACTAAATAGGCTTTGACACAGCAATCTCTTTCCTGGGTACTTTTGACTTTAAGGTGATCAAAGACAAAAGAAGTTTCTGTATTTATCAGAATATTTATAGCAGCATTTTTATGGTAGTAAATCATCATCAGTAACTATAAACAACCTGTAAGCAAGGTGGGTGCTCATAAGTTGGAGAATGGATAAATAAAATGCAGTATATTAATATAATGACTTATTTTAATATCTCAAGAAATTACAAATATGAGGAATTCAGAGAAACATGGGAAGATTTGCATGAAGCAATGAAGAAGGAAAGCAGAAGCAGGGAATAATATGTAAAATTATTGTAATAATGTAAATGATGTAAATGAAAATAACACTAAAGTGATCTCAACTCATATTAAATGCAATAACTCATCTTAATCATAAGGTGATGAAACATATCTCTCCTTTCCATAGGGAAGTAGAAGACCACGAGTATGAAATGTTGATTATAATGTCAGGCATGGTCTATGTCAGGTGACCTTGTTCAACTGTTGTTTCATGTTACAAGGAAGGTTTATGGTGGGGAAAGCTGATATCAGAAAATGATTGTGTTGTTAAAAAAAAGAGTATTATGAAAAATTTTTTAAATTTCTTTTATTTTTTGGCTTTTTTTTGGAGGGCAATTGGGGTTAAGTGACTTGCCCAAGGTCACACAGCTAGTTTTTTTGTGTTAAGTGTCTGAGGCTGGATTTGAACTCAGGTACTCCTGACTCCAGGGCTGGTGCTCTATTCACTGAGCCACCTAGCTGCCCCGTATTATGAAAATTTTAAAGAGTACAGTTAGTGAACATTTAGAAAAAGAAGCAACGATCAAGGTAGCCAACATAACTTCAACAAAATGAAGTCACACTAAAATATCTTTCTTTTTTGAATAGTTACTCAAACAAAATCAAGAGAATTCTGTAGATACAATTTACCTAGATGATAGCAAAGCATTTGATAAAACAGATCTTGAGTTTCTAATGGAAAAGATAGAGGTGATAGTACAATTACATAGATTCAGACAATCAATGGATTAATGTCAACTTGGAAGTAAAACTCTAGTGACGTACCACTGCAATCTGAGTTTATCAGATTATCTATGTTGCTCATCACTTTTATCAATAACTTGGATTAAGGCACAGATGACTTGACAGATTTCATATAACACACAGCTGATGCAGATAACTAACATGTTGAATGGTAGAGCCAATATCCAAAAAGATCTTGTCAGGATAAAACATTGGTATGAATCTAATGTGATGAAATTTAGTGAGAATAAATGTAAGATTTTACACGGATTCAAAAAATCATCATTATTAATATGGAGGTCAGGGCAGAAAATAACACTTCATCTGAAAAACGTTATTAACATCCCTAAGTTCAATGAGCCAACAATGTGACACAGAAGCCAAATAAAATAATCGTATATTTGGCAACATTTAGAGAAGTACAAGATCCAGGTCAAGGGAGATGTTAATCCCACTGTATTCCTTTTTTTTTGTCTTTTTGGAGGGGGGAAGGCAGGGTAGTTGGGGCTCAGTGACTTGCCCAAGGTCACACACAGGCTAGGAAGCGTTAAGTGTCTGAGGCAGGATTTGACCTCATGTCCTCCTGACTCCAGGGATGGTGCTCTATTCACTGAGACACCTAACTGCCCCAATCCCACTGTATTCTGACCTTATCAGATCCCATCTGAAGTACTGTACCTAGTTTTGGGTGCCATCCTGAAAAAGACAAACAGATTGAAGAACTCTTAGAAAAGGGTAACCAGTATGATAAAAGACCTTGAGTTCATACATTGAGTATTGGTTGAAGGTGTTAAGGGATGTTTATCCTGGAGAAAAAGAAAAGTTTAATGAGGATACGATGGCTGATTTCAAAGATTGTTATGTGAAAGAATGCTTAGATTTGTAATGCTTGATCCCAGAGGTTTCAAAGGATGGAACTAGGAAATGGGCAGAAGTTACAGACAAGCAAATCTAGGCTTCGTGAAGGAGCAAACCCAACCCAGAAAGCTTTCTCAAGGTCTTTATTAATTTTTTAAAATATTCCATGGCTTCAAGTATAGTAATTAGGCTGTCCTTCTCTTCCCTATATGAGCAGTTCAGGTCCAGTTTATCAGACTCCTTTCTGAGAGTAGATGCTTGTGCAGAAGAGAATTGAGTCCCTGGGATGGAGGGAATGTGGCAACCCTGAGAAGGAAGGGAACCAGGTTTGAAGCCTGGGGTTCAGTCTTGTCCAATGTCCTGGCAAGGCCCAGCTTTGTCTGCTGCAGTCAGTTCGCATTCTCTTATCTAACACAATCCCCTATTCAACCCCAACATTAATCTTCAACTGTAATCAAATAAGTCTCTTTTGTCCTCTGAAATCGGTATGCTTATTGGTATATCCACATCTTTTCTTGTGCTCTTTTCTCTTCTCTGAAGCGTCATTCTATCTATTCTCCAAATTCTACCCATCCTAATTCTATCCAAATCACCTCTTCCCAAAAGCCTGGCTACTCACTATCTATAGGAATGTAGACAAGACAGAACTTCTCTGGACCATCATTTCTTCAACTATAAAACGAATGAGCAGAATGAGATGACCACTGAAGAGCATTCGAGTTCTGGATCCATAACTATGAACAACTTGTCACTTTTTTGAATTCCCATGGCCCTTAATAGTCTGCATCATTCACTCACAGCATACAAGATATACAATTTTATAGTAAATATTTAAATCTCCTCAGGGAGACCTTTCCTGATCCCCCTATCTGCTAATGCCATCTCCTCTAGGATTATCTTCCTTGAACTCTCTATTTACTTTGTAAGTTCTAATTAATGTTTATTGTCTATACTATTAGAATGTAAGCTCCCTGGGGTGGGGGGGCGGGCTGATTTTGCTTTTTATGCTCAGTGTTTGTAACAATGGCTGGTATATACTAAAATGTAACTGGTGGCACAGTCGATAGAGTCCTGGGCCTAGAGTCAAATCTGACCTCAGGCACTCTCTAGCTGTTGACCCCGAGCAAGTCATTTTTACCACCATTTTGCTTAATTTCCTCAATTGTAAGATGAGGATAATAATTGTGCTTATCTAGTAGGGTTGTTGAGACAATATTTGCAAATAGCATTTAGCACAATGCCTGGCACACAGTAGGCACTATATAAATGCTTATTCCCTTCCTTCTTCCTGTAGTAATTAATATTACTAGTAATGAATATTATTTAATAATTGTTTGTTGATTGATTGATTCTATCATTATATAATCCACCAAGTTAAGAGTTGGAAGGATACTCAGAAGTCATCTAATGCAACCCATACCTGAACAAGCATCTTTTTTACAACATCACCAGCAAGTAGTCCTCCATCCTTTGCTGGAACTCTTCCTCCGAATGGGAAGTCATTATTTCCCAAAGCAATCCTCTCCCCTCCTTCCCACCTCTCCCCCTCATTGCACTTTTGGGCAGCTCTAATCATTGGAAGTCTTTCTTTATGTCAAGCCTAAATCTGTTTCTCTGCAACTTCCACATTCTGATTTTAATTTTAACCACTGAGGTCAAACAGAACATGTGTAATCCCTCTTTCATATGACATTCCCTTATATACTAAAGATAGTAACTATGTCACCCTTAAATCTTCTACGAGCTAGCTCCTCCAACCTATCCTAAGAGCATCATCTTGAGTTGTCTTTTTCTGGACATACCCTAGCTTGTCTATGCATTCATCAAAACATGGTGCCAAAACCCAGATTATTCCAGGTATGGTCTGACTGAAGCAGAGCATCATATGACTGTTACATTCCTTATCATTTATTCTATACGTTTCTTAATATAGTCTAGAGAAGCGGCTAGGTGGCACAGTGAATAGAGCATGGACCCTGGAGTCAGGAAGACCTGAGTTCAAATCCGGCCTCAGACACTTCACACACACACACACACACACACACACACACACACTAGCTATGTGACCTTGGGCAAGTCACTTAACCCCAATTGCCCTACCTTCTTCTCCCCAAAAAGGCAAAAAAAAAGAGTCTAGGAAAGCTTTAGCTTTTTTTTAAACTGCCATTTATAATTGGATTCATATTGAGCTTATAGTTCATTAATATTCCCTGCGCCTTTTTCATAGGAAGTATTATTTAAGCATCTCACTTCCACTCTCTACTTGATTTTTTGAACCCAATTCTAGATACTAACATTTATTCCTTTTTCATATCATCTCATTGGCTTTGGCCCCATTGTCTTAGCTTGTTGGTATCTTTTTGAATCTGTACTTTTTTCATTCCACATGTTAGCTATACTCTCAGATTGATGTAAAAGTTTGTGAAAATTTAATAAGCATGCCATCTCTGTCTCCATTCAAATCATTCATAAAAGTGCTGATCATTAAAGGGTTAAGAACAGGTAGTATATTCTACCCAAAGACCTCCCCCTAAATTGATATCAAGCCATTAATGACTATGTATCGGACCAATTCCAGATTCATCTAACTGTACTCTAATCTAACCCATATCTTTACACATTGTCCTCAAGGATAGTGTGAAGGATTTTGTCAAATGTTTTTTTTGAAATCAATATATATTGTGTCTATACACTATATAGTAGGAGGCAGCTAGGTGGTACTTGGAAATGGAGTTGGGAGTCAAAATAATTTGAGCTCAAATCCTGCCTCAGACATTTACCAACTGTGAGACCCTGGGCAATTAATTTTCTCTAGGCTTCAGTGTCTATGAAATGGGGATAAATTTCACCTATGTTCCTGGATCATTGTGAGGATCCAATGAGATGGTACATGCCATAAGTCTTAAAGTCTATTATCACATTTTATATGATTTCCCAAATTTACCAATCTGGTTTTCAGTAGTTTTCCAGTCATATCCTGCTCTCCATAACCCCATTTGGGATTTTCTTGGCAAATATATTGGAGTGGTTTGTCAATTTCTTCTCCAGTTCATTTGACAGATGAAGTGACTGAGGCAAACAGATTTAAGTGACTTCTCCAGGATCACAGAGCTAGTAAATGTCTGAAGCTAGATTTGAACTCATGGAGATGAGTCTTCTTGACTCCGGGTCCAGCTCTTAATCTACTGTGTCACTTAGCTGCCCACCAATCTAGTTACCTCGTCCAAAAAGGAAAGAAGATAAGTCTGGCATAACCTGTTCTTTAAATTCTACAGGCACTAATTACGTACCTGTTATGTGTAAGTCAGTGTCCTAGGGATACACAGGTAGATACAAAGTAGTTCCTTCCCTCAAGAAGGCTAAATCATTTGATGAAACCATGCTGCTAGGCTCTTTATAACCACAGCTCTTAGAAGCACACACGTGCACACACACACGCATACACATACAAAATCTCTTTAATCATATGTTATAAAATTTTGCCAGAAATCAGTCATGTTCACTGGCTATAAATGTTTTTATGTGTGTTATTCTTGTCTCCTCAGATAGATTATAAGTTCCTGGAGGGAAAGACAATGATTTACTCTTCTCCAATACCTATCTACCACACCTAGTACAGGGTTAGGTCTTATATAACTGCTTAATAAATTATAATAATAGCTCACCTTTATATGCTACTTTTTACAAGGTGCTTTTCTCACAACAACCCTGTGAGGTATGTAATGTAAGTATCATTCTATTTTTCTGGTGAGAATTAGGTTCAGATAGACTACATGGCCTGCCCATAGTCATATAGCTAGCAAGAAGATGAGTCTATCTCAAATCTTAAGCTTTAAAATCCAACATTCTTTCCACTGTATTACATTGCCCTCTGCTCAAAACCTGATTTTATTAGATGCAACTCAACCTAATTCATGGCTGGGTGGTCCATGAGGCTGTCTCTATGAGATAACTTTGATGTCCTTTGGGTCTAGATTTGACCTCCCATTCATTCATAAAAATCAGATCTCACTCTCAACAGCACACATCTATCAAGAAGCACAATGCACGCCTACCCAGTGTGATTTTGCAGAGAACTCACCTTATTTTCCAGGACCTCCTGAGCAGAGGATGCTGTGGTTAGACTGCCCTGAGATAGGGGGCTTGTCCCACTCTCTTCCTTTTGGCATTCTTGCTCCAAGTCATGCAAGGAAAGTAGGAAAGTGGCTCGGGGTTTGAGGGTCTTTGGCCTCTCAGGTGCCTCAGAACTGCCATCTGTATTATAGCAGTTCCCCAGAGAAATCATGGAGATGGCATTGACCCTTCCGGAGTATTGGAAGCTTCTGCGCTGAGCATTGGGCCTGGGGCTCTGGGGTTTGGGACTCATAGGCTTGCAGGGCATGTCCTTGCTGTCATACACAGGGGAGCAGGGGTAGCTAAGGGATGTGATCTGATGTATAGTGGGGCTGCCGGGTGATTTTAGCCAGGCTTCCTCAGGAAAGACAGCCAAACTACCCCCCATTGTCTGCAGGGGTTCTCCACTTTCTCGGGTGCTCATGCATTTGATGGCTGGTTCACTTTTTCTCCTTTGATCCGGTGATACCAAATCCCTGGTTGGCATGGTGGAGCAGGGGTCTTGCAGAGGGACACAGGGAGCACTTAGAAATGCCTGCTCCTTGGATTGCCCCTCCTTGTCCTTGGTTAGTTTCCCACTCTCATCACTGGACCCTTGTAGGGGACAAGTGGGGGATCGCAGGATTTCCTGAGACTGAGCCACGCTTGCCAAAGCTGGTCTTCTCATTCCATCACTTTCTTTGCCTTTCAGTAGTGTTTTCCAGGAGCTTTGCCGGAGTTTGGTCTTCTCCTTTTCAATCTTAAGGGAACACCTAGAACTCTGATCAGCATTCTCCTTCTCCAGACCTTTGGGCTCAAAGAAGTTAGAAAAGGATTTATGAGCAAGAGCCAGCCTTGTCCTGATTTTCTTTTCTGTGCTTTTGAATCGCTTTGATTCGTTACTTTCGGAGGACAGCCGTCTGGTAGCGAAATCTTCTGGTATCTCCATATCACTGTTTTCTGGTAAGCTTAACCGGCCTCCTTTTTCTCCTCCCCCTTCCCTATCACATTTTATGCCTGGATAGGGAATACCCATGTCTAAGTCTTCCAAAGGAATCCTGCCAGGTCCAGAAGCCCTCCTTAAACTAATCCTGTTAAATGGACGTTTCTCACTAAGTTCTTCATCATCTGAATACTCGAAGGTGCAGTTCTCCTTGCTTGGGGTGATCACACTGGACAAGTCAGTATTCCGGGTCTGCTGCACCCCATCATCTTTACCTATATCTGGGTCCTCTACCTTTACCTTGCTGATGCGAGTGCTGCTACCTAGAAGATTTTCAACCCCTGGGCTTTTATTTTTCTTGAAGGAGGCCATCTTGGGAAAAACAAGGAACTTGGAAGGTCTTCCAGCTAGGCCAGTCTTGCTCCCTTTTGCTGCAGCCTTAAAGGGACTGATGTTACTTCCCAAATGATGAAAGGAAGATGCCTCCAGGTCTTCACAGTTGATGTTGCCAAAGCTAATGTCAAGTAGTTCAGGGGCAGTCGGATCTAAGTTTTTTTCTTGACTAGGAGAGGCCTTGGGCACTGTGAGGCTATGGCTATGCTCATCAGCTTCTCCTTCCTCTAAGATGCAGCTCAGGTTGATTTCTGCATTAGGAAAATCATCACCAGGGCTCAATGACCTCAGGTCTTTGCTCTCCCTTTCAACTCCTTCCCCTTTGGGGGTCTTTTCTGCATTAGTGGTGTCTCCCAAGGCTGCATCAGTGAGATTCAGACAACCAGATGTTTGAGTGGCATCTGTCTCCTCTAGAATCAAATGAGTCACACAGATGTCACCTTTGTTCTCTTTCTCTGGAGCCAAATCTACTTGCTTTGTATCAAATCTGGCCCCTGAGTTCTGGCTATCAACTAGCAGCTCCCTTTCTGAGTGGTCTATATCTCCCTTCACCCTCTCTGAGTGGAATGACTCACTCCCTAGGATGCTTGAATTATCTTCTCGTGGTCCTTCCAAAAGCAAGTTAACATCACCCAGGGGTTCTTCCTCTGGGGGAGCTTCAGGCACCTGGGTTACTTCCAAAGCTGTTTCCTCAGTTACCTGTTTCCCCCAGTCTATGTTCTCTTTGGGCACATTCACAATCAGAGAGTCATTTTTGCTTTCCAAAATATCTGATTCATGTAGCCCACATTCACTGCCATCAGTTTCTACTTCCTCGGCCCCACTAAGCCCACAGAGAGTTGAGCTGGTATCACTGGATGATCCTGGGGTTTCATCCTGGAAGTTTCCAAGGGTCTTACTTGGCCAAATTTCTGAGACAGAATTTGCATGATTTGGTTTCCGCCTAGTAGCCTGCAAACCCTTTTGCTCCACAGCTATAATGATGAGACCAGATTTGCTCTTGGGGTTTTTCCCTGTCTTGGCCTCAGGCTGCTGGAAGGCTGGAGGGGGTGTGGTTCTATCAGATGATCCAGAAGCATATGTTTCATCCTCAGTGCTGGCTTCTGACAAAGTGGCTCCAGTCACCACAGAATAATCTCCTGATGCCTTATTTCTACAGCTGGGATCCGGGACCATAACCTCCTCTGTTTCCTTTGCAATGTCTCTTTCGCTTGATTTCAGTGTGGTCTCTGGATCATCTGAACTCAGATTCAGTCCAGAACAACCCATTGGGTCTCTGTCCCCTGCTGAGGTCACACTGTTGCTCCAATGACTTGAGGACTGAAGTTCAATTTGTTTGAGGTTAGTAGAGAGACTTATTTTCTCACTTGGAACATCCCTTGCTGTGTAATTACTGGTTTGATTTCCTGTCTTGACAGAAATATCTATGGGATGCTTTTGTTTATCATCTACACTGGTAGCTTTGGAGGTAGCATCAATGCCATGGAGCAACTCCTGAGTTTCTCTGTCATGTTTAGACCTGCAATTGGTGGGCCCCGGCAGCTTCTCAACATTGATGCTCCATGACTCTGACGTGGGATGTGTAGAAATCTGGCACCGCTCTGAATCATGCCTCAACCAGCCTTTCAGCTTCAAGTCTTCCCCCGGCAGGCCCTTTTCTAAATTAAAACCATGGAGTTCTGGCTGATCCTGTGGGTCAGTATCGCCCCCTTGGGAAGCAGTGGATGGATGTGAGAGCTGGCTGGGAACAGGATCTGGGCAGGAACCAGGACTAATGATGTGTAGTACCCTTGGAGCTTGCTCCACTTCTTTTGCTACCTTAGAATAGCCCCCAAACTTGTCAAAGTCTTTTCTCCTGTGACCCTCAGGATGTCCTGTGGGGAAACTTGTTATAGATCTGGTCCTCCTAAGTGCATTTGGACACTGGCAGCAGTATTCTGAAGTTTCCTTGCTTTGAGAACCAATATTTTCAGGAACACTGTGCCATAGTTTATTCCGTTGAAAGTTAGGGGCTCTGACAGGGGGCCAATAGGACAGTTTTAAGCAAAGTGGGTATAAAGGCAAGTCTGTTTCTCCTCTTTTCTCTGGAATTTTCTTCCTTGTTCTTGAAAATAAAGAGGTTTCACTATTGTAGAATTTCCTCCTGGGACAACCTATGTGGGGCACTGACCCAGGCCAAAGATGGGATGCCAATTCTTCTTTGTTCCTTTTGGGGTCAACTTTGTTTTTCTCAAGGGAGCTATCTGACAAACTCCCACCCCATTTGTAGGACCAGAAAGGAAAGAGATGGGGTGCTGGAACTCTCAGAAAGCTTTCTGATTTGGGTTCCTCAAGGGCAGTGTCTGAGATCCCTGTAGGACTCTTTGCTGTGACCTCCTTGGCTGGTAGGAGACTACCATCCTCTTTGCTGCTTTCTGATCCAATGTCAGTTTGTAGAGGGATGGTCACCAACAGAGATTCAAAAGGCAGCCCTGGGTCCTGCTCTAGGCCGAACAGTTCTGTCTCTTTTGTCTGTCCTTTCCCAGTTCCTGCAGAGCGTATCAGTTCACCTCTACATGTAGATCCCTTTAAGTCAGGAGGCAATTTCACCTGCTGCTCTGAGCTAAGCCCCTGAACATTAGCCAGATGAAATTCTGGAGATGAATTGGCTGTCCCAGCATCTGAAGACACGTTACATGTTGCTTCCTTCTCACAAGGCAGGAAATGTGAACTGGAGTAGGTTTCTGCTGTGATGTCACTGGGCAGTGAGTCGGTATCAGAAGCACTCTCAAATGGCTCAGTTTTTACATCTGATGGACATTCACTCTGATGAGACTGGGTCTCAAAATAATCCTCATCAGTTTCCTGGCTCAGCCTTTGCTTCTCTACATCCACTGCGGAGGAGAGGAGCTGGTTGTCTTCCAATTCAATGTCACCTGTGGAGGGCTCCGCTGGCTCTGGTGTCTGAAAACAACAAAAAAGGATTCAGAAATGAACTGATGCTCATGATATACTTATGCTCTCCCTCCCTTTATGAGAAGGCCAGGAAGATTCAGAAACATCTTGTTAACCTCTTGTACTCCTGTGAAGCAAGATACAGCTATAAATAACTGCAATTTATTGATGAGGAAACAGAGAGGTTAATTAACAGATGCATAGTAAATGAGTAGTAAAACTGGGCATAAATAGACGAGAGAGAAAAAGTAACCTCAAGTTAAAGCCACTCATAAAAAGCAATCACAATAGATGGAAGTATTTATGTAGCACATATAGTGACCTAAGACTGAATTCTGGCTAATTTTGTAGAAAATAGCATTGTTGTGTAGCCTCAGTGCTAAGTAAGGAAAAGAGGTTTATTGAGCCTGACTCCTTCGTGTGAAATAAATACATCCATTTCTTGAAATGCAAGCCTATTTCTCTATCATAAATACCCTAATAAAGGCAGATGTTATTATTTTTAACAAAATAGTTTTGGAACAGAAAACTAAATAGTACGCTATAATAATTTACTTATTTTTCTTCTTTTGATGAACAAGTTTGGTCTCTAATCACACAAGCAGTTATGAATTTTGATGCTATCCTATTTGGTCAATAACTAGAGGGCAAGCACATGTATAAAGCATACATAATGCTGAGTACATTTTCTGAGATGGGAACCAGACAAGATAATAGAGTTGGAGGAAGTAGAACAGCTTCCCTTGTCCGATGACTGCTCTGATGAAGCTCTCGGAAGAGTGCCAGCCCAAGAAGTGATCAGAAAATCTGGAGAAACTCCAGTGGATCATCTTTCATGCAGTTTTATTGAGGTAGTTTAAATAAGTCATAGCATATGAATGTAATGGGATATTATTGTGATACAAGATATAAGGAATTTAGGAAAATATAGAAAGAGTATTATGAACTTGAAAAGTAAAGCAGAAATGAGCCAATGCCATAAGGCCCCTCTCAGAACTTAAGGATAGAGACTGTTTTCTCTTTTGTGAGGCAGCTAGGCAGTATAGCAGATAGAGAGCTACATCAAGAGTCAGAAAGACCTGAGTTCAAATCCAGCATCAGACACTAGCTGTGTGACTCTGGGCAAGTCACTTAAATTCAGTTTCCTCAAGAGTAAAAATGAGGATAAAAATAGCACCTATCTCCCAGGGTTTTTGCAAGTGATATTTGAATATTATGTCAATAATTATCAATAGTATGTGAATAATATGTGAAGTAATATTTGTAAATCACTTAGATAGAGCCCGTCGCATGGTAGGTGTTTCACAAATGCCTGTTCCTTCTTCCCTCAAACCTTTTGTCTTCTGCAGTACCTAGCACAAGGACTATGAGAATGTAAGTGAAAAACACTTCAAAAGGCAGCTGAACTCAGATTATTTACAATGACCAGACTGGGCTCTAGGGAACAGAGAAAGTAGCAGAGTTGGGGAAGGTGAGCATGGCCTGTGGTACTCTGGACCTGTGGGCTTTGGAAGGGCCCTGGGTTTTTTTCTTCCTGGCTGGATGATGAAGCCCAACTAATTTCATCTTTAGTAGTTACCACATATGTGGTCCTAAAGGCTACGTGCAACCCTTCATTGTATACTAAGGAGGTGGCAAGCAGACTCCCCACCAGTCTCATTCTAAATACGGCACCCATGTTTCCTCTTCCCTGGGCCAAGCCCAAGTGCTTGTGTAGGATGGGGGAGGGAAGGAGAGGGAGGAAGGTGATTGTTTAGAGAGCACAAAATGCACATAGTATAGATATACTAACAGCAGAAAGAGAAAAGAGGAAAAAAACTATTCAAAGAATAATGAGTCCCTCAAATGTACAACCCTTTTGGTTTCCCCATTTTCTTCCTGTTCCCACAAATGCGAATATTTCGTGACTCTGAATGAGTTGCTGTTCCACTGGTGAGTAGGGGTCCAAGCTTCAGCCCTGACAGGGAATATACTTGGGGGAAGGTGGGAGTTGTTATTCACCAGGATGTAGAAATGTTTTGGCTAAACACTTCATCCCCCAGACTCCCTTTATGAAAAGTAAAAAAGTGATGGCCATGGTTTTTAAAAAACTTTCCCTTTACCTATAACCCTGGGGAGAGAATACAGGTGGAAAATCATTAATATCCATCTGGCCTACGGGACCAGAGCATGTGTGTGAGCAGTACTGGCCAAGGGTGCATTTTATGTATCTTGGTCCAGTATCTATCTATCTCTATATCAACATATAAAGATAGGTAAGTAGGTAGATAGATGAGTAGATACATAGATAGATAAATAAATAGATAGAAATATAGTTTGGTTTTGGGGTTTTTTTTTTGCTATTTACAGTGAGATTTTTGAAGGAAACCATTTCTATGCTTACCTTTGTTGCTATTATTTAAAACCAGAGCTTTGGTATCAATGGCTAGGAGTTTGAGTTCTACAGATTTTGATTTAACCCAACAAAGCAATTATTTGTGGTACTGGCAAGGGATAAAGGCTGAGTCACAACTTGACTACTCTGGTACCTAGTACCAATAGTACCAAACCTGCTATTTGCAGTCAGATTTTGAAACTTATTTTGAATATAGCTATAAATGTGTATTTTATGGGAACGTTCAGAATGTCTCTTCTACAAAAGAGAGCACTAAAGATCTAGCCCGCTTTTCTGTAGAGAGGTAGTATTAGTATTAGTATTATATGTACAAAATGTCACATATGCCATCAGCCTTTGTTGCTTTTTAGTTCAGTTTTGCAAATAGCCAGGCTCCTGTTAGTGAGAGTAATCAATCTCCTGAAGGGATTGAATGCATTCAAACTCACACTATTAGAAATTATAATTATGTAAAATAAGATAATTGATTTCAGCCCCATGGAAAAACATGTACAAATCAAATAAAGTGATCAATTCAGGGGATTCACTATTTGCACTAATCTGGACCTAGGTGAAAGTGTTTTTCTTTATTATAAGAGAAGGATCACTCAATGGACAAGATGATTAAGGTACTTTTACAGTTCTAAATCTGTTACCTAATGATTGTGTGTGTGTGTGTGTGTGTGTGTGTGTGTGTGTGTGTGTGAGAGAGAGAGAGAGAGAGAGAGAGAGAGAGAGAGAGAGAGAGAGAGAGACAGTGTTAGTTGATGGCTTGTCACAAATGCCTTGTAAAACTCAGAAAGAATTATGGGTACATGCATTGTACAAAAGAAATAATCAATGAATATTTGCTAAATTAATTTTTAAAAACCTTTAAGAGTTCATGCTGTTTATGCTGGCATGGCTCTCCTGGCAGAAGTGAATGGGTATATCTCATGGCGTGGAAGCCAGCTTTCAGGTGAAGGAGTGGAAGGAGACCAGGTCAAATTTACCAGACTATCACTAGCCATCTTCCACTAACCAGTCATAGCTAGCAACCCTGGATAGGAACTCTGACTCTAAATACTACTGCTTCTTGTGTCTCAGAATCACTTTCCTCCTCAACTATTCCCACATATTTATATACTCATTCTTCTCTTGTGAGCATCAAGCATTTGGCGAATCTTTCCTGTGAGAGACTGATTTTAACATGGGAAAGTGGAGAAATTAGGAAAGGATGGAAAGTAAGATTTGGAAGTACAGGTTGTCTAACGTTTCTAGGGCCTGGAATTCAGCCTAGAGCAGTGGTTCCTTATGCTTCTTATTTCGTGAACCCCTTTCAACAATAAGAAAAAAAAATGTGTTCACTCCCCCCCAAGTAATTTAATATGCTCTCTTAACAGTCTTTTTATTAATTAGTTAAGTGCTTATAATAACTATAATAATAACTTTTGCTCAAAAATGCTCCAAATTAAAATGTATGTTATGTAATAATTAAAAAATAGGAAAAAATGTAACATAAATAGGCAATTATTTACTGCTTAATACGCCATTAAAGACTTTTTAGTGCAAATCCCTTAGGACCATCTAAGTGGCAGCCACTAGACTAAAGTGGAATTAGACCAGCAGAATTAGAGGTTTTGCTAGAAGGAATAGGCTTCCCCTTGGCATACAGAGATCTAACCATGATTTATGTGCCTTCCATAACAGTCCTGACATTATGTCGTCTCTCTTCTCTGATGATCCAAATTGTACCCATTCTTGTAGAGAATCTACAATCCAACCCATACATTTTACAGATTTATTCATTCATTTATCAATTCAGCAAATAGTAACTGATTGGTCAGAGTGGGAGATGTAATGATACCGTGGATCCTGTCTTTATGAGGTTTATAGCAGAGGGAGATAAACCAAGTATACAAACATTTTAGGACAGTCTTCTAGAAGCTGTACTTTTCCTAACAGCCCCAGAATAAGATCAGGACAAATTAAAGTATAATGAAAGTTTGCAGAAGATTTAGGATCTTTACATGGAGGGATTAAATTCAATTTAGCAAGTTATACTGAGTACTAACTTGCATTGAGCAACCCTCTGCTGAGCCCTAAGGGAGATACAAGAGAGGAGAGGGTGCCAGCTCTCAAGGAGCCCACAGTCTAGTTGGGAAGACAAAGCAGGTACACATGTGAGACAAGCAGAGAGCAATACAAACCAGTAGGCCATCCATCGTTGTGTAGGATAGGCCATATTGATTCACAAAGGAGTGGAAAAAATTTAGTTAATAGCAGCTCACATTCTCTAAGCAGGTGTGGGGAGCCTGTGGCCTTGAGGTCACATGTGGCCCTTTACGTCCTGAAGCGCAGTCCTTTGACTGAATCCAAACTTTACAAACAAATCCAAAATCCAAATCCTCATCCCATTTGTTCTGCGAAGTGAGGATTCAGCCAAAGGGTCACACTTGAGGACCTAGAGGGCCATACTTGAGGACCTAGTGGGCCATACATGGCCTCAAGGCCACAGGTTCCCTACCCCTGCCTAAAAATTTCATTTGACTCTCATGACAATTCTTTAGGGTAATGCTAGTATTTTTCCCATTCTTCAGTTGAGGAAACTGAAGTTCAGAGAAGTTCAGGAACTTGCTCCAAGTTGCAGAGCTAGTAAGCAGCAGAATTTGAACTAGAACCCAGGGTTCCTTAACTTACAGCCAAGCCCTCTTTTTTTTTTTTTTTACAAGGAAAGCCTCAGTTCTCACTCCCAGGAAGTGAAAGAGAAACATTCCCGCGGAACAAGGGCTGGCCGAAGAGGGAGGAGACGGCTGTTTGATACTGACTCAGTGCATGACTCTGGCTGAATTTCTTAGCCTTTCTATGACTGCATTTGTTGTCTATAAAAATGGGCCAATAACTTCTGTCCCCTCCCGAGCACAAAGTTATTTAAGGAATAATTATATTGGTGAGGATGAAAACAAGAAGGTATAAAAATGCTCTGAAACATGCCTGATATCTAAAGAAAGCATCACTGTGGCCCTGCGTTGTTAATAACAGCAGGAATGTGGCTGTGGGCTATTGGGAGAGCAGTAAGAAAGGAGTCAGAGTCAGGATATCTGGGGCCCAGTGACCCTGCGTGGCTCTCATCCTCAGTACTTCCACAAGGAATGCACAGGATTCTGTGGGACCAAAAAGTTGCAAGTGAGAAACTTGGCTCCATGAAGTCCCACGGGACAAAGTTTACAGTCTTCAAAATATGCAAGAATCCAACTTATTATTAGTAAAAGATTCAAATGCGTATTCAACCATCTGGCTGGTTTTGCTACACAAATTGTGAAAATAACCAGTTGAGACGACTTTACCTCCCTCTCTTGTACCATATTAGACATATCCTCAAAAAACTTGGGTTCTAGCCTAGCTCAGATATTTACTATGTGACACTAAAGGCAAGTCACTTCGTCTCTATCCTTCAGCTTCTTCATCTGTAAAATGGAGATAAGACCTCTTGAACTATCTACCTCCCAATGCTTTTTGTATTCTGTAGTTATGATGATAATGATTACATATCCATTGTCTTCAGATGGAGCAATCAAGACCACCCAAGTAGGCTGTCATTTGTCCTTCATTCTCTAAGAAGACCATGACATTAGGGAGACAATGCCATGACTTGCAATTAAATTATCTTCTGATGGAGCAATCAAGACCACCAAAGTGGGCAGGAAGAGAGGGAAGGGGGTAAATGAGGTCTGAGTAGAGTGATTAAAATTAATTGGAATCTGGTTAGAATGTTAGCTCCTTGAGAACAGAACTTATTTCATTCCTTGTATTTGTATTTCCAAGTGACTAATATGGTGCCTGGCACATGTCATTCCTTAATGAATACTTGTTGATTATTAATTGATTGATCCTTTGTCATTGATTACATATTCTAGAAAGGATATTGAGAAACTGCAGAGTGGCCAAAGGATGGTGAGAGAACTTGAAATCATAGTGTACTAAGATTGGTTGACAGAACTGAGGATATTTAGCTTGAAGAAGACTTAGAGGAGACATGACAGCTGCCTTCAAGCATATGAAGATTATTTAGGAATGAGAAAATAGACTTTTCTTCTTGGCACTAGAGGTTAGAATTAGGCATAATGGGTTGAAATCTGCAAAGAGGCAGATTTAAACTTGATGTAAGGAAAAACTTGTTACCAATTAGAACCATCCCAAAGTGGAATTGGTATAGTTGGCTCCTCCTTGCCAGAGTTTTTCAAATAAAGGATATGATGACCACTTGTGGGGGGTATTTTAGAGGAGATTCTTATTCAGGTACAATTAGACTAGATGGTTTCTAAGATGTCATCTGATCCTGAGTCTAAATATTTTGCATGTGCCCTCCATAGTGAAGTCCTCTTTTCTTCTTCTTTTTATTTTAAACTATACTCTACTCCATCAGTTCCCACCTCCACACAGTTGTTCATGCTGTTTTCCTTACCCAGAATATCTCCCATGCTCCACTCTAAGGCCTAGCTCTAGTTCCATCTTTCCATGACACTGTCCCTGACTATGCTGTCTCATATTGATTTTTTCCTTTTTTTCATTTTTTCTCACACCTCTTTTAATCTGGACTTAACAGAAGACCAGGGATATTCTGGAAAGAGGCGATGGCTAAACTGTTGTTGTGAGCACTTGCACCTCAAGACCAGCAAATGCTGCAGATCAGGGCTTGATTTACCATTTTATTGATTCTCTAGACTGAAAAAGGCAGCTAAGTGATACAGTAGATAGAGCACTGGGCTTGGAATCAGGCAGACTCATCTTCATGAGTTCAAATCTGGCCTCAGATGCTTACTAGCTGTGTGGTCCTGGGCAAGTCTCTTAACCTTGTTCGCCTCAGTTTCCTCATCTGCAAAATGAGTTAAAGAAGAAAATGGCAAACCATTCTAGTATCTTTGCCAAGAAAACCTCATATGGGATCACCAAGAGTCAGATTTGACTGAAAAATGAGCAACAAGAAGACTAAAGGATGATGAAAATGTTAAAAATGCACACTAAACTTAAAACTGTATCTTCCATATGTTTTCCCTCCAAGAGCCAGTTTTTAAACATTTCTCAGCACATGCCCACACAGTACAGGTTAGATTTTGTTGTTCCTACTCAATTTATACAAAATTTTGAAATTTGAAGCACTGGAGAGCTTTTCTAAGTCAATCTATAGTTCAGTATAGGAATCCTGCTATAACATCCCTGGCAAATGCTCTCTAGCACTTGCCTGAGAATTTGTTTTATCTCATTTTCTAACCTAATTCTAAGCTTCTCAAAAGATCTTCTTTCTCTATTTTTTTCATATGGTGCTCAGGACAGAGGTGGATACAGAGTAGACAACTCAAATATTTGTTTTGAATTGAATTATGTATTGTGCTGCCCTGAGGGACACCAGGCTGGCATTATGTCCTAAGAAATCTGAGCCACAAAGAGATGAAGAGACAAGGCCAAGACTGCCTGTTTCGCAGGGTTTTTCCATGTGCAGCTTCCATATGGGCTATAAAACACATTATCAGTATGCAGGTGACAAGCAGGCAGTTACCATGGAGCTGAGAAAATTGATGAGCAGCTGAGCTCTCAGTGGATTCTGCTGTTGTCACTAAATATCTCCCTCCTCACCTGACTGCCTGGCACTGAGCACTTCCTCTTGCGGTCATTCTACCAAGTTATTTCCACTTCATTCTTTTTTTTTGGTAAAAAAATGAGGAATGCTTCTTTAGTGTCTTCTTAAGAACCACTTGTCCTGATCTTGTAAATGTTATAGGCAAATCCCATATAATATAATAGCTCTACTCCTGAAAAAGTTACGTATGATATAAATTGACCTCTATAAATCAGTACCGGCTTTACATTATGCCTTCAGATTTAAGTTAGATTTTTGTTTCTGACTGATCTCCAGTAGGTTCCACCTCTGACACAATTTGGCTACATGGCTCTGGGTAGGTCACTTAATCTTTTCAGGATTCTAGGCAACTCTCTAAAACTATTAAATTGCAAAGAAGGCACTGACTCATATTGGTAGGAGTTTCCCCATCCAGGATTTCCCCACATCAATAAAATCACAGGTCCTGTCCCTATCCCTCATGCTACAAGATAGAATCTGCCTGATGCTCATCTCATTGGTACCCTCTGCCCCTCTGACTGGACTCTTTGACTGGAAAGGCAGGACATGGGCCCTGGGGACTCCATTTATAAAGGGGGTCCGGCAGTTTTGTCCCCATTCCTCCCCCCACTACACTGCTTTTGGATTTCTTTGGAATTCTCCATCATGATTCTTCCAAGTAGCTTCCCACTTCCTCTCTACCCTTTTTTGGTATCCTTTTGTATGCCATCTTCTCCCAATAGATTTTAAGCTCCTTGTGAGCAAGGATTATCTTTGTTTTTATTTGTATCTGTGCTAAGCAATGTGTCTGGCACATAGTAGGTGCTTAATAAATGTTTGTTGACTAAATAACTGACTGATTTTCCTTCCTCCAGCCCCCTTATCAAGCAGTAAATTAATGAAATGCAATCAAATCTTAAATATCTTAGAGGAGCTCCTTCTTTAAAAGAACCTGAAAGCAAAACCTTTTGTAAATGGATTACTGTGATTTCTATAAGTTTTGTAAGTCTGAATTTTTATACAATGCCTTTCTTAAAACAAGTCATTGCATATTTGTATATTTATCCATCCATCCATTCAACAAACATGTACTCAATGCTCATAATGTCTCAGGTACTATACTATGTTCCAGAGATACAAAGACAAAACTAGACTGGTACCTGTTTTTAAGATGAATGACGTATGCAAGAATATTCAAATAAGGAGAGAGAGGGAGCTTTTGCTCATGGTCATTGAACTCAGAACCTTGAAATCTCTGATTTCTCACAGCAAATTGCCTCCCCACCCTGGGGCCCTGGCTTCCATGTTTGTAAAGGAGGAGGATCCATCTGATCTTCTTCACAGAAGTACTGGGGAGGGGGAGGAAGATTAAGAAATAACCAATAATATGTCTGAAAAAAACATGTTTCTACTGTTCTAACTGCCCCAGTATTTCATGACTTGTAGTTAATATTTTTGTGCTAAAGTTTTGGAATTGAATTTCATGACATTCCTAGTTGTAGGCAAAGTTCAAGTTATTAGTTCAATTCCTAGAGGACAATTTGGTCATAGGAGCATAAAATGAGAGCAGGAAGGGACATTAGAGGTTGTTTAGCTCAACCCCTTTGTTTTATGGATAAGGAAACTGAGACCCAGAGAAGCCTGTAACTCATTGGGACCATGTTGCTTGACCTTATGGAAATGGAAAGAAAATACCAGGAAACCCCTGGATTCTTGAGGTTCCTAAATATGCCAGCCCCTGGCATTACTACTCTAGCAGGTCCTGGGGGAAGTTACTCACACCATAGAAAAAAGGCAAACATTAGGCCAGACCACATATGACCTGTCCCTTCTCCCTACCTTCTTGCCCTGGAAGGAGGTGTTAAGAGACTCAGAATTCTTCAGTGTGGCCCCACCTGGCATCAACATGTGCAAAAATCCATTTAACCTTCACCAAAGAAGGAAAGAAGAGAAAGTTACTCCCTTGATGAACTGGCCTAGAAGTCAGGAGACAGAGGTTCTGGACCTGGCTCTACTATTTATTCCTTGTGCTAACTTAGGGAAGTAATTTCTTTTCTCTGAGTTTCAGTTCTCTCATCTCCAATAGGATGAGATGAGTGGAACTGATCTCTAAGGTATGTTCCACTCCTCTCCCCACCCCCAACTCTAAATTCTAACATCCCAGAATCCTATGGTGGTGGCTCTGTTGGTGGTCTTATCTTTGGGATAGGGGGGCAGGAACACAGTAAAAAGTGAGACTGAGAGGTGTTTGGTTAGTACTATACTTTCATTTGCAAATATTTATCAAGCACCTACTATCATTTCCAACAACAAATATTTTGCAAGAAAATGGTAACTAGACAAAATGGAGGACTAAAAGTCAGGAAGTTGTGAATTCATATTTGACCTCAGACACTTACTAGCTGAGTGATCCCGGGAAAGTCATTTAATCACTTTTTGCCTCATTTTTCTCATCTGTAAAATGGGGATCATAATAACATCTACCTCGCAGCATTGTTGTGAGGATCAAATAAAATAATATTTGTAAAGAGTTTTGTGAAATTTAGCTCTAATGCTAGCTAGGAACATTTAGTGCTGTACCTCCCACCTAGTGCTCTGGAGATAAAAGATCTTGGTCCTATAATGGAATGAACCCTGGACCATAAGTCAGATCTTGACATGAGTCCTAATTCTACCAATTCTACCTAATTCTACCCTGTGTGACCTTAAGAAATTTACCTCTTGGCCTTAGTTTCCTCATGTGTTAAATGGGGGTAGGGAAGAGTTGGAATAGATGATCTCCAAGACCTTTTTCAAGATTTCTGGGAGCCAAGATGGTGGAGACAGCAGTAAATCACCATAACCCTCTCATATTCTTCTCCAAACAACCATAAAATAGCTTCCCCAAACAAATTCTCTAACAGCAGAACCAGTAAAAACACTGGGTGAAACAATCTTTGGACTCAAAAAACTTAGAAGATCAGCAGGAAAGACCTGTGTCTCATAGGTAAAAGGGGAGTGCAGTCCAGGACAGAAAGTGTCCCAGCAAGCCCCACTTCAGTAAACCAGCAGAAGATCCTGAGTTCCAGTGTGGCAGAGCAGGCTAACTCCAACACCAGGACTCCCCATGTACCTCAAGAAAGTCAAAGGAATGGGCAGACTCCAGTTCTAGGAGGAAAAATAGGATGGAGGGAAATACATTAACTGTGCATGTGAATGGGATGAACTCTCCCATAAAATGGAAGTGGATAGCAGAGTGGATCAAAAAACCAGAATCCTACGATATGTTGTTCAAGAAACACACTTGAAGCAGAGAGACACACACAGAAGAAAGGCAAATGCCTGGAGCAGAATCTATCATGCCTTAGCTGAAGTAAGAAAAAGCAGATATAGTAATCCTGGCCTCAGACAAAGCAAACACAAAAATAGACCTAATTAAAAGAGGTAAGGAAGGAAAATACATCTTGCTAAAAGGTACCACAGACAATGAAGTGATGTCAGTGCTAAATATACATGTGTCAAGTGGCATATAAGTTCTTAAAAGTGAAGTTAAGCAAGTTACAGGAAGAAACAGATAGCAAAATTATACTAGTAGGGGACCTCAACTGTCCCCTCTCAGATCTTGAAAAATCCAACCAAAAATAAACAAGAAAGAAACTAAGAAGGCAAATAGAATATTAGAAAAGTTAGATATGACAGACCTTTGGAGAAAATTGAAGGGCAACAGAAAGGAATATATCTTTTTCTCAGCAGCACATAGCAGCTACATAAAAACTGACTATATATTAGGGCTACCTAAGTTAATTTACTTATTTAGTGCCATACCAACCAAACTACTAAAAGATTATTTTATAGAGCTAGAAAAAATAACAACAACATTCATCTGGAAGAATAAAAGGTCAAGAATATCAAGGGAAATTAATGGAAAAACAATACAAAGAAGGTAGTCTAGTAATACCAGATTTCAAACTATATTATAAAGCAGTAACTATCAAAACTACTTGGTACTGACTAAGAAATAGAATCATGGATCAGTGGAATAGATTAGGTAAACAAGGAACAGTAGTAAATGACCACAGTAACCTAGTATTTGATGAACCCAAAGACCCCAGCCTTTGGGATAAGAACTTACTATTTGAGAAAAACTGCTGGGAGAACTGGAAAACAATAGAGTAAAAACTAGGTATAGACCAATATCTCACATTATATGCCAAGACAAGGTTAAAATAGGTACATGGTTTAGAAATAAAGGGTAATACCACAAGCAAACTAGAAGAGCAAGGAATAGTCTACCTGTCAGACCTATTAAGAAGGGAAGAATTCATGACCAAACAAGAGATAGACAGCATTACAAAATGTAAAATAATTTTGATTGTATTTACTATATTTGTTTATATTACATTAAAAAGCTTTTGTGCAAACAAAACCAATTCAACCAATATTAGAAGGAAAGCAGAAAACTGGGAAACAATCTTACAATAAGTGTCTCTGATAAAGATTTCATTTCTCAAATATATAGAGAAGAGAGTAAAATTTATAAGAAGAACAAGCCATTCCCCAACTGAGATAAAGAAATCAAAGCTATCCATAGGCATATGAAGAACTGTTCTAAATCACTTTTGATTAGAGAAATGCAAATTTAAAAAAACCCTGAGGTACCATCTCACACCTATCAGATTGACTAATATGACAAAAAAAAGGAAAATGATAAATGTTGGAGAGAATGTGGGAAAACTGGGACACTAATGCACTCACTGTTGGAGTTATAAACTGATCCAACCATTATGGAGGGCAATTTGGAACTATGCCGAAGGGGCAACTAAGCTACACATACTCTTTGATTCAGCAGTACCACGACTAGGTCTGTATCCCAAAGAGAGCATAAAAATTGAGGAAAGGACCTATATGTGCAAAAATATTTATAGCAGCCCTTTTTGTGGTGGCAAAATATTGGAAATAGAGGGAATGTCCATCAGTTGGGGAATGGTTGAACAAGCTGTGGTATATGGATGTAATGGAATACTATTGCGCAATAAGAAATAATGCACAGGCAGATTAAAAAAAAATCTGGAAAGATTTGTAAGAAATGATGCAAGGTAAAATGAGCAGAACAAGGATACACGGTATCAGCAACACTGTGTGATGATCATCTATGAATGACTTAGCTCTTCTCAGCAATACAATAGTCCAAGACAAGTACAAAGGGCTCACAAAGGACAATGCTATCCACATCCAGATAAAGAATTGTTGGACTCTGAATACAGATGGAAGCATATTTTTTTCACCTACTTTATTCTTTTTCGTGTTTTTTCTTTCGATCTGTTTCTTTTTTCACAACTATGATTAATATGGAAATATGTTTTACATGATAGCACATGTATAATCTATATCAAATTGCCTACCATTTTTGGAGGAGGTGTAAGAAGGGAGAAAAATTTGCCAAACTCTCGTAAAAATGAATGTTAATATTGTCTTGACATGTAGTTGGGGAAAAAATAAAATACTACTAAAACAAAACAAAACAACAACAACAAAAAACCATTTCCAGTTTTAAGGCTTATAAAAGGAAAAGATAAAAGATGCATAGTTTAGGCCCCTACTAACTTTTCAGTCTACTGAGAAAAATAGGTCTGTGAATCAATTAAATAATGATATGTAGCAAAAGAAAAAAGAAAACCAGAGTTCATACTCAACCTTGGTGTGTGTGTGTGTGTGTGTGTGTGTGTGTGTGTGTGTGTATGTGTGTGTGAAGAATGATACAGGGCAGCTAATAATAATTTTTGTACCTGAATGTGCGCAATAGACCTTTAATCAAAATAAGAGATCAGATACATGGTCCAAACCTGGAAAGGACCTCAGAAGCTATCTAGTATATCCCTCCATTTTGCAGATAGAAACTGAGTCCTAAACAGTGAAATCACTTGCCTAAGATCACACACAGGATTAGCAAATGGCAGAAACAGAATTTGAATTAGGTCCTCTAACACCAACTTTAGTACAAAATGCTCCTCTCTGAGGAAAGAAAAACTGAGACCAAATAGAGAAGCTTTCATGGAAGAGGTGGGTCCTGAAGGATAGGTATCAAGTTACATGTTAATCTGATTTATTCACTTTCTGAATTCCTTACAGGCATCCAGAAGCTGATGAAGAGAAAGCCTGATTTGTTGCCAAAGTAGCTTGGGTCCCAGCCACTGGCAATTCTGAACAGCAGCCCAGAATATGGAGAATTAGGTAGTCACTTGAAAGTTTGACTTCCTTGGCCCTGTGCCCCCTGCATTGGCAGGCACTTAGCTTGAGAGGGTATGACCCACCCAAGCTCATTATAGTAACATCTCCAGGAGTACTGGAGAAGAGCCTATCTACTCCCAAATCTGGTGGGACTTACTGGTGAAACTATTCCACCCACCCATAGGGAGACAGCACACAGTTACAAAGGAAGGAAAAAGGAGAGAAAAGCAGAGAGCCATTCGGACCATTTCTAAATCTATCATTAATTTCTGGTGTAACCTGAGAAAGCCACTTCTACTGCATAATGAAAAGCAGTAAATTTTAAGTTATAGAAGTCTGAGCTTCTGAATGTGCCATTTGATACACAGGATCATCATTTTAAATCTTAAAGGGGCCCTAGAGGGCATCTAATTTAATCTCTCTCATTGTATAGATGAAGAAAACGGACCTCAAAGAAGTTAAATGACTAAACCAAGGTTATATAGATAGTAAGTGGCAGAGCCTCCATATAATGCAAGGAAGGTTTAATTTTTGCATTTGTTTTTCCTAGCACAGTGCCTTAAACATAGAAGAGCCTTAAGAAATGGAAACTGAAGGGATGCCCATTAATTGGTGAATGATTGAACAAGCTGTGGTATATGGTCATGATAGAATATTATTGCTCTGTAAGAACTAACAAAGTGAATTATTTCAGAAAAATCTGGGAAGAGTTTTATGAACTGATGCAAAGTGAAATGAGAAGAACTAGAACACTGTATTAAGTAACAGTGGTATTCTAATGATATTCAACTAGAAAAGAATCAGCTTCTTTGATCAATACAGTGATCCATAACAATCACAAAGGAATCATAATGAAAAATGGATCTACTTCCAGAAAGAGAACTGATGGATTCTGAGTTCAGATGGAAGGACATTTTCTTATGCTTTCTTTATTTTTCTTGTTGTTGGGTCTTTTTTCCCTTTTGTACCATAGCTAATGTGAAAATATATTTTGCATGACTTGATAAATGTAATAGGTGTTCTATTTCTTGCCTTATGAATAGATGAGAGGTAGGAAAAAGGAGAATTCAAAACTGAAAATAAAATTTAAAAAAATTTAATTGAATGTAATTTTAAAAAGCATCTGAACCCAGGTTAAAAAAGAAAAAAGGTACTTAATAAATGTCAAAAAACTAGATAGAAGTGTGACAGAAATTAAATTTAGATGAACATTTTGTGCCATGCACCAATATGAGCTCCAAGAGTGTATGTCAACCTTGATATAAAAGATAATATAAACAAATTAGAGGAGCAAAGAAGAAACGACTTTCCAGATCCACAGACAAGAAAGAGTTGATAACTAAACAAGTAATACAATCACGCAAGATAAAATGTATAAAATTTTAAAAATTTTTGCACAAACACATCTAATGTAGTAAAACGCAGAAGGAAAATAGGGAATCTTTGCATCAAGTTTCTTTGATAAAGAGCTCATATCCAAGACGCAGAAGGAAGTGATTAAAATGTAATAAATCTAAGCCATTCCCCAAAAGACAAATGGTCAAAGAATGTGAATAGGCAGTTTTATAGGAAATGATACAATATATCAACAACCATATGAAAAATGTTCTAAATCACAAATAGAGAAAAGCAAATCAAAGCAGTTATGGAGTTCTGTCTCATACCTATCAAATCGCAAAGACAACAATAAAGGAAAATGATAGTGTTCAAAGGAATGCTGGAAAACATGCACATTTTTGATGAAATGACTTGGTCTAGTCATTCTGGAAAGCAATTTGGAATGATGCCCCCCAAATTACCAAACTATAGGCCCACATTCTTCAAGAAATCAAATAATAAAAAAAAGGTTCATATGCATACAAATATTTATAGCAATTCTCTTTGTAGTAGCCCCAAACTGGAAACTAAGAGGGTTGCCTCCTTTTGGGGAAGGGTTGAATAAATTGTGGTATATGAGTATAATGAAATATTATTGTGCCATCAGGAATGGTTGGAAACTGGGGAGATCTGTATGAATTGATGCAGAGCAAAGTGATCAAAATGAGGAGAATAACTTATACAATGATAACATTATGGAGGGGAATAGTTTGAAATACTTTACAACACTGACCAATGCAATGATAAATCATTAATTCAAAAGAATGATGATGGAACAGATCATTCACTTCCACACAGAGAGGTGATGAATTCAACATGCAGAATGAGACCTATTCTAGTACATAACCACTGTGGGGATTTGTTTTGCTGGAATATACAGCAATATATTGATTACTTTATATTTAGGGCTTTAAAAAATTACTCATTGAGGGTAGGTAATGGGAAGGTTAATTTTAAAAACTGAATTGAATGTGTAGTCATCAGTATATTACATATGATATGATTTGAGTTTAAACCAGGGGGCTATGAATAGGATTTTACAAAGGGAATCTTCCTCCAGAGCTATTTTACCTGTGTACTTTGAAAGGAAGATGTTTACAGATGATAAGAGAGAGGATGCTTTGTGGTTGTTTTCTCCTCTCTCTATACAAATATTTGGTGCTTATCCTCATAAAATATCTCTTATATTCTGAGCAAATAATGTCATGCTATAAGAAAAGCAGAAAATACAGTGCCTGATTCTGCTGTTTCCTAGGATCCTCTATCAGGTAAACATTTGGCATGGACAAAAGAAAAATATCCCTACTGAATTCTGTAATCCAAATCCACTCTTACACAGAGATGGATACCTTTCACCTTCTCAAGCCACAAGTGTATTCTCAAGATCTTCCTAATTTATTCTCCCCCACATCCATATCTTTCCAATCATATCTCCTATTACACTCCTCTCTCAGAACCTTTCCCTTTCTCCTCGTTCCTTTCTTACTACTTTCAAACATGCCCAAGTTCCCTCCCCCAAAAAAACATCCCTTCATCAGACTCTCCTATCAATCCCCTCACAGTACTGCCTTTCTCAGATAAATTCATTGAAAAAGTTGTCTACGCTCACTATCTCCACTTCCTCTTCTCTCATTCTCACTCTTCAGACTTTGCAATCTAGCTTCTGACCTTATTACTTAACTGAAACTGCTCTCTCCAAAGTTACCAACATTCTTTCAGTTACCAAATCTGATGGTCATTCCTCAGTTCTCATCCTACTTTATCTCTGCTGCAATTGACACAATTGACCATCCTCTTCTTCTTTACACTCCTTTCTCTCTGGGTTTTTGTGACAACAGTCTCTTGATTTTCCTCTGACTTGCCTAATGACTCTTTCCCTCTCTCCTTTGCCAACTCTATGTCATGCCCCCTAACTATGGATGTCCTCCAAAACTCTGTTCCAGGCCATCTTTTCTTTTCTCTATACGTGCTTTTTCTTGATGGCTTTATCAACTCCTGAGGGGGAATTGAGAGACTAAGAAACTCACCCAATGTCCTTGGCAATACCTGTCAGGACAGGACTTGAATCCAGGTCTCCCTGAGTCTGAGACTAGCATCTCTCTACCCACTATACCAGTGGTTCTCAACTTTCCTAATGCCATGGCCCTTTAATACAGTTCTTTATGTTGTGGTGACCCCCCCAACCATAAAATTATTTTCATTGCTACTTCTAAACTGTAATTTTGCTACTGTTATGAATCATAATGTAAATATCTGATATGTAGGATGTATTTAAATTGAACATAACCCACAGGTTGAGAACCACTGCACTAGACCATGCTTCCTTTCTATACAGGCATGTACCTATATGATTATATCTATTATTTTATTTACTATTTATATCTACTATATCTTATTTTTTTAAGAGGCATGTACCATAGCAAACCCAACAATTATAGATAACACTTGGGTCTTACATAAGCCAACTTGGGAGGAAGGTATGGCCTTTATGGAAACCACTATAGTAATTATTATGGGGGCAGCTAGGTGGTGCAGTAGATAGAGCATTGAGCCTGGATACAGGAAGACCTGAGTTCAAATCCCACCTCAGACACTTACTAGGTGTATGACACTGGGCAAGTCGCTTTACCCCCATTTACCCCCAAGTCTCAATGTCTTCATCTGCAAAATGGAGATAATAATAGCACCTACTTCCCAGGGTTGTTGTAAGGAGAAAATAAGATAATTGTAAAGTGCCTAGCACAGCGCATGTCACAAAGTGAGGAGTGCTATACAAATGTTAGCCAGTCAAGTGAAGACGGCTCCTTAGAATGGAGGCACTCTGGAAGCCAGTTCCCAGGTCTCCTTCTGACTCATTTCATGACCATGCTAAGGCATTTAACTTCTTAGAATACCATCTCTCCCTTACCTGACCAAAAAGTAGAATCATCCTGAGTCGCTTCACCAGGATCCTGTCTAGACCATCTCCTGACTTTGTATAAGGTATTCTGATGATACTTTAGCTACCTTTATTACCTAAGGTCAGATAGCAGACTCAGTCCAGAAGGATCTACAAGGTCTGCAACAAGTTCCATGCATTTATATTATTCAAAAGAATGATAAAATCCCACATACCAAAACACCTTTGTATTCTGAACTAGGACACATAGGTAGGGTTCATGCTCCCTCTGTCAGTCTGTTTGGTTTTGTAGTCAGAGGGCCGAGAGTTCAAATCCTACTTCTGCTACTTTGGGGCAATTCACTTAACTCCATTTGGGTCTCCGTTTCCTCTCATGTAAACTGAGGGAATGAGATTGGATAACTTCAGAGGTCTCTTCTAAGCTCTAAATCTCTGATCCTACAGCATGAACTCAGTTGAGAAGAGAAATGCAAGTCAAAAACCTATTCTCACTTGCAGGAGTTTGATGTGATTCCAACTTCTCCTTGCTCATATTCCTGTTGTTTTTTGGCTGAACGCCAGAAACTAGTTCAAAGTAATGAATATTTTTGACAAGAAACCTCAAGACTGGGTTCAGCAAGCCTGGATGACAAACTGTTCCTTCACTGGACAATACTGATGGAGTCAACAACATCTGTGGATTAGAATCACAAGTTTCATTTCCCTTGAAGTGCCCAAAGGCTGAAAAATGGAGAGGGCATATTTTTAGGGAATTGGTTTGGCTGAACACCAAATTAAGTCATTATAAGGAATCACTAAATAGATTCGACGTTAATCTTTCGATTATTTCAGAGCAGTCCACGAACCCATACCACTGTCCCCAAGTAACACGAAAGCTCCAGGCTAACTGATCTGCCCTTCACAGTTGGAGACAAACGCAATGGTAGAATTAATTCAGCAAATATTTTCTGAGCACTTTCTCTGTATTCAGTTCTGTAACTGGTACTGCTGGGGATAGCAAAGATGGATAAGACAGATTCTGCCTTAAAGGAAAAAAGATGGAGTTCACAAGTATTAGAAGCACCCCCCTCTGAGAATCCCCTTCTCATTTCTATGCCTTCCCCTTGAAAATGGTACCTGAAATGACAAATATTTTACTTTCCAGTTCCTTTCTTGGGTTCTCCATGTCTAATCACAGGATCTGAGAGTCAGAAGGGACCTTGTAGTCTGCTACTTTGGGGCAATTCACTTAACTCCATTTGGGTCTCTGTTTCCTCTCATGTAAAGTGAGGGGAAATTAGTTCATTAGTAATCAGTCCTGTCAGGGCCCAGTGACTTGTTGAACAGTAGGATTGTTTGTTTTGGGTTTTTTGAGAGGTGGAGGTGGGGGGAAAGCAGCACTTCCTGGGAATGATGTTATTTACAGCCCAGGATGCTTGGGGAACTGTCCTCTCCTGAAAATACTCCTAGACAATAATGCTGGACAACAAAGGATAATTTCCCATTTCTGTTGGTGTTATCTCTATAGCTTGGACCTGGGGCTGACAGGTTTCAATCAGGTTGGGAAAATTTTATATATAATATATATTTTGTATATAATATATTATATATATGTTTTTCCTTCAGAGAATACATACATGCATACATGTATGCATGTATGCATGCATGCATGTATCCTCTGAAGGAAAAAAAAAGGTTTAGGGCATCTGACACTTTTAAAATATGAACCTAGAGGGCACCACTTCTGAGTGGAGACCTATAGGATGCAGTGAAGCAGGGCAAATGTTGGAATGGCTGATTTAATTTGAACCATGTAAGACAATAACGACAAGCTGATCTTTGAGGAGGTAACCAGTTTATATAGAGTCCTCTTTTTCTGTTTCTTGTAGAGAGACATTCATATTCATCGGTGTTTGTCAAGTTCATAACAAGAAAAAAGGAAATTAAGAAATAAAAAACAAACGGACCCCTAGCTGTTCAAAGAGAGAGAAAAAATGCAGAACAGGGAGTTAGAAGACCTACATTCCAAGCTCTGCTCTTTGGCTCAGTGGCTCTGTAACCTTGGGAAATTATCTGTCTAGGCCTCAGGTGTTTTTTGTCTGTAGAATGGAAATAATGATACCTCCCCTGTTTACTCTTTCAGAGGATGGTAGAAGTACAAATAAGACAGAAAATCAAAGGGCTTTGAAAAACACATATTTCTTCCCTAGGTCCCCCCCCCCATCCCGAACATTATCTGTACTACCCACTTGACACTTGTATTCATATCTTGCAAAGTTAATTTTTTAAAAAGTTTTATTGATCCCTTTGATTTTCAAGTCATTTTCCAACATATCCATTATCCTCAAACTAAATTTTACCTTATAGCAAGGAAAAACAGGTAAACGGCTTTGACAGAGTATACAGCATTAGTTCCCCAGCTCTAGAGAGAGAAGTATTTTATCATCCATTCTCCTGAACCAAGACTAGTCGTTAGAACCCACCAAAGCTTGGCTGCCTTTCTGTGTTGTTTTGTTTTAAATTTTTAGAGTTATTGTATATTATTATTCTCCTAGTTTAACTTATTTCATTCTGAATCAGTTAGTCACACAAGTATTCTTGTGTTCCCATGACTTCCTCAGTTTATTTCTTATAGTATTTCATTATGCAGTTGTACCATGATTGGTTCAAATGAACCCTGATTGATGGATTCCCACTTAATTTCACTTTTTTCTCACTCTTTCACATGTAGAAGTCATGTCTGTAGACTAAAAGGGCAAGGATTGTCTTATTTCTCTTTGTGGTCCTATCTCTCCCTAGTATAGGACCCTGCACAAAGTAGGTTCTCAATAAAGACTAGTTAAATGAAAAAATGAAGCACATTATATGCATGTTCCTAATAATATTAGCTCACTTTTAGAGGGTAATTTATATACAGGACCCTCTTTCATCCTCATAACCATCCTGTGAGGTCAGTTAAACAAATATTAGTATTAGTACCCTGATTTTACACAGGAACACAGGGAGGCACAAGGGGGTTGAGTGACTCATCCAAAATCACACAAATGGCAGAGAAAGGACTTGAACTCAGGTCCTTTGAATACAAATCAAGTGCTCTTTCTATTATCTCACACTGAATATTTCCCCACAGAACTTCCCATGGAGGAAGGGGCTCCTATTAAAAGGAATAGACACATTTCCATGGAAATGTTTGCATTGGACTCCTGCATTCTGAGATAGGATTTCCATCTATATAAACCAGACCAGGAAAAAAAACTCAGGCTACTTGTCAGGAAAATAAATAAAATAAAATGCAATGGAAGAGGACCTCAGCTGAAGGTGATTTTCTTTCTTTCCATGGTCTTATTTCAAAGGACAGCATGACACAAGGCTTCCACCTGGTCATTCTCTGGCTCGGTAACCTACAAGATCTCCCCATTGCCTACTGCATTGGACTACATAACAAGGACTTACATCCTGACAACTATGTTCATGTTCCGCAGGTTGGCATGCAAGGCCCATATAACCTGGCTCTATCTATCGTATCCAACAGTATTTCCCACTATTTTCCAATTCTCCCCCATCCATCCCTTTATTCAGGTCAGGTTGGCCTGTTCATTGACTTCCACCTTCTCCCCCACCCCATTATTTCCCCATGGCATGCCATGCTCAATTCTAATTTAGCAACTTCACTTATACTATTACTCTGTACCCTCCCCCTCCCCCACACACTTGTAATTATTTCCTTTTCAATGCCTGAGAAAATCCCACTCATTTTCCAAGGTCAAGGTCAAGGTCTCTTACATGACACTTTCCCTGGTTCCTCAGGATCACTCTTAACCTTCCCTCCTCTGAATTGCCCCAGAACTTAGGGCTGGGTCTGTAGTTAAGTACTTAATTTTCCTATAATTACCTATAACAGATTTTAACTTTGTGTCCCCAGCTAGAGTAGAAATTATTTGAGGGTAAGGATTACATTTATTTACTTCTAAATCCCACAGAGGCACCACAGAAAGAAAAAGGCAGAGCTCCCTGGTGATCATTAAGTTCTTGTTATTAGCTAGTTTCTCTTCTGACTCCAGCAGTGACTTAAAATCCAACACAAAATATCCCATCCCTTTCTTCTTTGCAGAGGCGGGGGAAAATAGGCGTGGAACATTGTATATACTGTTAGGCCTAGCTGATTTGTTGGTGAGCTCTACTGAATTGCTTTTTTTCTCCTTTCTTTTGTATTCTTTGTGATAAGGGATAGCTTACTGGGTGTGGGAAGGGAGATACATTTAGAAATGAAGGTGATACACAAATAAAAGATATCTATAAAAATTAAATTTTTTTTGGAGGGGGGAAGGCAAGACAATTGGGGTTAAGTGACTTGCCCAAGGTCACACAGCTAGTTATATCGAGTGTCTGAGGCCAGATTTGAACTCAGGTCCTTCAGACTTCAGGGCTGGTGCTCTGTTTACTCTGCCACCTAGCTACACCTAAAAATTAATTTTTAAAAGGAATCAAAATGCCTCCCTGTCACTGATGAAGGAAAGAAGGAAACAAACATTTATTAAGTACTTATTTATTAAGTATTTGAGCATTATTTATTTATTAAGTATATGCCAGGCAATGTGCCGAGTGCTTCACGTTTATTATCTCATTTGATCCTTATAACTCTGGAAGATAGGTGTTATTATGGTTCTTATTTTACAGTTGAGGAAACTGAGGCAGGCAGTGGTTAAGTGACTTGCCCAAGGTCACAAAGTCATTAAGTGTCTAAGGGTCAAATTTGAACTCAGCTCTTCCCAAGTCTCTTAGCTAGAACCCAGTGCTCTATCTGCTATGCCATCTAGCTACCTCTGAATTCCTGTTTGGGTTGAGTGTGGATTGAAAAGAGATAATGTACTTTCTCTCTGTCTCTCTCTCTCTCTTCTTAGACAACTAGACCAATCAGAAAACCTTGAAAAAAGTAGAAATAACCTTTAATTCAGGGGAGTTTCTGAAAGCATCAGCCCTTTGCAGAGTTATGGCTAAAAGAAACCTAATCAGTTATCTGGGATCCTGAGGGACTTCTCTAATAACCAAGCAGAGAGGTGATATTGAGAAAAGAATCTTCTACCAGTATCTCTTGATCCCCATGAAGGACTAGCTCTATAGCTGGACTTTCCCCAAGTCATGTTAGGGCATACTAAAGCTAGGGCTGGGGTCAAGGCCAGTGGTAATGCAGAGATAAGAAAAAGAGTAAATAGGACAAAAGCAGCATGGTATCATGGAATGTGCAATTCATTTGGATCTGAGTTCAAATTATGACACTGCTTTTCAGTACTTTTGTAAATACAGGCAGATTTCTTTGTTTCTCTGGTTTCCAGTTCCCCCATCTGCTAAATAAAGACATTGTATTAGATAACCTCTAAGGTCCCTCCCAATTTTAAATCTTAGGAAGCTATGATCATTCCAGGGCTCCCACCAGAATAACCAGATCTAAGTCTGGTTGTGCTCACTTTTTACAAAGGTTGTGGATGGGATTCAAACTTTGGGTAAGGTTGAATTGGAAAATCTTCAAGGTTGCTTCCAATTCAAATATTGTGTGAATTTTCACTTGGTACTGAGTAATTCAATGAATCAACCAGGATTTACTAAGTTACTGATATGTTTCTGGCTCTGGGCTAGCAATTCTGGGAAGACAATGAAATAGGATGAGCTTATTTTTATTCAGCTTATATAACTCCAGGTTAAGGAAATTTTTAGTTGAGGAGATAAGACATTTTATATATGTATACATGTATATATAAAATAGAGACATGAATATGTCAGATCCATGGATAAGGGAAGAATTTAGGAACCAAACAAGATATAGAGAGAATTACAGAATGTAAAAGGGATAGGATACTTTTTATTACATAAAATTAAAAAGTTTTTGCACAAACAAAATCACCATAACCAAAATTAGAAGAAAAGTAAAAGACTAGGGAATTTTCTTTTTATACAGCAAGTGTCTCTGATAAAGGCCTCATTGCTCGACCATATAGAGAACTGTCAAATTAATTTATAAGAATACAAGTCATTCCCTAGTTGATAAATGGTAAAAGGACATGAAGAGGCAGTTTTCAGACAAAGAAATCAAAGTTATCTATAATCATATGAAAAAATATTCTAAATCACTATTGCTTGGAGAAATGCAAATTAAAGTAACTCTGAGGTACCACCTTACACCTATCAGATTGGTTAATGGAACAGATAAGAAAAATGATAAATGTTGGAGGCAATTTGGGAAATCTGGGACACTAACACAATGTTGGTGAGTTGTGAACTGATCCAACCATTTTGGAGACCAATTTGGAACTATGCCCAAAGGGTTACAAAACTGTGCATGCACTTTGATCCAACACTGCATTGGTCTGTATCCCAAAAGGATTTTGTAAAAAGTATATGTGATGGTGGGGAAGAACCTATTTCTACAAAAATATCTATTTTAGCTAAGAATTGGAAATTGGGGGATGCCGATAAATTGGGGAATAGCTAAACAAGTTATGGCATATGATTCTAATGGAATATTATTGTACTATAAGAAATGACAAGCAGGATGATTTCTGAAAAACCCAGAAAGACTTATCTGAACTGAAACAAAGTAAAGTGAACAGAATCAGGAAAACACTGTGCACGGTAAGCAATACTGTACAATAGACAGCTGTGAATGATTTAGCTATTCTTAGCAATACAATGATCCAAGACAATCCTCAAAAATTTATCATAAAAAATGCAGTCTGCATGCAGAGAAATAACTGATGGCATCTGAATGCAGATAGAATCATACTTTTTTTTTTACTTTTTCTTTCTTTCAAGTTTTATTCTACAGAATGATTAATATGGGAATGTTTTATATGATTGCACATGTATAAACAACATCAGATTGCTTACTGTCTCAGGGAGGGGGGAGAGAAGAGAGAGAGGGATAGAATTTTAAACTCAAAACTTAAAAAAAAGAAAATTAAAATTGTTTTTACATGTAATTGGGAAATATATAATACTATTTTTTTAATTCAGTGGAAAGAACATTGTAGTTACAAGTTCTTTTTTCAAATCCCAACTCTACTTGCCTAATCTTTGTCTGTTACCTAATCCATAAAATGGGGATTGAATTTGACATCTAAGATTCTATCTAAGAACAAATACTATGATCTCATATAATAGGAAATTGTTATAGGGAACAGTTCATACTTCATGATAAGCGTTTTTAATCCCCAAACCCTAACAATAGATATTCCTATGTAAGATAGCACCATTCATCTAGTCACACAAATATGGAACCTTGGCACCTTTCTTAACTCATATTCCCATGCCCCATATCCAATCACTTGCGAAAACTTGTCAATTCCATTTCCTTAATGTTTCTCACATCAACTCATTTCTCTCCACACACACTAAAGCTACACTAGGCCCTCATCACCTTTTGACTAGACTATTAAAATAGCCTTCTAACCATTTCCCTGCATCTGCCCTCTTCCCTCTCTAAGCTACCCTCCACCTAGCTGCCAAATTGATAATTCTAAAGCAGTGATCTGACTGTGTCATTTGCTCACTTAAGAAGCTTCCATGGCTCCCATGGAATTGTCTTTAGAATGAAATCCAGATTCCTCTGTTTGACACCTAAGTCACTTCACAATCTGGCCACAGTCCCAGGGTTCTTAGTCTCTTCTGTGTCACGGACCCTTTAAAAGTCTAGTGAAGCCTACAGACCCTTTTTCAGAATAATGATTTTAGATGCGTAAAACAAAATATATAGAATTGAAAAGGAAACTAATGAAACATGATTGTAAGTAAAATGTATTTTTTCCCATCCAAGTTCACTGACTCCTGAGATCTACCCATGAACTCCTTGGGGGTTCTTTGGAGTCCAGGTTAATAATCTCTGCTCTAGCCTATTTTTCTAGGCTGATAACACAGTACTCCCCATCCTAAACTCTATACATACTCCAACCAAACTGTCTTTTTTGCTATTGTGAATATACATTTCATATTTCAATGTCATGCTTTTGTCCAGGCTGCCCCTACCCTGACCCCTTGTTCTCTTGCCTCACCTCTTGGAATCCTTAGTCCCCTTCAACATTGAAATGCTTCAACATGAAATTCCTTCAGGAAGCCTTCCCTGATTTCCCTCAGTAGATTACAATGTATTTATTTTGTCCACATTCTGTACTTATTTGCAAATATGCTCTATTCTCCACCATTTTAAATGAGTAAAATGTAAGCTCCCTGAAGGCAGGAAAAATTCTATATTTCTATCCCCAGAAGCTAATACAGTACCAAGGACACAGTAGGTACTTAATAAGTGCTTATTGATATAAGTGCTATGTAAATGATACACCCCCCTGCCTGTGCTAAAGAGGAATCACATAATCAATAGATTCAGAGCTCAAAGGGGACTTCCAGGACACACTCTTCCAACTCCTCCATTTTACAGATTGTCAGAACTCTGGGTTTGTTTTTTAATTATTACAACCTCTCCTCTCAAAGACAGAATTTATGTACCAGCTCACACCCTTCTCCCCTCCTTCAACTCTCCACTTGAAGAAAAACTGCTCCTACCTGCAGACATGAGGCACCTGAGTTCCAATCAGCTGGGTCCCATTTGCCTTCATTTAGTTTTAATCTTGCATTTCTACTGTGCCTAGCTCTTTAGAGCTGTCACAGATGGTTGGTTACCTGTCCAGTCAGTCATAAGAAATATATATGCATCCCTATCCTGGAAAGACACACACACACACGCACACAAGCTATTTCCCATGCTAATTAGATGTCATGGGTGTCACTCTCATCTCCCACAAGAAATAGAAACAACCCTGACTAAGCAGCCCTGAGCAAGGAGACCGATGGATCACCATGACCTGCAGAGAACTGGCAGTGGCTGCCACTTCCCATGCCTGCTGGCCTTGGTGCTACTTGAGAAAGGGCAGGCTTCCTTCTGCAGCCTGATATGAGTCACAAGGTTGTTTATTGTTTTGGGTTTTGTCCAGCACCTCTCCATGTCACCCCACAGATTTCACTTGCAGCTTAGATGCTGGACTGTATGAAAAGGCACTGAAGATAGGGCTCCCCAAGAGGAGAGTGCTCCCAGTGTGAACTCCAGAGGGCCAGAAAACTAGAGATTCTAAGTCATCATGACAATGGTCATCATTCAATTTAATAAACATTTACTAAGAATCAGCTCTGGGCGGGGCACTCAGTTAGATACTAAACACAAAGATGAAAAATGACTCAGTGTCTGTCTATCCTTAAGGAGCTGCTGGCAGGAATACAAGCTATACACAAGTAAGGAGGATATAAAATAGAATGTAATAAGGGCAAAGGAGATACCCAGAGTGCTCTGCAGAGATCTGACATGGGAGAGAGCACTTTCAGCTGGAGGGATGAGTCAGGGGAGGCTTCATGGAGACCCTGGGCCTTAAAGGAAGAAGAGGAGGATTTCAGCAGGGGGAGATGTAGAAACAAGGGCATTCCAAGCATCAGCAGCGACCTGTGAAAATGCATGGAGGCAGAGAGGGCAGGATGAGATCAGGGAACAAACCAGTCTGGGCTAGAACATAGCTACGGTTTGGCTGGAATGTGGGGTTTGGGGAGTGCAAACAAAGACTGGAAAAAGAGGTCAGGGCCTTAAATGCCAGGCTGAGGAGGTTTCAGAGCCCTTACCTTTTACAAAGGACTTTCATATCCTCTTATTTGAGCCTCATAACAGTCCTGGTAAGGTAGACAGGGCAGGGGTATTATTCCCGTTTCATAGATGATGAAATGATTTACCAAGTCACACAGTTGGCAACTGGCAGAGCTGAGAATGTGAACTCCTTAAGGGCAGAGAAAGCATTTTTGTCTTTTCCCCCTGCATCCATAGTACTTAGCACAGTGCCCATGATATAGTAAGTAGCCTGGCAAGGATTCAACCCCTTACCCTCAAACTCTGCATTCAATGCCTTTTCCTCTACCTTCTACTCCCTTCTCAGAATCTCACTGTTCTCTGTGACTGAATGATGTAGTCATTGGCCTGGGACTTGGCCAGGCTACTATTACTTTCTCAAAAAAGTCATTGTAGACAAAGGAACACTGGAGTTGGCCCATTGCCGTTTGCCATATGATTTTGAATATACCATAGTTTAGCCTCTTTGAGCCTCACCTATAAAATAAATTTGAGAGTTAGTGAAAAAAACCTCAGCCATTTATTAAGCACCTACTATGTGACAGGCATTGGCAATCAAATCAATCAATCAAAAATGTTCCTTTAGAACCTACTATGTGCCAGGTATTGTGCTATGAACTAGGGATACAAATCAATCAACAAATGCTTATTAAGCATCTATTATGTTCCAGGCATCGTGCTAAGCATTGAGGATAAAAAGAAAGACTATCCCCATCCTCACAGTCTAAGGGGGGGGGGGAGATAACACAAGCAAGCTATCTATATAAATTGGAAAGAACCAACACAAAGAGTGCACTAGCATGGAGAGGGATTGGAAACAGCTCCTTGTAGATGGCAAGATTCTAACTGGGACTTAAAGGAAACCAGGCTGCCATGTAATCTAACACAGCTGCAGGAAGATTCATGAGATAATGGATACAAAAGCCCTTCAAAAAGAGAAAGGCCAATGGGGCAGCTATCAGGAGGACCTGAGTTCAAATTCAGCCTCAGACACTTAATATGCACAAAAAAAACTAGTCATGTGACCTTGAGCAAGTCACTTAACCCCAACTGCCCTCCAAAAAAAAGCAAAGAGAGAGAGAGAGAGAGAGAAAGAGAGAGAGAGAGAGAGAGAGAGAGAGAGAGAGAGAGAGAGAGAGAGAGAGAGAGAGAGAGAGAGAGAGAGAGAGAGAGAAAGAAAGGCCTACACAGTTACAAGGAATTATTAGCATCATTATATCAATGAGACTTTCTGGTATCATGGAACTGGAGATAAACTGTCATAAGAGGGGGAGAGTGCCATTCATGTTTCAGTTACAACAACAATCTAATTGATCCAGGGATCAAACAGGTATTGGGCTAAAACCAGGCCTATAACCCATTCAACAGAAGCCTGACATTTAGGTCATTCATGTTGTACAGGTCAATCTGTTCACACAACAAACATATAAACAAACAAATTGATGTTTATAAAGGCACTGTGCTATAATGGAAAGAATATTGATTCTGCAGTCACAAGATCTGGGTTCAAATTCTACTTCTGATACTACCTGTGTGATCTTGGACAAGTCAATTAACCTTTTCAGATCTTAGTTTGCTTATTTGTAAAATGATATGGTTCAATTAGGTGGACTCTGAGGTCACTTTGAGCTCTAGGTATCGGATCTAGGACCCCAATAATCCCTGCATCTTAATGCACTACAAAGGAAGGACAATTTCAAAGAAGAAATGATTAAATGAAAGCCCCATACAAAACCTTTAACATCATCGACAAAGAATAGAAGAAATGACAACATTGTGAGGACCTTGAACTTGGAGTCAGATGGATCCTGGATTCTATTCCCAGCTCTAAAACTTTGATACATTCTTCTGGTCAGTATCCCTGCCTCAAATATCTCCCCTCTCTAGTCTGTCCTCCACTAAATTGCCTTAAAGTGAAGGTCTGACCTTGTCACTCTCCTTCTCAATAAACACCACTGACTCCCTATCACCTTCAGGATAAAATATAAAATCCTCTGTTTGGCTTTTAAAGTCCTTTACAACCTGGCCCATTCCCACCTTTCCAGTCTTCTTACACCCTTCTCCCCTTCATGCAATCTATAATCTGGCCTTGTTCATCTACACCGGCCTTCTATCCACATGATGTTCCACTTTTTGAAGCCATGTCTTTTCACTGGCTGCCTGTACCTCCCATGCCTGGAATGCTCTCCTTCCTCACCTCCTCCTCCAGGCTTCCCCGGCTTCTTTTAAGATCCAGCTCAAATTCCTTCTGTAAGATGCCTTTTTTTCTGCAAGAAGTTCTCCACCCCTCCCCTGCTAGTAGCGCCTTCCCTCTGAGATTCTCTCCCATTTATGCTTTCTACATTTTATATGAACATAGATGCTTACATGTTGTTCTCTACTATTAGAGTTTCATCTCCTTTGGGGCAGGAACCATGTTTTTACCTTTCATTATATCCCCAGCACCTTCCACGTGCTGTTCACTCATTTCAGTCGTGTTTGACTCTGTGACCCCATTTGGGATTTTCTTGGCAAAGGTACTAGAGTAGTTTGCCATTTCCTTCTCTAGCTCATTTTACAGATAAGGAAACAGAAGCAAACAGGGTTAAGTGACTTGCCCTGGGTCACCCAGCTAGTAAGTGTCTGAGTCCAGATTCGAACTCAGGAAAATGTCATCCTTCCTTCAGACCCAGCATTCTATCTGTTGCACTGCCTAACTACCCCCCTCCCAGCACATATTAAGTGCTTAACAAATGCTTGTTGATTGACTCACTTTATAACCTCTATGCTTTTGGGCTTCAGTTTTTCCATATGCAAAATGAGATGCTGAACAAGATAACCATCCATATCTAATCGATGGTCCTCTGATCCCATGAATTGAACTGAAACATATACGATTCCCTATAAATATAATGACATCTACTCATGATAACTATTTTGAGTGGTTCTTCCTTTCTTTTGGGGTAAGATAGTTCACCATAAACTCCTACCCAGACCACCATTCTGGTCTAGTCTATACAGGCTTTTGTTCAATCAAAGAGGACTTCACTGTCCTCTGAGAAGAAGGTCCTTTGGAGGGTTCTCTTTCAAGGAGACCACCAGCATCCCATAGTTCCCTCAACAAGATATGTTGGGGTTGTTTTAGGTTAGACTTGTAGGCTCTTTTCAGAGCCCCCAGGGAGTGAGATCACTGTATTAGATCACACAATAATAGATTTAGAGCTGGAAAGGACCCTCAAGACTGGAGCCCAACCCTTTAATTTCACACTGAAAGGTAAGCTTGTGGAGGGAAGGGACTGTCTTGCTTTTTGTTCATATTTGTGTCCCCAGAGTTTGGCACAGTTTCAGGCACATAGTAAATGCTTATTAAATGCCTGTTTCTTTTATACAGATAAGGAAACTGAAACACAGAGAGGTTAAGTGAGTTGCCCAAGGTCATAACTAACCAGTGTCTAAGGTAGGCTACCTGATTCCAAGATGAGTGTCCTTAGTAGCTGTGTGACCCTGGGCAAGTCACTTAACCGTATTTGCATCAGTTTGCTCACATGCAAAATGAGCTGGAGAAGGAAACAGCAAAGCACTCTAGCATCTTTGTCAAGAAAACCCCAAATGGGGTCACAAAGAGTTGGACATGATTGAAATGACCCAATAACAACTCTTTTGACTCAAAATTCAGTGTTTCAATGATGTTTGATTAGTAAATCCTCCTGTACTAGATTAAATGGGATATATAAAAGAAGCAGAAAATAACCATTCCTCTCTGCAAGGTGTAATGGGAATCTGAAGATCTTCCCTGCCCCTAGACCCTTTACTTAAGTGGCTTGGGGGGCTCTGAGAATCTTCCCTGATTTGAAAGTACACTCTGTTCCCTAACAGGCTGAATGTGGTCACGTGGAGCCTGTGGCGGGAGGCTTGTTTTTTGGGAATGCCCGTGCCTTGTTACTTTGTAATTGGACAGTGGGGTCAAGAGGGCTGTGACATTCTCTGACCCAGGAGAAGGCTATATATACACCCTGATGTGAGGCTTTACTTTGGGGCTCACTTTGAGAAGAGTTATGTGATTTGACCTGATGAGACTCTGGGAAGCCGTTGAGGCTTTGAAAAACCCGGATGTTGATGCTTCCCTCTCTGGTAACTTGAATAGGTAATGGATGGTTAGAAGCCCTTCTGCTGATCTGTTTCTTTGACTACTTGTAACTTCTGTTTGTAACTTATGTTTGTATTCTCTGAAGTTCAGGGTGCTGACTTTTTCCCCTGAACTAGGTAAATGATAAATGTTTCATTGATTAAAGTAAGACTGTTAACCCATTTTGAGCTGCTTTCCTTTAGAAAAGCAGATCTAAGAACCTGTGGTAGCAGCTGCCTTAGGTATGCTAGGGTGCTTGCTGATACACAAGGGTATGCTGGTAAATGTTTAACAACCAATTCACCTAATTTTAAGCTACATTATTAATATTTTCTGCATTACTTTCTCAAGTTTAAAGAATCAACAAAACAACAAATTGAACTCTGATTATAACATTTGCTGATTACTGAGGTATAAATGCTCACACTGAAAATTTAGCAACTAGCTCCTGCACACCCCTAACCTATATCCCAGGAGTTAACTATCTTGATGGGAATACAAGACATAAATACCTAAAATAGTTTTTATGATTCTAAGTTAGGCAACAACACAGGGTAATATGTTATTAGATGCTAATTATGTTGTTCTGACGATATGAGGCAACAGTTCATAGAAGGGAGTGATGGGTGTAGATCAGAGTAGCCAAGGAAGGCTTCAGGGAGGAGATGGATCTTGATTTGGGGCCTGAAAGATGACAGATTTAAATAGGTAAGAACATGAATAAAGATGAAGAGGCAGTAGTGATGATGGCAGCAGGTGGGAATAAGACACAGAAACAGGCAGTTTCCTGCCCTCAAGAACGTTACAACTTGCTGAAGATATCAAACATTCACACAGACAACAAACATCTGCTCGTCATCATCAAATGGCGCAGGACAGGATAAGGGCTGCGCAAGCGGCATCCACACACACAGCCAGTGCCAGGGAAGGTCAGAATCAATCAAGCATTTATTTAAATGCCCACTACGTGCCAGGCATGGTACCAGGTGCAAGAGACACACAGACAAAAGGGCATCCCTGCCCTCAAAGAGCTTTCAGTGTAGCCAAGGCTGCCAACGTCTTCATTAACATCATGGCAGCTAACATTTATTGGAGACTATTATGTGCCAGGCACTGCACTAAGGACTTTACAATCATGATCTCTTTTGATACTCACAACAACAACAACACTGGGAGGTGGGTACTCTTATTATCTCCATTTTACAGATGAGGGAACTGAGGAAAACAGAGGCTAAATAACTTGCCCAAGGTCACACAGCTTGTAAGTATCTAAGGCTGGATTTGAACTTAGATCTTCCTGACTGCAGGCCTAGCACTCTATCCATTGCCAAGTAGCACGTATGCACAGACACAACACACATACATATGCATGTGTATGTACATTTGTACACGAACATATGTACATGCACATACATATATGTGTATACATACATATGCATATATGTGTATATGTGTATATATACACATAAACAAATAGATAGAAGGTAAATAATGGAGAAAGGCAGTACCAGTGAAGGCATGAGGAAAGGCATGAGGAAAGGCCTCATGTAGAAAGTGGTACTTGACCTGATTATCATTGTTCAAGTCCCATCTCCACTCAGCTATGCATAGATTGGCCATAGTTTAGATCACAACAGCTCACACACACACACACACACACACACACAAACTATTCCACCTTCCTGATCTTGAACTCAGAAATTTCTCTCTGATAATTTCCTATTTCTTCACTTTTCCCACTGCCTCATTCCTCCTGAAATTTTTTGTTCTTACTTCAATCTCCTTGCCTGATTCCCCCAGCCCACAGGGATCCTAGATGCCAAAATAACTTTCCTAAAACACAAGTAAGACTCTGTTACTCCCATCCTCAATAAAATCCACGGGTTCCCTGTCACCTCTAGAATCAATTGTAAACTCCTATAGCATTTAAAGCTTGCCCAAACCTGGTCTTAAGCTATCTTTCCATTCTTATAACATATTAACACCCATATGTGTGTGTGCATATACACACATATATACACAAATACATACGTGTGTATATATACACATACTTTAATCCAGTCAAAGTAGCTTCCTTAATATTCTTCAAATATGACAATCCCATTTCCCACCTCCCACCTCCCACCTCCCACCTCCATGACTTTGCTCTGGCTATCCTTAACACCTGGAACATATACCCTCCCCACTTCTGTCAGAATTACTTAGTTTCCTTCAGTGATCAGGTCAATAGTTCCTCTCTCCCTCCCTGTTTTCCCAGCCTATCATGGTTTATCTGGACTTTTCTCCCTTCCCTTTACCATCCTTTACCCATTAGTTAACCTGTTCAACTATGCACTGTCCTTCCCCCTTGAATCCCTTACCCTTTGGTCTTTCTGCCATTCATGAGGAATATTATTCAACTCTGAATCACTCCAATCATCTACCATCTATATCCAGGCTACTGAAAGAAGTTATGCAACTGTGCTGACTGAGCCCACCACAGGCTCATGTCATCTGAGCCCAACAGGACCTTTATTGTTGCATGACAATCCTTTTATTCTTCTCTGGCCAGCATCCTTCTCACAGAAGCAGTTCTAAACCTTCTTCCCAGTCTCCCGGTTCCACTCCAAAAGCTCTGCTCTCTGTCTACAGATAACTGCATCTCCTGTTTAACCAAGGAAATCAAGACTGCCTTTCATTGTTATTTTCTATGCCACATACTCCTAGTTTTTCTATTAAGCATTTATAAAGAGCTTACTATAGGTTAAGCTGGGGGAGAGAAAGGTGGTAAAAACATGGTCCCAACCTCCCAGGAGCTCAGATTCTAATGAGACAACATGTAAGCAACCATGAAAATGAGGGAGTCCAACGCCTTCTATAGGCTGACACCTCTACTTGGGCCTTTGAAAAAGCCCTTCCTGTTTCCTTATAAAGGTTGCCCCATTAACTACCCTCTTTATTATCCTCAATGTCTCCGTCTCGATAAGTTTTTTTTCCTTCTGTCAACAAACATGCTCAGATATTCCCACCTTTAAAAAACAAGCTTTTACCTACCCCTGCTAGCCCTTTGAAGTATTTTTCTACATCAATCAATAAGTATTTATTAATTGCCAATATGTGCCAAGTACTATACATACTAGGTCATGATTATGCAAAAACAAAAATCAAACAGGCCCTGCCCTCAAGAGCTTTACAAAGACATACATACATACCTATATGTATATATGTAGTTTTATAGAAATGTATAATTTTATTGATTTATCTTTGAATATATTATATATATAAAATAAGATATAAAAATATATTGTTTCAATATATTATTCCTTCTAGTTGTTTTTCATCAACTATATGTACGTGTATGTGTGTGTATACACATACCTATGTGTATAGGTATGCGTTGTTCAATTGTTTTCAGCCATGTTGAACTCTTCACAACCCCATTTGGGATTTTCTTTGCCAGAGATTCTGGAGTGGTTTGCCATTTCCTTCTCCAACTCATTTTATAGATGAGAAAACTGAAGCAAACAGGGTTCAGTGACTTGCCCAGGGTCACAAAGTTAGGAAGTTATCTGAGACCACATTTGAAGTTAGGAAGAGCAGTCTTCCTAACTCTAGGCCCAGCACTGTATCCACTCTACCACCTGTGTGTATATGTGTGTGTGTGTGTGTGTGTGTGTGTGTGTGTGTGAGAGAGAGAGAGACAGAGAGAGACAGAGAGAGACAGAGACAGAGACAGAGAGAGACAGAGAGAGAGACAGAGACAGAGAGACAGAGAGAAAGAGATTTGACTTTGCTGGTTCAGCTTCCACCTAGTCTTTCTGAGGCTCAACTTCCTTGTCTATAACTGGAGTGAACTAGACTAGGTGCTTTCTAAAGCTCTGTGACATGAAGCCAGGGGAATATTTAGGCAGAAGAGGCCTTTACACATCTTTCTAATTATTTCCAGCTATACTTTCAGGTTAATCTAGAGATTCTAGACATAAGACTAAGTTTTAATAACTTAATAATGATGATAATTATACTAATAGTCTGAGGACTAATAACTGTTGGGACCATAAGGACTTTTAAGTAGTAGGTAGGGCCCAAAGCTACTCCTGTGCTCTGATTCTTTGGACTTTTTCTTTAAGACTCTGGATTTCCCATTTCTATCAGTGTTCACTCTGAGATGTGGGCCCCAGTTCAGCTATGTTTCATCTATTCAGGTGGGCCAATTTGGCCCTTTTGCTAACCTTAACTTCTTCCTTTGGGGATTGGATGTGTCAGTTTAAATTCATCCGTCCTAAACTCCCTCCTTCTCTAAGTCTTTGCTCCCAAGGAACAGATCTAGGCTTTGTTCCCTATTACTCAATATGGCTCCCAGGTGCTGAGAACAGGCAGATCTCTGTTTTGCCAACCCACAGGGCAGTGACAGTGCTCTTGGCACGGTCCCTTCTCCACCTACTGAAGTATGGGCCCTAGAAAACATTCTAAGGAAGATAAGGGTCACCTCAGAAGGGGGAGGCTAATCTTGGGAGGAACAGATGTTGGAAGATTACTGCAGTTTTGGCCTTTAACAACACCATCAGCCTGGAGCAGGGATTATAGGCACAGTAAAGAAAGGAATACTTAGCCTGTCCCAACCTTAGCAATTCAATCCATCAAAGTCCATGGTGGAGTAATGGAAAGGACATTGACTCTGTAGCCAGAGGAACTGGGTTCCTACCTTGACTCTGTTACTCTATGACTTTAGGTCACCTCTCTGGGTTCGGTTTCCTACTATGTAAGACTCGACCAAGGATACTTAAGTTAGAAGGTCACAAAATTTTATATATACATATAAATGTGTGTGTTTGTGTGTATGTGTGTGTATATGTCCATACATATACATACACATACACACATACACACACATATAGTAACTCTATTTCAGTATAATTGGTTTCCCTAGTAATCAAATGAATTTTATTCTATGCATTTAAAAATATTCTGAGAAGGGCTTCACCAAAGACACAATGACAAGGTTAAGATTCTTCACAAGATGATCACCCAAGTTCCTTATAGCTCAAAATCGATGATCTTATTATCTTAAGTCCTTCTTCCCTTTCCAACTACGCTGCTAATATTGACTGCTCTCTCATTAGTCCAGGGTCCCTCTAGCCAAAAGTTCTCTCCCTGAGGTACCCTCTCTGGCATTCTATTTGGACAGGATTGCTTTTGTCAAGTCTACATTCCTCCATCATTCTATCCTCACTCTAACTGGCACAGGGTGAATTTTAAAACTTCTCCCAAACACTAGCATGCCTCTTATTAAAAAAAATTGTCAGAGGGAATGATGGATTTTATTCCTTTCTTCGAAACTATAAACTTCTCATGGGTAGAGTGAAGATGAAATAAAAACTATTTTCTGACAAGGAGATTTTAAGTGACTTGTGAATAGGAACTACTTTTCATCTTTATCTTTGTATCTCTAGTGCCCTCCACAGTTGCTTGCACATAGAGGATATTTAATATATGTTTGTTAGATTGGGTTGGACAGTGATCCTATGCCCTGGTGCTGAACTTTAATAGCAGAGATATCTAGAAATTCTAGGGGAACAGTGCAACCTGCAAGTCACCCTTTGCTCATCACAGGTAAATTACCTTTAATAGGGTGTGATGATTGGAGACTTGGCAGAGAATAGGTTTTAATGGGTGAGAAGGTGGCTAATACAGGTCCAGAAGGTAGGGAGCAGAGCAGGCCTAGATGGGGGCACAGGGAAGCCAGGGAATAGTATGAAGTGACTTTGTGGCAAGACAGAAAGAATATAAAAATGGAGATGAGTAGAAAATCCTAAGTGGAAGTTGGGGCCTGAAGTTTAATTCTGGCAAATTCAGTTTTGCTAAGACAGGGTCTTGAATATTATTGCTTCTTGATGAGAACCAGCCATATGGATCACAGAGTTGAGAGAGATTTGAATGCATTTTTTTCTTCTACTTAACAATTAGATTCTGATCATCTGTTCTATGGGCTATGGGAATGGCCTAGAAAAGGGCAACTAAAGGAAAATAAAACCTTATTTGGTCAAGGAGTTATGTTATGGATAAAGGATGCTGGAGGGGGCAGAGAGAGAGAGAGAGAAAGAGACAGAGAGACAGAGAGAGAAAGGTGGAGAGAGAGAAAGGAAAGAAAGGAGGAGCAAGAGGAAGAGGAAGAAGAAAAAAGAAGAGGGAGGGAGAAAGGAAGGAAGAAGAAAAGGAAGAATGAAGAAAGGAAGAAAGGAATAGAAAGGAAGGAAGAAAGTCATAAAATCATAGATTTAGATATAGCCAAGTGCTTTTTAGGTCATCTAATCCAACCCATTCAGAAAGAAAAAAATGAAAGAAAAGTCATAAAATCATAGATTTAGTTAATAGCCAGGACTTTATATGTCATCTAGTCCAACCTAATTTTTTTCAGATGTGGAAACAGGAGCTGAATAAGCTGTCCAAGGTCACACATATTAAGAGGTAGTCAGAATCTGAACCCAGGTGTGCTCATAGGGACTCTAAATCCAGCTCTTTCCTCTGTATCAGGAATTATGCTCTGCCTGCAGGAAATTTATTACTCAATAACAAATCCCTTTTCTCTCAGAGGTGCCATCCAGGATTGTAGGGAGGAGCTCATAAAGAAATGTAAAACTATTTTGCACAACAAAATCACCAACTTAAATAAAATAGATGAATATTTACCAAAATATAAATACTCATTTTAGCAGGAGAACTGCCTGAAAGGTAGGTAAACAGTGGGAAGGAAGAGAGGAGAAGTCTGATTATCTCCTAACTTGGAGGTAGTATTTGTTCTGAGTTACTAAATGCTTCTTGCTTTAGGTGGCTCTTGTACCAGGTTGTATTTTGTTATCTGAATTGACTGAGCAATGAGCCATGAAACTGCCTAAGTCAAGACGAGCTGAACCTGCTGGGAACCATCGCTTTTCTCAGTACTGGTTTGCTGCATTTTAATGAAAAAGAACCCCACTGCCCTCCCCTTGGCCACTTCTCTTATACAAGGGCTCTTTACCTTGGGGATTCATGGGTAAATTTCAAGGGGCCTGTGAATTTCACTGGGAAAAAAGTTACATCTTTATTTTCGTTAACTTTTAACTGCAATTTAGCATTTTCTTCAATTATCAATTTAATAAGTCCAATAAGAGGTTCATAGGCTTCACTAGGCTGTCAAAGAATCCACTGCAGAAATTAAAAAAAAAGATTAAGAATACTTATTCTAATGGAACTGAGCAAAGTCTGGTAGAGTTGGAGGAAAGGAACAAGGCTCTAACTTCTCCAAACAGAAACAGAACCACATGCCTGTGGATTTTTGCTCTTCCTTATTGCTTATTCCTCATGGATTAGAGTTGATTCTCTATGCCCTACCTAGGGTTGTTTAGCTTTACTTGAAGGCAGAGGAGCCAATTATCCTACTGGGTTCAATTTTAGGGCCATCAGGAAGATTTCTTCCTCTTCCTCCAACATACATACTACCCTACTTGGAACCTCTTTAAAAGAAGGCAGAGCCTTTCATGGCCCAATTTGAATTTTTAAAAATGGAATGCAAATGTTTCTGGGAGAGAGACCATAGCTACTTTGACACTAAGGTATCCATAAATGATATCAAGGCTTTCCTGGTTAATAGGAAGTACGGGGCTGGGGTAGGGGGGAAGGGGAAGCTGGGCAGCCTGTGAGGGAGGAGGTATTTCTAAAGTTCTAAAGAGGAAAAGGATATTACTTGACTACCTACTACTATAAGGTTGTGAAGGATGTGCTTTGCCAAACTTTAGGTACTACTTGAATGGAGAACATTCTAGGGTTAGGAGCTGGTTTGAGATGATCACAACTGTGAACTATGATTAATAATAATAATAACTGACTGGGTTCTTTTTAAGAGTTTACTATTCAATTCAACAAACATTTCTTGAGGCCAGCATGGTATAGTGTATAGAGAGCTGGCCTCCCAGTGAGAGACCTAAGTCCTGCCTCTGACCTCAACTGATTATGTGACCCTTGGCAAGTCAAGACTCCAGGCAGTGATCTGACACTGTAGATTGCTGAGAAGTCCATCTTCACTGGTAAAAGAAGTCTGTCATTAAATTTCCCAGCTTAGCACTGGGATTGATTGATTGAAAAATCTACCACCAACCTCTCCCCTCACCCCGCCACAGTAGACAACTAGGTGTCAGGCGCTGTTTACAAGCCACTTTTCTCTTCTGTTTGGCCCTTTATAACCTAGTTCCTCCTATCTTTCCAGTCTTCTTATTATCTTACCCACCCTCCAGACTTCTGCCACTGACTTTGTGATCCAGTGACATTGGCCTCCTTACTATTCCTTGAACAAGACATCATCTTCACCCTCTGAGCATTTTCACTGCATGTCCTCCAATGTGGCATGCTCTCCCTCCTTATCTCTATCTCCTGGCTTCCTTAACTTCTTATCTAAAATCCCACTGTCTATAGGAAACCTTAACTCTAGTGCCTTGCCTCTGTTGAGGATTTCCTATTTACCCAGTATACAGTTTTTTAGTACATAATTATTTTTCTGTTGTCTCCTGCATTAGACTGTGAACTCCTGGAGCAAAGGGATTGTCTTTTACCTTTCTTTGCATCCTTAGCACTTAACACAGTGCCCAGCACATAATAGGTGCTTAATAAACATTTAATGACTGACGGCAACATAGGCAGTATGAGTATTAGTATCCCCATTTTGTAGATGAGAAAACAGAGGCTTAAAGAGGCTACAGTGACTAACCAAGGCTCAAACAGCTACTATGTAAGAGATGTGGACAGTGATCTGTAGTATAGATTGGAAAGCAAATAGAACTAGAGCCAAGGAAACCAGGTAGAAGGTGACTACTGTAATAGTCCAAAGGAGGGCCTCAGCACCAGTAGTGGCAATGGTAAGAAAGGAACAAATGTGAGCAGCATTGATGAGACCTGTCTGCAGGACTTGGTGACCGACTAGATGTGGGTTATAAATACAAGGGTTGTAAATATAAATATAAAAAGTAAATATAAAGGTTATAAATCACAGATACTGCTGCTCCAAGCCTCAGTGGTCTGAGAGAAAAAGTGGTGCCATTGGCAGAAATGGAGGAGTTAGGAGGAAGAACAAGTTTGGAAAGGAAAAGACAAGGGTTGAGGTTAGATGTGTTGAGCTTCAGGGACCTGTGGAAATATCCAGGTAGAGATATAGTACTAGCACATCAACATTTTGTGATTCTATGAAGCCACACGATGGATCTCCCTATTTTTCCTTGCCACAATCCTGTCCCAAATCCCAGCCTATACAACAGGAACTCAGGCCTTGGTTTTATAAGCCACTCTGGAGGTATTACCAAGTAGCTAATCATTCACTGGCTGTGGTGAGCCAGTCAATAAGAAACAGGAAATGCTGATATTGTTGATGATTAAAATTTCACTTCTGTAGGACGTGAGGGGATAATTTAAACCATCAATTTATCCAAGTAATTTGCTGGTAATTTCCTAGAAAGCTGACATTAGCTTCCCAGTTACCAATGGCCGCCATGTCCTGCTTGGGTCATATGACAACAGTGATGAATTCAGAGTGGTATGATAGAGGAGTGGCTGGTATTTATAATTCACCACAAATTCCCTGGTCTTTACTTGGAGTTTGCTTTCCTTGGAGTTTGTGGTTAAGATGAGGACACTAATCCTGCTTTTAAATAGTCTAAGTTAAAAGGCATTCAAAATCAGCTACTACTTGGATGACCTAAGAGTGAGTTCCTAGTAAACTATGGTTAGATCAAGCATTACTCAATAAGGCGACCCATTTGGTACTTAAATCCACACTCAGTGTTCTGCATGTTAGCTCCTTAAGGGGCAAGGAATGCTTCCAATGTTTTCTTTGTGAAAAAAAGAATTTAAATTCTACTGGAGAAAGTACAGTGGGACAACACTGAGGGGACAAGACATTCTTGAAAAGATAGCTGAAGGGTAGCTAGGTGGCACAATGGATGAAGTGCCAGCTCTGGAGCCAGGAGGACCTAAATTCAAATCTGGCCTCAGACATTTGACACTTAACTAGCTGTGTGATCTTGGACAAGTCATTTAACCCTGATCACCTTGCCCCATCCCCACCTCTCAAAAAAAGAAAGAAAGTAAAAGAATGTTTAAAGAAAAGAAGGAAAAAAGGAAGGAAGAAAGGAAGGCGGGAACGAAGGAAGGAAGGAAGGTAGAAAGGGAAGAAGGAAAAAGGAAGGAAGGAAGAAAGAAACAAAGAAACAAAGAGAAAGAAACAAAGAAAGAAAGAAAGAATAACTGATACCAGGTAGTATAGGCTAAGTAATGGAGAGTTCAGAGGAGGAGCAGAAAGACCACTGTGTGCTGGAGCGGTTGTAAAGAAGACAGAGCATGCTGATATGAGTCAATTAGCACAGTACACATATCACTTACACATATCACACATATAAGAGGATAATAACAACAGTAACAAATATTTTTAAGTACTTACTGCATGTGTATCAGGCATTGAGTTAAACATTAGGTATAGAAAGACAAAAACTGAATAGTGTATACCCTCAAGGAACTTAATATTTATCAGAGGAGATACCATGTACGTATGTGTGTGTACATATATGTCCACATATACACAAATATATACATATATATACATATATGCATACACACAGACGTATATCTCATAAAATACGTATTTGATGGCATGGACAAAGATGAAGAGAGAGACAGAGAAGAGAGAAATCAATGTGGATTAGAATCTTCAGAAGGGCTTTTGTAGAGTAGACAGAACTATTCAAACTCCTGTCTTGTATCTGTCTGCTTTCTCTCCATGGAAGAAAGCCAAATTAAAAAACAAACAGGTAACAGAGAATGAAAACGCAGATAAAGGGAGGAGACAGTAAAAGAGGGTCTGAGTCCCCAGGCCTAGATCAACAACATCCTTGGTACTGAAAGAACTTGTGAACTACAGAGACAGAACTGAAAGAACCCTGTCAGAGTGCAAATGGAAGTATAATTTTCTCACTTGCTTTCTTGGGAAATATGGCTAACATGGAAATCTGTTTTGCATGATTTTGTAACTCAAAATTGAAAAAGAAAATAATATAAAAAAGAAACAGATAATAAAATAAAATGTTTTTAAAAAAGAACTTTTTGGAGAGGACTGTCTGGGTGATGTGACTCATGGGTCGGGTGATTGTAGAGAAGTCATTTAGTCCTTCTGATCCTTAGTTTCCTCAACTGTCAATTAAAGATATTAGTAGCTGCCCTTCCTACCTCGAAGGATTGTTGTAAGGATTAAATGAGATGATTGATATAAAAGGGCTCTCAGTAAGCAGCAAAGCACTATCTATACAAATGCAAAGCATTACAAAGTATTAAGGGACAGGAATGAGCATGGGGTGTGTCCTAGTAAATAGGACACCCTTTCATTTTTATTTCTCCCCCAGAATGTCTAATACAGGGTTGGGCACTCCTTAGGTGCTCATTAAATACCTGTTCACTCGATTATTGACAAAGCTCAAGCAAGGGAGGAGAATGGCAATTTGAGTATTTCTGTTGAAGTCACTTCTCTGGGATAATCGGGTAAATGTATGGGGAATCCTGGAATTGAGCTCTGAAATGCTACCCCCTTAGATAAAGCTCAAGGTAGCAGGGCTGCCTCCCTTATCAATGGAGAATGGCCCAGGTGGAGACTGGATGAATGAGTGAAAGGAAGAGGTGTAGTGGGCTCAGGTCTACAAATTTCTCCAAAATAAAATCTAGAAAATGGATCAGAACGAATCTTGATGGGAAAATAATAGATAGCTGGCATATATGTAGTGCTTAATATGTGCCAGGCATGTATGTGTTTTACAATTATTATCTCATTTGATCCCCACAACAATCCTGGGAGATAATTGATGTCATTTTCATTTTACAAATGAGGAAACTGAGGCAAACGGATTAAGTAATTCTCTCAGGATCGCACAGCTAAAAAGTGTCTGAGGCTGGATTTGAATTCAGAGCTTCCTGATTCCAGGTCCTGCCCTCTATCCTCTGCACCATCTAACTGTCCCTTGAAATCCAGAAAAAGTCACGGCTCAGTTTGTACAGCTCAGGTTGGCCCAGGGAAAGTGACAAGGAGGCCTGTAGACACTGAGGATGAGACTGAGTCCAGAGCACATCTTGGGAGGAGCCCTCCAATCCCTTGCCTCTGCACAGCGTTTCCAGTTCTGCTCTCTGAGGCCAAGTGGGAAAAGGTTTTTCTCCATGACATCTTTTCCAGTACATCCCATTTCCTGGGTGCTTCCCTACTGCCTACAAACATAACCATGTTTCCCCTAATCTCACAATCCCTCACTTGATCCATCCATCCTGCTGTCATTCCAGATCTCTCCTTGAGAAGGCCACCTACAGTGGTTGCTTCCGTTTCTCCTCTAATTCATTTTAACTCTCTATAGTCTGATTTCTGCCTTCTTAGTCAACCAAAATTGCTCCCACAAAAGTTACTAATCGTCTCAATTGCCAAATCTAATGACCTTTTCTTAGTCATCATTCTTCCCTACCTCTCTGCAGCTTTGACACTATTAATCACCCTCCCTCTTCTCCTCAATACTCTCTTCTCTCTAGGTCTTCAAGACACTTCTTTTTCTTGGTTCTCCTCCTACCTATGGGACTGCTCCTTCTCAGTGTCCTTTCCTGAATCTCCATCTAGGTTATGTCCACTAATTGCGGGTTTCCCAAAAGGGCCCTCTCTTCTTCTCCCTCTAAACCACTTCCTTTGATGAACTCAATGGCTCCCATGGATTCAATCTATCATCTCTAGGCTGATGATTCTCATATCTATTTATTTAGCCCTAATGTCACTATTGATCTCCAGTCTTGCACCTTCAAGTGCCTATTAGACATATAGAAATGGATGTCCTGTAGGTATATTGAGCTCAACACGTCCAAAATTGAACTCATTATATTTCATCTCAAAACCTTCCCCCTTCCAAACTTCCCTTTACTGTTGTGGGCACCAGCTTCTCAGTCTCCCAGATTTACAGTAAAGATGTCATCCTTCACTCCTTACCCTTTCTCACCCTCTGTATGTAATCTGTTGCCAAGGCTTGCTGATTTTGGCATTGTAGCATCTTTCTCATCTGATCGCTTTTGTCCTCGGATATTTCCACCACTCTGGTGCAGGCTCCCCATCATCTTGTGCCTGAACTACTTAGATAGCCCCCTGGTTGATCTCTTGCCTCAATTCTTTCCTCACTTCTCTTCATCCTGCACTCAGTGCTTGGTGATCTCTACATGCTGATCTGACCATGTCACATGCAGCTCCACACACTAAGAAAATCTAGTGACTGCCTATCTCTTAGAAGATTAAATGCAAAGTCCTCTGTTGGGGGTTCATAGCCACGCCTCCCCATTTTCATAATTCTCTAGAAATAATCTGATTATGGGCAAAGAACCATGATGCTGGGTCTGCTTCTTAACACCTGTGGACTTTCAGGGGCAGCTAGGAAGCACAGTGAATAGAGCATTGGCCCTGGAGTCAATGACCTGAGTTCAAATCCAGCCTCAGACACTTCACACACACACACACACACACACACACACACACACACACACAAACTAGCCGTGTGTCCTTGGACAAGTCACTTAACCCCAATTGCCCTATCTTCCCCCTTCCAAAAAAAAAAAAAGCAAAACAAACAAAAAAACCACCTGTGGACTTTGGCCTGGCACCTTCACTTTCTCTGAGACTCAAGTGGGTTTGGTATTTTTCCTTTTTAAAATGTGAGAATGAGACTAAATGGTCTCCATGTTCTCACCAGCTCCAAATCCTATGATCCTACAAATTCTGAACTCTCTTGTTCTCCTGTTGGGGCATAGGGCAGTTCCCAATCAGGGATGGGGAACCTGTGGCCTCAAGGTCTCATGTGGCCCCCTAGGTCCTTAAGTGCAGCACTTAGACTGCATCCAAACTTCACAGAACAAATCACTTTAATAAAATAATTTGTTATATAAAACTTGGACTGGGTAAAAAGGATGCACCCAATGACCTAGAAGGCCTCAGGTGGCCTCAAGGCTGAAGGTCCCCCATGCTTGTTGTAGGGGAATATAATTTGAGTGTAAGAATAAGGAACCCTAGAGCCTTGTCCTGATTTTACCACTAAGATGAAATTTAATTTTTTTCTGTTTGCTGCTCTACCTACTTTAAAAGGGTATTGAAAGAGAAACGAAAGCACAGAGATGAGGGAGAACTTGGGGAAAAACAAAACAAAACAATATGAGTGCCAAGCGTTAGCATGGTGAAGATTACCTGAATGTGAAATCACTGAGGCTGGAGACACTGAATAATTTCCCCAACAAGTTATTAGAGCTGTGCAGGCCCCACCAATGGAGAAACTGTTGGAAAAACCACCTCTGCCTTTGACTGGGGCTTATTCCAGTTTTAAGGAAACTTAAAACCCCACACAGCCCTCAGCTCAGGCAAGTGAGGAATGCCTCTGCAGAAGCCAGTGAGACAGTAGGAAGTTGAGTTAATGGGGCATCTCTAATGCAAGGGAGATGCTCAATCAGAGGGTGAGGAACCTGCTGTCTCCAGGCCACATGTGGCCCTCTAGGTCCTCAAGTGCAACCCTTTGACTGAGTCCAAGTTTTACAGGAAAAATCCTTTTATTAAGGGGATTTGTTCTGTGAAGTTTGAATTGAGTCAAAGGGCCCCACTAGAGGACCTAGAGGGCCACAGGAAGCCTCTAGGCCAAAGGTTCCCCATCCCTGAGTGAAAGACTCTAAATCAAATCCCTACCATCTCGTTTTCCTTCCTTTGAATCAATTCTGGGCCATAACTTCAAAACTCTCCAGACTTGCTTGGGCCTGTTCTCTCTTCTGTTAATGCAACAGTATTTTCAGTTCTAGGCAATTCATTCATTGACTGAATAAATATTTACTGAGCAGCTACTAGATGCCCAGACCTGTGTTTGAGATACAAAAGAAAAGACTAGTTCTCTGCCCTTCAGTAAGTTTCGATCTAATTTGAGGAGACAGCCTTTCATGGGAGAAGTAATGGACTATGGGTGTGGAATTTTATGTATGCCGCCAGCCAGTGCCAGAGTCTGTTAGTTTTGTTAAACTGTTTTCCTTTGTTACAAGAAACAGTGGGTGGATAGGGGTGGGGGAGGAAGGCATGATCATGATGTAAAAACAAAGACTATTAATAAAACATAATAATGATAATTTTAGGAGACAAGACCAACACACATGAAATATTTAATAAGAATATGAGATATTGTGAAGACAGTATGTATTAGATGTTAAAGAATAGCATAGGCAGGAAGTTGGAACTGGAGGAAACAGTGCTTTTACAATGGCAAGTGACTTCATTACTGTGACTCTTGGCTAGATATTTCTTACCAAACTCCAGGACTATTAACTGCTTTTACTTTCACTGTAATGCTAGCTGGAAGGGACCACCTGATCCAACCCCCTTATTTTATAGATGAAGAGACTGAGGTTCATAGAGGGTAAAGGAACTTGTTTGAGAGTCAGGCTCTGAATTTGAATCTTTAGATCCATATTTAAATATTATTATCAGGACTGTTTCTTGGTAGATGTAAGACACCAGAAAAATTTGTCTCAGCTCCCAGTTTCCCTTACTGTACTCTATTGTTCCCCTGTCTACATTTTAATTTTCTCTTTCTCCTTCCTCTCCCCGACATGTCTCATGCCTCTACTTTTCCCCAGATCCAGTCAGACAGCAAAAAGGACAGAAAGAGTCTCATCCCAAGGGATTTCTTCTTCCCAGGGGGATTTATGTTTTTAACAGAGCATCCTGGAAGTAACAATTAAGCTTGAACCAATGAAAAGAGTTTCTAATGTTTAAATTTCAAGCACTTGGATTTTTTTTTTTTGCAAGAAGGGAGATGATTTTTTGGGATGCCTCAGATACACTGAAATCATCTACTATATAAAACTAACCTTGATTGCTGATGACAGAGAGATAAAGGTGATCCTGAATGTTTAAGGGTTATCTGTAGGACAGGGGCAGAAACTCTTTATGTTATTGTCTAGGGATTGGATTCCGACCATGTGATAATCTTCAATTTACTCCCAGGCCACCCCTGGATGTCTCACTATCAATAGTAGTTCCACGGCTTTGAAGTAGAGAACTACACAGAAAACCTGACAGAGGATGGACATGAGCAGTAGTAAGAAACTCATATGTTCCCTTAGCACAGTGCTTGGCATGCAGCAATCATTTAACAATCAATGAAGATGCAATGAACTTAGTCTTTTCACAAACTAGGATGAAGACAGACTCTTCTTTCTTCTTCATTTCTTCAGTCATTTCCCTGTCTCTTAAAAGTAACTGGCAACTGTCCCCAGGTGAAGCTCATTAAAGAACAAGGCAGCTAGGGTTAGCATCGCAGGCCTCAAAAGAATGCAGATACATTGGGCTTGCTAAGTGTGACAAATGGTGTGTGACTTCTGTTTGCTCAAGCTCAAGATGTGTTGGGAAACCTAGCTTTTTTTGAAATGGGATTACATTTTCTTCTCTACCCTTTGAATCTTGGTGATACACAGTTACTGACCCACTTTTCCAAGTTCCAGATAGAGTTCTTGTCTTAGCTCTCCATTTGCTTCATCTTGGCCTTGCTACTCTGGTAACTGACACGCCTTCTCTGCCCTAGTCACTTCTTGGTTCTGGCCTCTTGTGAGCTGAAACTCTGCTAGCCCCAAGCGACACAGCAAAGCCAGCACTGAAAGACCTCTACCAGAGCATCAAGGAGGACTCTCAGTCATAGACCTTGGCTAGTATGGTTTGTCCCATGCCTAAGCAGGAACAGGGTGATACAGACACCAAGAGGAACCTAATCCACTTCGAGGCAAAGAGAGAAAAGGTAAATGAAGATGCAATGAACATAGTCCTTTCACAAACGAGGATGAAGACGGGCTGTTCTTGGTTCTCAGAGGCTAAAAGTGCCAAACCCTATCACCACAATTCTCAGTACAGGAAAAGCAGATGAAAAATAGAAAAGAGAAACCATAGTAAAAGGATAGTTATAAGAAAGGAAACCCTTGGAAAGAGAGCAGCAGACAGCATAAGTAGTGGTAGGTTATGGAGAGAGAATGGGAATAAACATTAACTGAGCATCTACTATGTGCTAAGGGATCTTCTAGGTCCTTGGGTGTGGCTTTTTGACTGAGTCCAAGTTTTACAGAAAAAATCCTCTTTTTAAGGGGATTTGTTCTGTGAAGTTTGGATTCAGTCACAGGGATGCACTCGAGGACCTAGAGGGCCATAGGTCCCCACCCCCGTACTAGGCACCTATGCTAAGCACTTTACAAAAACATCTCATGCTATTATTTTCTCATGCTATTATTATTTTACAAATAAGGAAACTGAGGCAGACAGAGGTTAAGTGTTCTATCCAGCACTCATCCATTCACTGGGAGGGGGGGGGGAAGAGAGAGAGAGAGAGAGTTATTGAGTATTTACTATGTGCCAGGCACTGTGAATTCAAAGATAAACAAGTGAGACAGTCCCTGCTCTCAAATAGCTCATGTTTTAATGGGGAAACAAAACACAGAAAGAGAAGGTAGAAAAGCAGGGAAGGGGGAGTCATATGTGTAGTGGCATGGTATAGATGGCTGGAAAAGGACTTAGAGGACTGGTTCAGGGCCAGGTAAGATGAACACTCATCTCTCAAAGCCCAGAGTTCCAGGGTGTAGAATCCACAGTCTTAGTGTGGGGGGGGAGGGGGGGAGAGGGGGAACTCAATGAAGATGGTGGTAAGAGGTCAGGCAGTATGGCGTGGAAAGATCCAAAAAGGATCACAGAGACTTGATTCCAGTGAGATGGACGCAGCCAACGGCATCAATCTCACATAGAAACAAGGGTTACTAAACTATACACCAGGATCCTGCAGTCTGAATATTTTACTTCATTTTAAAATGTAATGTTATCTGTGTTTTATTGGGGAAAGAGGGTTGTATATTTTATTAAATATTTCCTAATTACATTTTAATCTGGTTTGGCCTCATTCAGGAATGTGGAGGCAGCAAGACAATCAACCAGTGCTAACTACAAGCAGTGATAGCAGAAAATAGAAATAGCTAGGGTCAGGTGGTGCAGTGGATAGAGTGTCAGGCCTGGGATCAGAAAGGCCTGAGTTCAAATTTGGCCTCAGACACTTTCTAGTTGTATGACTCTGGGCAAGTCTGTGAACCCTGTTTCCTTCAGTTTCCTCATCTGCAAAATGGGCTGGAGAAGGAAACGGCAAACTACTACAGCATTTTTGCCTAGAAAACTCCAAATAGGGTCATGAAGAGTCAGACATGATTGCAAATGACAACAAAGGGTCAAAGAACATGAAGAAACATTACTTCCTACAGAATGGCTATATGAAAGTACTCACTTGAAGGGCAGAATTCAATGACGCCTGATAATGCCGTTTTATTTTAGAGCTGTATAGTTAAAGATGTCCATAATGATGACCCTGAGTTATCAGGGAGACATTAAGCTGTGCTCAGCTTACTAAGGCAGGGATCTATGTAACATCTCAGAAAGATTTCTGTAAAAATGTTAAAATTTTTAAAAATTTAGTCATCAAGAGGTTAGAGATTAAAACAGGTTTCTTGGAAATGGCCAATGCGAGAATTTGTTTTGCTATGCATATTTGTTATTAGGGTTTTGTTTTGTTTTATTTTGTTTTTCCTTTTCAATGAGGAGGGGAGGTAAATGAGAGAGAAAATGAATTTTCGTTCATTGGAAAAAAGAAAATCTAACCAAAAAATTAAGTTTAGGCACCTAATTTTTAGTTATCAAGAATTTTTTTCCCTTTCCACCCACTTAAAAAAAATTACTCCCTCCTTGGCCTACTAAAATAGTGGATGGAGCACTGGAGTTGGAGTTGGGGAGACCTGAGTTGGAATCCTGCCTCAGATATTGTAGCTGTGTGAGCCTGAGCAAGTGCCTTAGCCTCAGCCACTTCATCTGTAAAATGGGGATAATAACTGTAACTACCTGATAGGGTTGTTGTGATGATTGGAGGAGATAATATCTAAAGCACTCTGCAATCTTTCAAAGTCCTCTCTTAAAGCTAATATTATCATTTATAATTTGCCTACTGGCTCCTATAAGTACCTTTCACTCTGGCTCAGTTAGGCCAGTGTTTCTCAAATTAGAAACAACTCTTTCCTTGATCTTTAGATAATTGAGGGACTGTTAAAAATCTCCCGAGGTAAGCTCTTTGCCATAAGATGAAAGAGAATGTTAAAAGGAGAAAATCAAAGTACCAAGTGAATGAGCAAAAGCATTCTATTGCTCAGTCTGGGGCTTGTGGAACAGAGGACTTTGAACTATTTTGACTGTGTCTAGATACACAGGGTGGGATGACGTGTATGTGAGCTACATATATAGTCTATCTGAATTGGTTTGGTCTCTCCATACTGCTTTATAAGAGACAGCATTCCAGAAATACTGGCCCCAACACTAACCTGATCATATTAGAAAGCTAACATGGGCTAGGATGAACAAATCTTTCAAAAACATCTGATATGATGAAGCCTGTGCCATTTAACCGCTTTAGGCTCCAGGTTCTTCACCTTTTTGAGAAGAAGACTTCTAAGGTCTCCTCATACTCTTAATCTATGATTCTAAAATATCACTATTGAATTCTACATTCATTTATGTCTCTCTTCTGTATCCCCAACTAGAATATAAAGTGTTTGAAGGCAGAGACAGTTTTATTTTTTTTTTTGCATTACACATAGTGTAGTGAAAAGAGAAGGCTATTTAAAGTCAGAAGAACTAAGTTGAATCTGGGCCCTGTGCCATAATGAATATAGTGAGGGTCTTGGAGTCAGTAAGGCCTGAGTTTGAATTCTGTCTCAGATGAAATGATCCTGGGCAAGTCACTTAGCCTCTCTCTTAGTTTCCTCATCTGTAAAATGGGTATAATAATAACATTAACTTCATCGTCGAGATTTTATGGTAAATAAATACATATATGTGCATGTATACATACATACATAAATGCTTTGCAAATCCTAAAGTACTATATAAATATTAGCTATTTTATGTGACATTGTTCAGGTCTCTCAATCTGTCTCAACCTTGATTTTCTCATCCTTAAAAATAAAGACAATTGTGTAATCTTATAGATTTAAATCTTATGATTCTAGTCTCTAGTAGAAGGCTGAACATAAAGTTAACTTAATAAAAATTTATTGAGTGAATGAAATCACTTAGGCTATGCTCCGTTCTTGCCCTGTTGAAAATTGTAGCCCAGATAGAGAAAATATGTTCCATGTAATATTGATTTTATGGTATTTCTTGAAAGCGAATGCTTTTTGTACCAAATAAAGTTCTTTTCCCCTCTCAAGCAAAGCTGCTCCTGTTCAGATTTCATGCTCAATCCTTTACCCAAAGCAAGAGATACAGGCATAAATTGCTTTTGCTACACTGTCTTGATTGGATGTTACTGTAAACACCTCAGAAATAATCATTTGAGGAGGCCATGGGCCCAGAGTTGAGGAGCTATTGACCATTACTATGAAGAAAACATGCTTGATATTGGTATGACCATATGAAGAATCATTTTTAATTGATGATACTCATTTTTTTTCATTTATAGCTAGAGCAAAGCTATTGTCAGACATCATCACAGTGCCTATAAGTCCTGAGCATCTTCATCAGATTGTAAGACATCCACCCAGGAAGAAAAATGGGGCTTAAAAAATTCCATTGGACCTTGAAGTCTTGAGGTCATTGAAAGAATGATGACCTCTGATAAATATATTGCTCTCCAGAGATACAGAATTATTCCAGAATTATAGGAATTTCCAAATGGAGGAAGAATACTACAACATGACCCTGCACCATGCCACACATCACTACAAGTTAAGAACTTTACTTTAAGAAAGTAACATGTTCATAGTACCAGGAAAGCAGAGTATACAATAACAACAACATTATGAAGAAAATCATCTTGGAAATACTTGAAAACTTTGCTTGAGGCAATGACCAGCTATGATTCTAGAGGACCAATGATGAAGCATATTATCTGCCTCGTGAAAGAAGAATGATGAACTCAAGATACAGAATGAAATACACATCTTTGGACACAGTCAACACGGAAATTAATTTTATTTGATTATGTATAATTGGAATTACTTTAGGATGTTTTCGTTTTAGTGCACATGCACACGCACACACACACACATATCCCAATAGAGGGAAGGGTTAGAGAATAAAGGGCGTTATGGATAGAGGAGAAAAGGAAGGAAGGAAAGAAGAGTCATAGAGATATCTTTTTTTTTTTTAATGCAGAGAAGAAAACAGAAGGCCAGAAAAGAACCAAACAAGCAGATCAGTGTTGAAAGCTACAAATTGAACTTATTATATACTTAAAAAGTAAGCTACATATAATAAAGGCCTGCAGTTTCATGTGCAATCCTTTTGATCAAATGTGAAAATGCACATTTCATTTGGTATCTGTATGTTCAGAATTTTTTTTAATGGTTAACTAAACAAAAAAGTAATCTACAACTTGGGTCCAACTTGGATCTACTCTATGGCCCAGACAAACTGGCCTTCTCTCTTTTTCTTACACAGCACTTCTTCTGTTTCTAGGCCTTTGTAATGTCCCACCCTCATACCTTGAAACCCCTTCCCTCTCACCTCCACTTTGTAGCATTTTCTTGTTACTGTTCAGTCATTTTTCAGTTGTGTCTGACTCTTCATGACCCCATCTGGGGTTTTCTTGGCAAAGATACTAGAGTGGTTCAGCCATTTTCATGTATGAGGAAACTGAGGCACACAGAGTTCAGGTTCACTTAGCTAGTAAGTTTCTGAAGGCAGATTTGAACTTTTGAAGATCTTCGTGAATCCAGGCCCAGCCCTCCATTCACTGTGCGACCTAGTTGCTGCCTGACACGTAGTAGGCATTTAATAGACGCTTGCTGATTAATTGGTTGATATTCATAGAGATAGCCCTGGCTCAAGATCCAAAAAATAGATTAGAAAGTGTGTGCTCTGCTTCCAGTCACAGAATCCTTTCCCACAAATTTCTGCTTTGGCTTCAACCAGATCATTCCCACAGCCACTGGGAACTCTGTTCTTCCCTAGGCCCCACCCTTTCGTAATGAGTCTGCTCCTTCTAAGACCCAGAGCAATACCTAAAGGCTGGTCCAAGTTGGAGCATGTCTTCTGCACTCATTTCACCAGACCTCCCCCTGGGGCCATGACTCTCTTCCTGCTACACTCATTCCTGTCGACACTTCTGGAAGCTCTCCTTGCCTCAGATTCCACGATTGAAGACAGATCCTCTGGTTAGGGCTTCTTTTTCAGTGAACCAGTGGTAAGTGAAAAGAACACTAAAGAAGCCATGATTTACCTGGGATTCCACTCCCAGACTTGCCATTGACTGACTATGTGACTTTGCAAATTTCTTTATTTTTCTCTGTGCTTCAGCTTTCTCTCCTGTCAAGGCTTCCAGAAAGAACATTGAATTTGGAGTCAGAGGACTTGGGTTAGTCTCAGCTTTGCCATTTATTACCCTTGTGGCCTTGGACACTTCCTTTTCCTTCTGTAAATCTCAGTTTCCTCATCTGCAAAATGAAGCGTTTGGACTTGATGACCCATTCTAGCTTAAAAGAATGATGATCCTGTTCATTACTCATGTGATGACAGACAGGTTATTTACCTTCTCTAAACCTCAGCTTCCTCATCTGTTGAAGGAGCCAGTTGGACAAGATAACCTCTAAGATCCCTTCGGCTCTAATCTTCCCTGAGCCTAGGATACCTGTGGACTATTGTGGTCAAACAAGGCTTCTTGCAACCTTTGTGAAAGGTTTCTATGAACAGCTGCCCTACCTGCCTCACAGCATTGTTGTAGGGATCATATGAAACAATGCATGTGAAGGAGTTTTGGAAAATATAAAATGCTGCATAAATGCAGGTGAACTGGCAAAGAGATTTATATATTCATGTTAGTCTGCTCCTACATGGCTCTCTGCCTGGGCTTGTATCCTTCTCCCAGCTGCTTTATGCATTGTAGAGTCATTGCAAAGGTTACTTTGATCCCCTGGACCTAAGGGACTACACGCAGCTAACCCCTTTTTGACACATCCAGTCTTTTCAGCTTTTGGATCCTTGAAGCAAAATTTTTCTCTTTAATAGCTTGTTCTGTGTCTGGTAAACACACAGCCGTCTTTTCTCTCACTCAGGTGAAAGTGGTCCTCCTTGCCACCCAAATGACAGAATTCTTCTGGAATCTTGGCACCCCTGCTCTCCTGACCAGGAAACTGAGAGCCTGTGCTTGTTATGGGTGGTGTGGTTATTTATTTATGCAAAAGAAGACTTCCTTCTGTTGATTATTTCCCATTCATTCTGCTGTGTATATTTGGTGGCATGTCGTACCCCCCCCCCCATTAGACTGTGCACTCCTTGGAGACAGGTTTTTTTCTCTCTCTGTATTCCCATTACTTAGCATAGTGCCTGACACATAACAGACCCTTAATAAATGCTTAGTGAGAGACTAACTGACTTGAAGAATACCTATGACTTGACTGGCTTAAAAAAAACAACTCTCCAGTACTCCATGATAGACAGGTGTGGGACTGAACTATCAGTCAGTATTGCTCTTCTTGGACAGAATCAAGGTCCTACCAATTTTCAGCCCTAATTACTACTTGTAAGTTCTTTGAGAGCTACAAGTCATCTGTAGGAATAGCAAAATTAAGGACCTCAGTGAAAAACTGGGAGAACCCACCATACAAGGGTATGAGAAGGCCTAGGCCAGCTGGCATGTCCCATCAGGCTCTGTGGCATAGCCTGCTGCAGGATCACCACCATGCAAAACAAATTTCAACTCTGTGAACATGAAATCCAGCATCAGCAGAAACAGATCCAGCATGCCCACAATGCAATTAGGAAACTCAGTAATGTGTCAACTGCTGATTCTAATGTAAGTAAGGTCTGACTAGAAATTACATTTGCTCATTCTACTGCTCTTTTCTGGAAGCCTGATCTCTTCTTCCTCTGAGCCTAATTGAATCCTACTCACCCTTAGGCCCTCTGTCAAGCCTATCTTTCTAGATTTATTATGTATAACTAGCCTTCATAAGTATTTCATTTCAGCTAAACTAGCCTATTCAATGTTCTTTGTACATAATAATCCATCTCCTGTTTCCATACCTCTATACAAGCAACATCCCTTACCTGGAATGCACTGCTTCCTTATCCCCACCTTTTGGAATCCTCAACTTCATTAACAACTCATTGAAATTCTACTTCTTTGCCATTTCATTCACCAGTTCATTTACAGATGAGGAAACTGAGGCAAACAGGGTTAAGTGAATTGCTCAGGGTCATACAGCTAATAAGTGCACGATACCAGATTTGAACTCATGAAGTGAGTCTTCCTGACTCCAGGCCCAGTACTCTATCCACTTTGTCAGCTAGCTGCCCCTACATTATATTTACTTTGCATATATTTTGCATTTACTTATCTGTGTATATGTTGTAGAATATACAACATATATATATTATTGTATACACACACACACACACACAACTCCTAGTAGAGTTGTACTAGTAGAATAGTACTACTCCTAGTAGAATATGAGCTCCTTAAGGGGAGAGAATTTTCCATTTTTTTACTTTATATCCTCAATATCTAATCCAATGCCCAAAAGATGGTAAACACTTACTATATTTGTTGAGGGGTAGCTAGGTGGTACTTCAGATAACAGTTAGGCCTGAAGTCAGGAAGACTCATCTTCCCAAGTTTGAATCTGGCCTCAGACATTTACTAACTATGTGACCCTGGGCAAGTGGTTTAACACTGTTTGCCTCAGCTTCCTCATCTATAAAATGGGCTGGAGAAGGAAATGTCAAACCACTCCAGTATCTTTATCAAGAAAACCTCAAATGGGCTCATGAAAAGTTGGACAGGACTGAACAACAATATTTGTTGACTGATCCCAATCAAAGCCCCACCTCCACCATGAAGTCTTCCCTGAAGTGCTCTCTTACTTCTTTCTTCAATCTATTATCTTTTCAGGTATGTGTGTTTTATCTTTTCAACTTGATAAGAAATTCCTCAAGGGCATGGATCCTGTCCTTCATGATATCCCCCACAGCACCTAGAACAGTAACATATCGATTGTTGCTGCTCAAAAAATCCATTCAACACTAAGTCCCCAACAGTGTTTGGATCATAAAGGCAAAATGAAAAATGATTTTTTGAATTAAAACTTGATAAGTGATCTATTACATTCTGTGATTTTAGAACCCTAGATTGATGGTCACAGAAAAGCCCACCTTTCCTATAGATACATGTTGCCATCAGGATGGGTAAAGTTATGGATATTTGCATAATGATTAAAAGGAAACAATTTGGTCTTAATGGCACTTTTCCTCTCCTCTGTATATACACAGTGGGCATATGCACAATACATACTTAAATAAGTTTCACATCCTGATAACCATTGTCATGCAGAAAGGCAGAAATGAAATTTCTGTGTCTTCAAAGAGCATGGAAATTGACTTAAGACAAGATACTTATTAGAGAAAGCAATCCCATCCACAACAAGCTGGCGCTTGTCTTCTCAGTCTTTAACCTTTTAAAGGGCTTGGTTCATAATTCAGAGACCATATCAATTCACTGACTCCTTGGAATTGACAAGGGATTAGTTAAGGTCACCTCTTACCATCTCTGTACCTCCCAGTAGGACAGTAACTAAACTCACTGCGAGAAAGAATCATTTAATCCGTTTGTCAGTAGTTTCCCACAAAAAAAAATTCCTTCAACTCACAAGGAAAGGCACTGAGAATTAGTCTTAAGCCCACAGGGTTTGTTCAGCCAAAAGATCCTATAAGTATCTTCCAAAGTTATCCCTCCCAATTCAGTTCAGCAGCTCATTCACATAGTGCACCCAATGAGCCCATTGCTGAGGTGTCCATGATATACAGCCCCCTTTCTAAGCACTGCCCACCTCACCTGTTGCATCCAGCTGTAAAGGCTGCCGGGGATGGAGCTCTTCTCCCATCAAAGAGCCAGGGAAATGTGCCTGTGCCTGAGCTGGTGGGAAGGCTCTGTGAAATTGGAAGATCGCCTCTAGGGTGATTTCATCGCTAATGTGTGCCTCCTTGCTCCCATTCCCGGTGATCTGAATCACCAGGTGCAGCCGTAAAACCTGCTATATCCAAAAAGAGGCACCTGCTTTCCCTAACTGCCACACCTGGCTTAGGACTCCCCCTGTACAGACGCACAACGGACCAGACTAAATAAGAATGGAGAGAACAATAGAGGAGAACCAGGAGATCCTTGAGAGTAGAGACTTGTTTTTTTTTTAACCTTTCTTTTGCAACTCTAGAACTTACACAGATTGTTGTTATGTTTGTGGTAACTGTTTCTCTTTGGAATGCTCAGAACTTAGCACAGTGCCTGTGTTTAAAAAATGCTTGTTATTTGATTTGCACTGCCTTCCTTGAGGAATCTGAGCAGAGAGGACTTTCAGTTCAATTCCAGTTAGTTGATTTAGTATTTACTAGGTGCCTGCTACATTCCCAGACTCAGAGATGTGCTGATAAATGTTGAGAGGACTATGGGAAGACCATGAAATATATGGCTACCCTCACCTATTTAGTAATAAACTGGGAGGAGGTAATCAAATAAGTCCTGGATTTGGAATCAGGTGACTGTAGTTGGAATCTTAGTTCTGACAAATATTACCTGTGTGACTTTGGACGAATTCCCCTTACTTCTCTAAGCTTTCTTTTCTTCAACTTTAAAATGATGTGGTTGATCAACTTTGCAATGGCTAAACAAATTGTGATATATGAATGTAAAGGAACATTATAATAATGAATCTAAAGAATTCCAAGAAGGATGTAAAGATGCATATGAACAGATATAAAAGAAGATAATAGAACAATGACTACAGCAATATGAACAGGAACAACAACAAAACTGAAGCCTGCTAAATATAAGGAATGAGAGACTGACTCTGAAAAAGAGTTATGGCCCCCTCTCCCTTTCATTGCAAATGTGTGAGACAGAGGTGAGAACAGGGCATAACTATGGATGTGAAATATTGCCTTTGTGGCCAGATAATCAATGTTAGGAAACGTTGCTGAACTTCATTTTCTTTCTTTTTGATTTTTAATCTTAGGATCTTGAAACTAGAGCTAGATGGGTCCTCAAAGGCCAACTGGTCCAATGCCCATGTTTTACAGATGAGAAACTGAGGTCCAGAGAACCTGAGAGATTTGCCAAAGGTCGCAGAGTCAGCAAGTGCCCAAGGCAGAATTTAAAGTCAGGACTTGTGACTTCAGATGCTTTGTGCCCTTTCCATTAATCTTTGTTGCAGAGGGTGGTTCAATGCACAGGGGAGGGGGAAGAAGAAGTATGTATTTAGAAATGAACGAGATGTACAAATAAAATGTATCAAAAATGAAATGTGGATTTGAATAACATAATTCTAAAGAACTAATGGGTCAAAAAACAAAGTATAGAAACAATAGGAAACTTTCATTAAAAGAAGTGGCAATAATGAGACTACATACTGAAATTTATGGGATGCAGCTAAAGCAGTTCTGAGGGGAAAGTTTTTATCTTTAAATGATTCTATCAACAAAAGATAGAAGAAATAAAAATAGCTAATATTAGCTAACATTTATAAAGTGCTTATTATGTGCCAAGGGCTTTACAAATATTATCTTATTTGATCCTCACAACGACTTTGGGAGATAGGTGTTACTGTCATTCACACTTTCCATGGATGAGGAAACCAAGGCAAAGAGAGGTTAAGTGACTTGCCCAGGGTCACACAGATAGTACGGGTCTGAGGCCAGATTTAAACTAAGGTCTTCCTGACTTCAAGTCCAGCATTCTATCCACTAGGTACCACCTAGCTGCCCTAATCAATGACAAATTTATGTATAATCAGTGAATGGGGCATGCAACTAAAAACACCTGAACAACAATAAATCAAAATACTCCATATGTGCAACAAAGTAGAAAGTCTGAAAATTAAAGAAGAGATTAACAAAACAGAGTACAAAAACAAAAAAAAATCCCTACTGTTGAATTGATAAACAATATTAGAAATTGGGAGGTGGGGAGTTTAATAAGATAAACAATCAGATTTTTTTTAAAAAAAAAGAATGACAAAAACCAAATTGTTCATATCATAAAGGAAAAAGGAGAATTCACAAAATTGAAGAGCAAATATAGGAAACTGCCAGATATAATTTTGTCCAATTATCTACCCTACTAAAAGTGCAGTTTTAAGCTATTAAAACTTTAAACTATACTAAGACATTTGGAACACTCTATGTGTTAACAAAACTGATAACAGAGGAAAAAGATGAATACCTAGAAAAAGATAAAATAACCAGATTAACAAAAGGAGAAACAGACATTTAATTTATTATCAGGAGAAAAAAAACACCATTGAAAAAGTTATGAATAAAGTACTAAGGTGGGGGGGGTTGTTTGATGAGAATCCTCTAAGACTAAATCAATTCTATTAAATATTCAAAGAATAATGAACTCCAATGTTATATAAACTGATAGACTGTTTATAATAATAGAAGAAGAAGAAAAGAACCCTTCCAGTCTCTCTCTAAGGTACAAATGTGGTCTTAGTAGTGAGGAGAGAAAAGCAGAGAAAAAAAAGAAACACTAGGCCAACATCCCAAATGAACATTGATATAAAAAATTTAAATATCATATTAAAAAAGAGACTTCAATAACATATTAGGAAAATTATGTACTATGAACAGATTGGATTTATGTTAGGAATTTGGGATTGGTCCACATTAGCAAGTCTATAAATGTAAGTCATGTTTATAATACAAATAATAAAAACCACATGATTATAAGTAATAAATGCCAAAAAGGATTTTTAACCAAATACAAGAAGTTTCTGTTAAAAAAAAGCCCAATACTAGACAGCAGAGAAATAAATGGACTTTTTCTTAACATTGTAAATAATATCCATCCAAAATCAAGAACAAACATTATATATAATTTTAAAAGTTAAGAGGCCTTTTCAGTGAAATCATAAGTCAAGTAAAATTGCCCTTTATCACCACCTTTTTTAATACAGTGTTAGAAATTCTCTATGTATAGCAAAAAGAGAAAGAAAATGGATGTATAATCATAAGCAAAAGAGAAATAAAACTATCCTTTTTGCAGATATAATGATTTACTTAGAAAACCGTAGAGAGTCAACTAAAAATTATTTGAAAAAATTGATTCAGCAAAGTTACAGGATAAATAAAAACACAGAAATCATCAGCATTCCTATTTGTTAACAATAAAACCTAGCAGGAAGACCTAAAAAGAGAGATTCCATTAAAAAAAAACTTCAGAAGGTATAAAATGATTGAGACTCTGTCAAACAAGACACACCAGGAACTAGGAATCCAATTATAAAATTCTCTTTCTAGAAATAGAGCTTAATAATTGTAGAAATAGTAATTGTTAAATTATTTTATAAAGTTAGAAAAATCATCTGTAAGGACCAAAGTCCAGAATCTCAAAGATAAGACTGAACAAAAATGGGAAGGAAAGAAAAAGGGGGGA
>CM053596.1:227046701-227065725 GCA_028646575.1 Pseudocheirus occidentalis | reverse complement strand
CCTAAAAAAAATACAAATTGGGGCAGCTAGGTGGTGCGGTAAATAGAGCACTCGAGTCAGGAGGACCTGAGTTCAAATCTGGCCTCAGACACTTAACACTTACTAGCCATGTGACCTTGGGCAAGTCACTTAACCCCAGTTGCCCTGCCCTCCCTGCTCCAAAAAGACAAAAAAAAACCAATCCCAGGACTTTCTTTAATTAAAGTCTGGTCTCCTAATGGGTGTGTTCATAGACTGCTGGGAGAATGTGTCTACTGCCCAGCTTCATAACTTCTCTCTTCCTTTTGTAGAGACATTTCTTCCTGGTTACCTAAGCTATGACCAGACTCTGGTAAGCAGAAAGAGGGACGCCTCACTTCCCTGGGGAGGCAGGGGAAAGTGACATAGGAAGACAAATAAATGTGTTATGGGTACCATTCAGTGAAGACTCCCAGCTCTGGGAGGATGGAGAGAATCAGAAAAGAGCAGACCAAGAATAGGCAAATACCTGGGAATGGGGCATTTTGGTTCAATGGGAAAAGTGCTGGATTTGGAGTCAGAAGATTTGGACTCAAGAGCTATCTCAGCCACTCACTAAATGTGGGGCCTCAGGCAGTTCTCTAGTCCTCAGTTTCCTCAATTGTGAAATAAGGGGGTTGGATTATATGACCCCAAAAGTCTCATCCATCTCAAAATCTATGATTCTACAAATACAAATATGCCAGGAACTCTGCTCAGGGCTAACATAGAAAGGAGAAGCCGTTGCCATGGAGGCTTCAAGAGGGCACAAATGCCTGCCGTTCTCCTGGCCTTTTGAAGAGGTTCAGAACAGGGCTTTACTCCTGGTGTTTGGTTAAGTGGATGCTTAGAGACCAGCCTGAGAGCTATGATTGCCATCAAATAGATAGAGAAATAAAGTATGGGATGACCATATAGGACATGTGGAATTTGACCATGTCAGTGAGGTGGCAGTGAGGGAAATTTCAGTTAGTGTGTGCTGGATGTGAATCTTTCAGTCCTGGATAAGAATGATTATACAGGGAATAGAGTACTCTCCAGGAACCAACAACCTTACTATATAGCAATGCACCAGAGGAGAAAAATTATAAGACTGGATTTTGTCCTATACAGTAAATCTTCTTTCTCCTCACCATCTCCTATCCTATTTCAATCCATAGAGCTCATAGTCTCTTCCCTTCTTTGAATTCTCATTTTAATGTTCACTTACTGACTAATATTATTATCTGTCTTCATATATGTGTGTGTGTAAGCTTCATGTCATTTGTACACCCTGTGTTGAATTTCTGGGAGGACATGTTCTGGATTATGGAAGATGGCCAGGTATGGAGGGGTGGCAGACTGCACTGACGGAGGAATACCTGCATCAGTGAGTTCAAAGGTCCATTTAGAATTTGAATAGAAAGAAGTAGATACTTTGATGATCTTTGATTTAATTTATATGAATAGCTTAATGGGAAGATCTTTCCCCATCCATTAATAGGCCCATGTGACCTGCTTAAGTCATATGGAAGCTTAAGCCGCATGAATTTGAGTCACATGAAGCCTGTTGTGGGAGGAGCTTGCTGAACAGGTGGAACAGGAAGGGGTAGAGCTGGAGCAGAGCTGAAAGGAAGTCATTCAGAGTAGTTAGAACTGAGTGAGAGAGAGGAAGCAGGCAGCAAGCTGTGAGTGTTCATTTGTGGGAAGATCCTAGCAGGGATATGACTTGGGAATGATGGATTTCTTTGTTGCTATGATGGATTCGGCTTTCTTGTGTTTGAATAAATGTTTAGGTTCTGTCTTCCGTGGGGAGAGTCTGTTATATTTTGTGATTCAGAATTATGCTGACACATTCATAGCCACTGTAGGTGCTGTGAATATCACATAGGTGCTACAGTATTCCCCAATGGGGAAAATCACATGTGAAGTTCTCATTCTGCAGAATTCTTACTCTTACTTCAATATTCCAAGGTATCTCATTGATATGGATATTCTCTCCCATGATACAAATTTCAACTCATCCATGCTTCCCCAACTTGTATATCAGTGGAGTATACAGACTGGTCCATCAGCTATCCTTACTCTCTCCACATATCCAACCCATCTCTTTTATCATAAATTTCTTTAATGATATCCTTTGCACTGCTTCTTCTATGTAATTCCTCATTTGTAATATATTGCGGTCTGATTATACTAATCATGTTCTTCTTCAATGCTATTTGGGTAATCCTTAGTTTCAGTTCTTCAGAGGGCTATAGTGTTCTAATTGGTTATGAAACATGAGATAGATTTTTTTAAGTTAAAGATAATCCCAAAATTTTTAAAGTATAAAATATGACCATAATTTTTTTGAGGCAAGCAGGGTTAAGTGACTTGCCCAGGGTCACAGCTAGTAAGTGTCTGATGATAGATTTGAACTCAGATCCTCCTGACTCTAGGGCCAGTACTCTATCCATTGTACCACCTAGCTGTTCCTAGGTTTTCTTGGCAAAGATACTGGAGTGGTTTGCCATTGCCTTCTCCAGCTCATTTAACAGGTGAAGAAACTGAGACAAACAGGGTTAAGTGACTTGCCTAGAGTCACATGGTTAGTATATGTTTGAGAGTAGATTTGAATTCAGGTCTTTCTGACTCCAAGCCTGGCACTCTATCTTTTGTGTTACCTACATGCCCCATCATTTTTAGTACATTGTGATTATTGTTGAGAGGCAAACTGGTATAGTGGATAAAGAGCCATCCTTAGAGTCAGGAAAAATTCAAGTCTTGCTCTTGACAAATATTGACAGAGTAACAATGAGCAAGTCACTCTGCTTCTATGCATCCAAGGCAGCTCCTGGAACCTATAAATTACAAGTGAGATAGTGATTGCTTCAGTTCAAGGAGTTTACACAGCAGGAATTTCAAATGAAATCACTCATTAATAAATACCTAAAGAATCCATCTCACAGCGTTATTGAAAAGCTCATAAAGGAGATAGTGTATGTAAAGTTCTCTGCAGACTTTAATAGAAAGATCAGATAGTGTTATCATTACCATCAGCAGACCTGACCACTAGACCACATTCCATCTGGGAATGAAGAAATCACACTATGGGGCCACAACCCAAGATCTGGGTAAACAACCAGAACAAAATTATTTCTAACTTATGATCAGGGCATTGGTAGTTGGGTTTTTTTTACCTTAGCCTATACCCATGAATATCTTTGAGCTGAAACCTAATTATGTCCTACACAGCAACTGGGAGATGGTGATTCAGCCCATCCATGGGACTGTGGCTTCCTAGAGAGATCGTAATGGCCTCTTTGACCTGGTTTCTCTATTCAGGTCTTACTGGGGAGTGTATTTTTCCATCTCAGTTGTAGAATCTGCAGCAAGAAATATACCTGCAATTTCCCCCAGCATCCTCTCCTGTTCTGTCTCTAGAATGAATCCCTGAGATCCCAGAGCACACTCTAAGAGGACAAGGACTTCAGCTAAATTCCCTTCACAGGACTGAGCCATCCTGAAGCAAGCTAGTCAGCCTCCCATAGTCTTAGGGAGAAAAGTCAGGACTTCTCCCAGCAGGCAGAGCACACAACGAGGATGTTGTTCAGAATTAAGAGACATTGCTTGATTGTATATGTGTGGGGAGGTGAGGGGAAGAAAGGGGGCATAGCATTTTTACAGAAAACTCAAAGGGCTTTAAATGTGGTTGAATCATAGTGTCTATCTGTGTATCTGTGAATGGTTATGTTTATCCATTTTAGATTGGGGAAAGAGGGTACATGGCAGAGGAGAATGGACTTGGTCTTTCATGAGAAACATGAAAAGCTAAATATTTCAACAGTTTTTAAATTGTTCTACAGCTTTATATGTATACATGTTTTGTTCTCTTTCTTGGGGAGAAAGAAAAGAAGGTGCAGTTCCTAAGGGAGAAGGCAGATCATTACTGACCACATCAGGAGCTGCCCCCGCAGTGGAATATTGATTAGCTGGCTCTGAGTTTATATTCTTGGGAGGTCAGCCCTCCTGCCAGCTGCCTCTCCCAAAGACAGAGGAGGCTCCTGTGGAAGGAAAGCAGATTCTAAAAGGGAATTGAGGAAGTGGGTGGCTGGGAACCCCTCCCCCCTCAATATCTAGTTTATCTCAAACAATAGCACCCATTTTAAAAGATTCCATTCATCTCAATTTGGTTCAACAATCATTGATAAAGCACCTACTATGTTCAGAGAATAGGCACAGAGAAAGCCAAGCACCTGTGAGCTAAGAGACTAACCCTGAGGTAGCAGATAGTCTTTGTCACACACTGGAAGAGACAGAGACAGCGATGACTTTTCTGGGAATTAAGTATTAGGCTAGAGGTATCATTCTTTAAGTTTTCTTGGATTTTCAAAGAAGAGCTGAAGAAGCTGAGGGTTATTTTGAGTTGGGTTTTAGAACTTAATCTCTAGTTCAGGGTTACTTCACTTTTTGTGTGTTATGGACCCCTTTGGCATTCTTGGGAAGCCTATGGAATCTTTCTCAGAATAATGTTTGATGTTTTAAAATCATAATAGAAGGAAATGCTAAATTTTACTTAGATGTTAGTGAAAAGGTCGATGGATGGATGGATGGATGGATAGATAGATACATAGATAGATAGGTAGGTAGGTACGTAGATAGATAGATAGATAGATAGATAGATAGATAGATAGATAGATAGATAGATAGATAGATGGATGGATGGATAGATGGATAGATAGATAGGTAGGTAGATAGATCGATGGATGGATGGATGGATGGATGGATGGATGGATGGATGGATAGATAGATAGATAGATAGATAGATAGATAGATAGATAGATAGATAGATAGATAGATGATAGATAGATAGATTTTTTTCCTCTCAATGTTCAGAGATACCCTGAATTTTGTTCGTTGAAGACTGCTGGTCAGCTGGTCTCAGATTAGGAATTCTTATTCTAACCAACTAAAGGAGGCAAATACTATGCTTCAATATTTATTTTCTGCTTCACCAAGGCCAGTCCTCCATGCACATACCATGATCATTTCTATCTCTACGCCTCTGGGCTTTCCAGTCCACCCCCTAAGGTTGATGAGGTCTAAGGCACTCTAAGGCAGTACCAAAACCAAGATGTAGCCTGGACTGTCTCAGAAGTCCTTAAAAATCACAGACTCACCTATTGTTAGAATGACATGGCCAGCCCATGGAAAGGTAATGGCATACATGGTACTCAGAGGTAGAGGAAACACATATATAGCTAAATGGTAGAGCAGTTAGAGCACTGGGCCTAGAGTCAAAGCTATCTGAGCTTAAATCTGGCCTCAGACACTTACTAGCTATGTGACCTTGGACAAGTCACTTGACCTCTATTTGCCTCCATTTCCTCAAATATGAAATGGGGATAATAATAGCTCCTGCCTTCTAGAGTCCTTGTGAAGAACAAAGGAGGAGAGAGTCTACAATCAAGGACAGAGTCTACCATTTTCTTATGATTGAAAAGCAGGTAGCACAGTGCCTGGCACACAGAAGATGTTAGCTACACATTCAAAACTCCCCTGGCCCTTTCCTGGGAGTTGGCATTCTGGGGAAGAAGTGCAGCGACAAAGTCACATAAGGCAAGTCACCTGGGCATCTTACTAATGCAATGCACATTTATCTTGAATTCTGGGGGCTCACCAATGTCAGAGTCAACTTCTGAGAGTGACTGAAGCTATTACAAAACACCACAATAATGATGAGTGTACGACTGCTCCTGGCTATGTGGTCCACAGTTCCCCCTCCTTCAATCCCTCAAGACACAACTGCCCAGTACAAACACAATCTGGGCACAATCCAATCCATCTGTGAGTGTTTCAGTGCGATCCCTGGCATGTGCCGGCTCAGCGTCACTGTCCCCCCAGCCAGGGTGCTGACCTCTTTGCTCATGCTGGGTCCTCTTAATGCAACACCCTCCTTTCTCTTCACCATCTATCTCTCCATCTCCTGCCCATAACTTAGAGGCCAGGCCAGGGCCCAGACCAAGTTCTTCATCTCCCATCAAGCTTCTTTACCTCATAGCTACCTCATAACTTCTTCCTTTCTCTGAATTACTATAACATGTACAGTCTATGCCTCTTGTCTTAGTGTTCATTCACTATGTCAGTAAAATCTTGCTGAATGGAATTAAACACAAAATATTTTTTCTTTCTCACATTCTAAAATGAAGAGCCTTTTAAAATGACAACAAGAAACATTTATTGATCCTCTATGTGCAAGGCACTACCTATTCCCTATCCTCAAAGAGCTTATAATCTCAGGAGGCTAGTAGGGAATAGAATAGATAGAGACAGAGATAGAGACAGAGACAGAGACAGACAGAGACAGAGATAGAGATAGAGACAGAGACAGAGAGATAGAGACAGAAACAGAGACAGAGACAGAGATAGAGATAGAGACAGAAACAGAGAGAGAGATGGAAACAGAGACAGAGACAGAGATGGAAACAGAGACAGAGACAGAGATGGAAACAGAAACAGAGACAGAGACAGAGATAGAGATAGAGACAGAGATAGAGATATATACAAATAAAAATGATACAAGACAAAACAACTCGTGTTTAATAATAATAGCTGACATATAAAGCACCTTAATATTTGCAAAGCACTTTACACAGATTGTCTCATTTGATCCTCACAAGAACCCTGAGAGGGTAATGCTACTATTGCTCCTGCTTTACAGATGAGGAAACTGAGACAGACAAGTGATTAAGTGACTTGCTTAGAGTCACACAGCTAGTAAGTCTCTGAGGTGGGATTTGAACTCATGTCCATCCTAAATCTAAATCCAGCGTCTCACACACTATGTCACTTGTCTAGATTTGTACAGAAATTAGGGGTTTATAAAATGGTTTCTTCACAACAACCTTGGATGAAAGGGGGGAAAACCATCATTATTCCTTTTTTTATAACTGAAGAAACTGTAGCTCAGAGACCGTGTAATTAGTCCATGGTTAAATAGCTTTTAAGCATACCTAACCTAGGTTTCTTAACTCTTAAATCCAGTGTTCCTTCCGGTATAGTATGGATAAAGGAGAGGTCTAAACAAAAACATCATAAAAGTCTGAGGAAGAAGAAACCACTTTTTTGCTGAGATAACGGCAGACTTTATTGGGAGGTAATACCTGAACCAAACTTAAAATTATTGAATCCAGCTGACTAGAACCCAAATATTGTATTACTGGAATGTGAACTGTACCCAAGCTGATTTCTTAAAACACTCAGTGAACCTTTTAAAAATAGGAACCTTACCTATTAAAATCTTCAGCAGAAGGATTTTAGCAAGTGAAAATGTTTTTTAGTAGTCTTTAATGATAAACTGCATGTATATAACACTTTAGGATTTGTAACATGCTTTACAAATATTAGATCCTCACAACAAACATGGTAGGTTTTGCTATTATTGCCTCTATTTTACATTATTATTTAAGGTAGATGGGCCATTCAACTAGTAAAAGTCTAAGGCAGGATATGAGATCAAACCCTCCTAAAGCCAGGTGCTCTAACCACTGCACCACCCAGCTACTGGTGTTCTATGGAGGACAATCAAGGACAGAGTCTGCCATTGTCTTATGATTCTTAAATTTACAGCCTTACCATTGAGCCCTGGATGAAACACCCAATGATTATGATGTCCAACTAATGGTAGTAGTCTCAAATAGGTGCTGAGGCAGAGCATGTAAAACTCAAGCCTCCATCATGGTCATACACTGTGTCCCAGCTCTGCATTCAGCCATCATAGCTCCATCTATCTACTCATTCATCCATTCATTTACCAAGGTCTTACTGAATGCACGCTGTGTACCCAGGCCCAGACCAGACACTGTAGGGAAAACAAACAAATGAGAACATAAGTTTCTGACCCTCCATGAGCTATCAGTCTCAACTGACTGACTTTAAAAAAACTCACTCTCCCAGTGGGAAGAGTTCATTCGGTTTCTGTGTAATGAGCCATATCAGTAAATAGGGTCACTTAAACCAAACCAAATCAGGAAGGCCAAACCATGATGAACCACAGTAAATCTGCTAAAACCTGAATTGAACCTAGTTTTTAAACTAGAAATGTGAGCTAAACCAAAATTAATTTTTAAAAAGAACACTTAGAAAACTCCTCCAATAAAGTCATACCTATATATTTATTATATCTGTTGAATCAGAAAAGAAAAACAGGAATATTGAAAGGTTCTTCAAACTGAACTTGAGGCAAATCATTCTTCATTGCCCTGAATCCACCATATTTTTTATTGTAAGAGTTTGAGTGGGTAGAGATTGTTTACTTAGCTGTAAAATGGGAATGATGAGCTGCTCTATTTACCCGCAAGGGTCCTGCGAAGAAACTGCTTTTTTTAACCTTAAAGTTATATGTAGATGTAATTTCCCTGTTCCCTCTGCTGTGCCGTAAAGCTTCAGGCTTTCACATGCTAGGGTATCTACTCTGTCAGGAATGTATCACAGAGGCTTCTTAATCATTCACTCCTTTTCTTTTCCTTCTCTCCTCCTCTCCATACTGAACATTCAGTTAATAAACAGATCAGTTCCAAAATTCTTCCTTCATTCACCCCCTCCCCATTCCAACACTTTAGGGGAAATATAAAGCAAATGATAAAATGATAATGACGTTGAAGCAGGTATTGCCAGAGTCGGCTCAGTTTTGGGGAGGTTCCAAAGAAAAGTATGGGAGAAAAGAGGTATTAGACCACCTACCAAAGTGAAGGTCTACAGAGCCATTGTGCCAACCTCATTGTGCCTGTGAAACCTGGACAGTATACCAGCGCCATGCCAGGAAACTGAATCGCTTTCATTTGAATTGTCTTAGGAAGATTCTGAAGATCCCCTGGCAAGATAAGGTACCAGACACTGAGGTCCTTACTTAACTAAACTGCCAAGCATTCAAATTCTGCTTCAGAGAGCACAAGTCGAATGGGCTGGCCCCATTGTTTGAATGTAAAATGGACTATTTTGTGGAGAACTCACAGAGGGCAAGCACTCACATGATGGTTAGAAGAAGCAATACAAGGACACTCTCAAGGTCTCTCTCAAGAGCTTTGGAACTGATTATGTGGCATGGGAGACACTGGCACAGGATTGCTCAGCATGGCATGCCCTCTTCCAAGAAGGTTCTGTGCTGTCTGAGCAAAGCAAAATTGAAACAGCTCAAAGGAAATGCAGGATACACAAATTTGGCATATCTACCCCAAATGTTCACACAGACTATTTGTGCCCAACCTGTGGTAGAGCATTCTGAGCTCATATTGGTCTAATCAATAACAGCTGGACACACTGAAACTTGACTTTAGCATAGTGATATCATTTTGGTCCTCTTCAAGAACAAAGGACAACAACCAACCCATTATATTTATTCAAAATTTAAAATTTTTTAAAGTAACAAGTGGTTTCACATTAATTATCTCATTTAAACCTTATTACATTCCTGTGATATGTCATTTGACAGAAAAGGAAACCGAGAACCATGGAACTAATGTGTCCAAGGAGCTATGAGATAACCTAGAACAATGTAGTGTCCCTGAAGTCTAATAAGAAGATAGTATCTAAGAGAAAGGGGATATCAGTTCTCTCATTTGCTAGAGATCTTCCTAAGGATAGTTAGAACAGAGCAAGGATTAGAGGCTCATTTCTTCTGACCCCCAGCCCATCTTCTTCCCTATGACAACATCCTCAAAAGATTAAACCCAGCCTCTCTCAGAGTTCTTTAATAAAAGAGTGAGCAGGAGATAGAGTGAGAGCTACATCCTAACTGGAATAAGTCTCTTGGGTTTGTCCCCAGACCCAGTAAAGTTGCTTTGGGAGCCCTGGGAGCTCCAGGATTACTTTTAATATCAGAGACTTGAAAAAGTAAAGAAGAGCTTTGAAAACGAATAAGGTCCTTTGAGATAGGTATAGTAGAAAAGACCCAAAGAACTGGGATCGGAGCTTTAGCAGAGGACCATTATTGTAAAATTAGTTTCTTCAGTTATGTCCCACTCTTTATGACCCCATTTTGGGTTTTCTTAGCAAAGATACTAGGATCATTTGTCATTTCCTTCTCTAGCTTGTTTTATAGATGAGAACTGAGTGACTTGCCCGGGGCTGCCCAGCTAGTAAGAGTCTGAGGCCAGATTTGAATTCAGGAAGAGGAGTCTTCTTTACTCCAGGCTGAGTATTATATCCACTGTGCCACCTAGCTGCCCACCAGTAGGTAAAATCCTTACTGATTCTTCCTTTGCTTGCCTGAAAGGACAAATAAGGAAGGTGCTTCCTGATAGGTCCCTAGCAAATAATCCTTCAATTCTAGTAGAATCATAGATTTAGTTGTAATTGGACATAAAAAGCCATTAGATCCACCCCTCATACTTAATAGACAGGTTTAGTCACCTACATAGCTAGTAAGTATCTGAGGCAAGATTTGAATCCACATCTTCCTACTTAAACAGATCAGAATCAGGAAGATTCTTCCTCATCAGCCTCAGACATTCACTACTAGCTGTGTGACCCTGGGCAAGTCACTTAACCCTGTTTGTCTCAGTTCCTCATCTGTCAAATGAGCTAGAAAAGAAAATGGCAAAACACTTCAGTATCTTTGCCAAGAAAACCCCAAAATGGGATCACCAAGAGTCAGACATACCTGAAACACAACAGCAACTTCTTGCCTAAATCCAGGGATTTCTCTACTCTTCCATATTGTCTCTCTTCTGCCCCTGACTGGCTAAAACACATCCAATTGGCATTCTGCAGTGAAATTCATTGTCAGTGAACTCCTCCTCATAGAAGTTACAAATACAGGAAACTGTGAATGGAGTAACTGGTGAGCACCCTGCCCAGGCACTTTCTTGAGCTCCTGAAAATAGGGCACCTTGCCAGAAACATGGCCTTAGGGAGCTTAGAGTAGCCTCCTGACTCTCACATTGTGTTCTAAGTATCACAGAAACTCAACAGGTTGGGAAATGAGATGGAAGGAGGCAAAATAAAACTTTATTTAGCTCAGATGTCTACTTTCAATGTTGAAAAGGGCAAGGACCCAGGATCTCTTGGAGCCAATATCTCCAAGAGATCCAGTTCAAGCCTCATCCCATGAGTCAAGGCTTCCCTAACCACCCCCAATGCACAACAATGACTCCCTTCTCTGAACACCTATGGTACCTGTGGTCTCTACCCAACCCTTTGGTCTTTAATTCTTCCCCACTGAGTGGTTGCAAGAAGTGTCTACTCCAGAATTTTCAACCGCCCAGCTGTAGAAATTCTGGCAATGTGACAATGAAAGAAAATATCTTACCTCTTTAGAAGAATGAGGTCTTTGCTCATAGGCTTTCTGTGAAGAGAAAAATAAGAGAAAAAATATGAAAAGTTAGGAAGAAAGATAATTCAAAAAACTGAAAACATTATTACAACCAGGAGAGTACAGTGGGAAGCTTGCTGACTTTGGGCTAAAAGGTGTCTCTGAGGCCACTTTTATAGATTAAGAAGCTAAGGACCAGGGACTTTATATAACCTGTTATCACTGAACTCTGGATTAAACCTGACTCTAACACTGACTATAGCTAGTTACTTCTGAGACATCTGAGACCTCTCTAAGCCTCAGTCTCCTCCTTTATAAATGACAAAGTCGGACTAGGTTACAAGTTCTTAATCATTTTTGTGTCATGGCCCTCTTTGGTAGTCTGGTGAAACCTATAAACTCTTCTCAGAAAAATGTTTTTAAATTATTGAAGGAAATGCTTAATCTCAGTTAGAGATGAGTGAAAACAAGGAAGTATTTTTCCCCATCTACAAGGTTATGACAAACCCCCCCATATGAAACGATGGGAACTGTCAATAGAAGACTACAAAGGGAGTCCTTGGTGGCTTTGCCATTATAGGTGTACCTTCCTTTATAAGATGGCTTTTTTTTGCTTTTTGGAGGGCAATTGGGGTTAAGTGACTTGCACAAAGTCACATGGCTAATGTGTCTGAGTGTCTGAGGTCAAATTTGAACTCAGGTCCTCCTGACTCCAGGACCGGTATATAAGATGCCTTTCTAGAGAGGCTTTGTGCACATTTTTGAAATGGATAAGCTGAACCCTGTTTTAAATGTTCCAAGAAGGAACTAAGCTTTTATTAAGCACCTAATGTGTTTCAGAATGATTACCTCCAATTTACAGTTAAGGAAACTGAGACAAACAGAGGTTAAGTGAGTTGCCTAGGGTCATATAGTTATGTGAGTGTCTCAAGAGGGGTTTGAAATTGGTCCTCCTGGTTCCAGGAAGCAATTGCACCACTTAAAAGAATCTTCTGATTAATCCCTTTGTAGAACAAATAATTCACCATACAGTTATTAGATGTGTGCATTTATTTGTTCCCATTTCAGGTTTGCTTAAGCTAAGTTACATTGGTATTTCCACAGCATTGCTCAGGGAGTAGGGTTGTTGCTCATTTCCTTTACCGGTGAAAATTCAATTTAATTCAACTCAAGAAATAATTGTTAAGCACAAATTATGTGCCAGACAGTAACAGTCTCTGCCTTTAGTGACAATCTACTGGTGGTAGGGATGGGTATCCAACAGTTACACAGTTGAGTAAACACAAAATTAATTCAATGTTGTCTTTTTTTAATGTTATCTTTAAGGAGAGAAAAGACCAAAAACTGGGATTGGATTGGGGTCGGGGGAAGAACAGAAATGATCTTATTGCAGGAGGTGAAATGGTTAATACCTAAGAGGGCTAGATCAAATGGTTTTGCACAAATTAGATGGGTAGACGGATGGAAATTAAGATGAAGTTAAAAAGGGCATTCCTCCAGACCAGAAAATACTTTATGCTTTTGTCCTTCATTCTCAAAGAGGATTGTGCCTTCGGGAAGGTGATATCATTGCCATGAATGTGTGAGTAGAGGAGATCAGAAAAGAAGCTAGGGGTCATAGTAACAAGACATAGTGACAACAACATTCACATTACTGCTCATGATTTTCTTGGAGATGTGACTTGGGAACAAGACTCCCAAAAAGGCATTGTAGCAGTAAATTCAGTGTGATAAGTTTCAGTTTAGTCTCCTCATTTCCACTCCCTTCTCTAGGCAGAAATGTCAAACAGGGCCCCTTTACTGTTTATTCATTGCAAAATAGGTCTCTAAGAGAGAAGGTCATTTGGTGCTACCCCAGCTTCCACCTCTGGTTTCCTCACCATGCCTCCCTACAAACTTTTCAAAGGTAGTTAACAGATTTACTGTAAATTGAACCATAAAGGAGGTGAATTACTAAAATAGTTGGCTCTCATTTCCCAAAATTCCACACACCCAACAGAACAGCTGAGGGCTGATAGAAAGCCAAGCTAAAAATTCCAAGACAACTTAGTACACCAAGTCGCCCTTTCCAACTCCCCAGCCCTACTATCTCCCTCTCCCTCTGAACTCTACTTTTACCCAGAAGACATTAAACTCTAGTATATAAGCACCCCCAAATGACCCCATCTCAATTGTAATGGTATAGCATTTGAATCCAAGATTCTAATCTTTCTAGCAGGGATTGGGATGACTTGGAAAAGTATCAGGTCAGTGAGACTTGCCAATATACTCCAATACAATCCAATATTTAATAATCATCTGTTTCATGTTGTTTTAGGAGTACAAAGAACTGAAGTCAGTAAGACCTGAGTTTAAATGTGACCTTAGACACTGGGCAGGTCACTTAAACTCTGTCTGCCTCAGTTTCTTCAACTGTAAAGTGCGGATAAAAATAGCTCCTTTTCCTACCTCCCAGGGTTGTTGTGAGGATAAAAATGATATAATATTTGTAAAGTTGATGCAAAGCTAAGCACATAGTAGGAATTTAATAAATGCTTGTTTCTTTCCCTCCTCTTAGTTACCACCATAAAACTAGCATAGCACCAACTACAGTATGGGAACAAATTCAGGACAGCAGAAAGATCTCTGGACCCAAAGTCCAGACCCAAGGTGGACCTTGAAAAAGGATCCAAAGTCTATTTTCAAGTTCTGACTTTGCTAATTTAACAGCTCATTTGTGATCTTAGCACTGCAGGTTCTCAATCAAATATTCCAATTTAAATTACAATTCAAAATTAGAATCAATCTTTAATGACCTGAATTATTTTTTGCTGCCCAGAAAGAGACATTGTAAATAGTGTCCAGTGTAGGAAACAGGACTTCCAGGAAAGTCTAAGAAAAGCTAGATGTATACAGTCAGAGAACTTGGACAATTCAATTCAATTCAACACAACATGCACTTAATGAATACTAAGGGCAGCTAAGTGGTGAAGTGGATAGAGTATCAGCAGCAAACCACTCCAGTATCTTTGCCAAGAAAACCCCAAATGGGGTCACAAAAAGCTGGACACTATTGAATCGACTGAACAACAAGAGTGTGTGCTGGTACTATACTAGGTCTTAGGTAGACAAAGACAGAAATTAAACAATTCCTCCCCTGATGGACCATACACAGACAATTATGGAAGAGATAACACGGACACATACAAAGTATATGCAGCCTCATAATAAAGAGTCATCATGAGGATAAAATGAAATAACATTTGCAAACCTTAAAGCACTATCTAAATGCTACCATCATCTTAATGTTATTATTTTCTGTTTATCTGGTATGTTTTATGTATACTTTATAAGTACATATGGTCCATTTATAGCAGCTGGGAAGACTGGGAAGTGTAGAAACATGGCATGGACACTACTCTGTGCAGTCCCAACAAATCTGTTGGCATTCATCAAACAAAAATTATCTGTCATAACCTGTATCCACAGAATATCTAATTGAGGGTATTCTTAATTGGTTTTGTGTGTCATTGATTCCTTCAGCAGCCTGATAATACCTATGGATCCCTTCTCAGAATCATGTGTTTTATATATATATATATATGTGGAGGTGGGGGTGGTATGTAAATACATGTACATGTATGTAAGTATAAGTATGTATGTATATACTGTATATAAATATAATTTATACATGCTTAAATACATAAAATAAATAGGATTATTAAAAATCAATTATATTGAAATATAGTTACCAAAAACATTTTTAAAAAGCTGATGGACTCCAGGTTAAGGACCCCTGACTAATCCATCAGAACACAGAAGAATGAAACCATTCAAACTCTAGTATTACCCAAAATGCCTCCAGTGATTATTCCTTTGGGTCTATTAAATGTCCTCCCTGAGAATGGGGTGAGGAGGATCCATTCAGGCTTATTCCCAAGACCCCAGGCTTCACTATGAGATAGCATGGAGTAGCTGCTCATTTTGGCCTTCAAAGCATGCTTGGTTTAAAGCAGACATCTCTGAGCCAGGTATGTAAAGGGAGTGAGTTGAGCAACTGCTTTAGGCTAAAATCCCAGAAAGAAGCTGCCAAAAACAAGTACCCCTCTCATCAGCTACTCTCTACTGGTCCAGCAGCTCCACCACAAACCGGCCAACTCTCTGTTCTAGACACCTCACTGCACTGACTCAGGGATGAAGATATTTCTGGCTGTTGGGCTGGGCTGAGGGTGAAGGGCAGTCAGCAATGGATTTTTGAAAGGGGGAGGGAGGATCTTGATAAGCTAGGTTAGTATAAAGGGAAATAAAGTACACATAAATAACCTTGAGAAAAGGGAGTCAGTGAAAGTAAGAACTCAACATCCTTAGAATTTATCCCACCATAAAAATCACCCTGAGTAAATAACATTTTGCGTTTGTGTAGCACTTTTACAGAGCTCCTAGTAGTCCTCTTCTTCAAGACTGTGCTAAGAGTTCATGATCTTGCTCCTCTTTCTTGTCTCTGTTATATCCATTCTTTTTTGCTTCTAGGAGCCTGGAAATGGCTATGACTTTGTGAGCCCTGAAAGGTCAGGAGAGCAAGCCATGAGGAGGTCATGGGACACAATGCATGCAGGTGTGACAGCCAGCCAGTCCAGAGCTGAGACCTAGAGGAATGGTCCCTGATTCAGGGGTTATTCTGCAATTAGATGTGAAGCTATTGCAACCAAGTTCACTCCCAGCTCAACTCACTCTCCAGACTATTCTAAGCCCCCCAACAACTTCCTTGCCCATAGAAAGATGACTCTGCTCTGAAGCCTGCTCATGGATTGGTGAACCCCTGCCAGCCATTATGTGAGGAGCCCCTGCCATGCTGTTTATTTACTCCTAGCTCAACTCAGTCACTCTCTGGACTGCTTTACCACCTCGGCTCCCAGCCCCACTTGAGGATTTGTCTTCAACTATAAGAATGTAACCTCACCGACAGATGCTGCTCAATTGATTTCAGTTGTATCTAACTTTTCACAACCCTATGTAGGGGTTTCTTGGCAAAGACGCTGGACTGTTTTGCCATTTCCTTCCTCTAGATGAGGAAACTGAAGCAAACAGGGCTAAGTGACTTCCCCAGGGTGCTACAGCCAGTAAGTATCTGAAGCCAGATTTGAACTCAGGACGATGAGTCTTCTTGAATCCAGGCTGAGCCCTCTATCTACTGTGCCATCTACCCACCCTAACCCTTTGACAGATGGGAACACCTTATTTTCTTGTATTTATATTCCCAAGGCTTAGCACATGCCCTGTGTAATAGTTCTATCTATCTATATCTATCTACTTATCTATCTATTATTAATGTTAAGACTGAGCCCATGCTCCCCAGTGACTGAGGTGGTATAAGGGAGAATGTGCCTTAGGTATTGGATGGAAAATGTTTGTACTTCTGTCCTTGCTTTATCTTCACAATAAACAGCATTGCAAAAGCTAAAAACAAACAAAATGGAAGCTATATTATATCCAAATATATTATCTCATGAGATAGTCTTCAAGGTAGACTGCCAGTGGTTTAGTGGATGAGTACTAGGCCAGGAGTAAGGAAAATCTGGATTCAAATCCAGTCTCTGATGCTTACTGTGTGTGTCCAAAACTCTCATAATCACACACACACACACACACACACACACACACACACACACGTCTTTGTTCTAGTGACTTAGATTCATAACCTTGGAGCCATCTTTGATTCTTTCCTCAGTCAATCAATGCACAAATATTTATTAAGTGCCTACTTAATGGGAGCACTGTGCTCCCCCCCCATTTCCAATCAATTTCTAAGTTTTGTTGATTCTTTTTTCAAGGCTCTTCAGTCCATATCCTTCTCTCATCTAACATCACAACCACTCTCTTTCCAGCTCACCTGGACTATTGCAACAGCCTCCTCATTATTCTCCTTGCCTCCAGGCCCTCCCCTCTCCAATCCATCCTCCGCAAAACTAAATTTTAAAATTAATATTTTAAAAGCACAGATCTGGCCATGTCATTCCTGTGCTCATGAGGATTCCAGAGATCTCTATTGTCTGTAGGGTAAGATACAAACTCCACCATCATCAGGTCCTTTTAGAAACAACTCATCAACAGGAAAGAGCATCACAGAGATTACATTTGCTTTGGTACTTACACCTCTTCAGTACCCTAGTTGCTTTAAACTTCTTATTATAGGGCTAAGATTGGAGCAAAAAAATTCCCTAAGTCACCATTTAAAGATGATTCAGAAGCCCAGACAGCTCTTCATTTCCCACCTGCTGTGTTCCACAGATTGGAGTCCACCATCATCATGTCTCTCATACCCATGCCTTCTTTCCTCCCTCTCTTTCTGCTTCTTTTTGTGAGTTACCTTTCCCCTTTATATTGTAAGCTCCTGGAGGGCAGAGTCTGTCCTATTTATTATTTGTATTCCTAGCAGTTAGCACAGTGCCTGATATGTAGTAGGCACTTAATAAACATATAGTGTATTGCATTGTAGCAGTTAAAGCCCTTCACAATCTGACTCTACAATGTCTAGACTAATTACACATGCCTGCCTACTCTCATACACTGCACTTTCCATCTAAACTGGCCTTTCTGCTGTTTCCTGTATCTCTTAAGCTTTGATACTACATTATCTATATAAGATATTCTCTCTCCTCTCTTTGTGACTTTGTTCAGGTTGTTGCCATACCTGGAAAACTCTCATTTCTCATCTCCCCCTTGTGCAACATCTTGTTTCCTTCATGGCTTGTCTTAAGCGCCACCTTCTTAAAGAGACCTTTATTGGTTCCCCCAGTTATCAGTATCCTGGTCACTTTGTATTTATTGTGCATATCTTTTATACCTACTTAGCTGTGAGCATGTTGCATTTACCCTTACCCCAACAAAATGTAAGATTCTCGAAGGCATAGACTGTCTTGCTTTCTTTATATTGGTACATTCAATACCTTGCCCATTGGTTGTGACATTTGTTAACTGCTCAATCATATCAATTATACCTGATTCCGTGACCCCATTTGGGGTTTTCTTGGCAAAGATACTGGAGAAATTTGGCATTTCATTCTTCAGCTCATTTTAAACATGAGGAAACTGAGACAAATAGGGTTAAGTGACTTGCCCAGAGTCAAACAGCTAGTAACTGTCTGAGGCCACATTTGAACATGGGAAGATGAATCCCCCTGACTCCAGGCCAATCATTCTATCCACTGTGCCACTTAGCCACTAATCTTAGTAGATGCTTAATAAATGCTTGTTTTTACTGATTGAATATGGACAAATTTCTTGACCTTTACCTAAGCCTCAGGAACATCTCTAAGATGAGTTATAAGAATTGACAAGGCAGACATGAACAAGTATTATGGTTCCCATTTTGTTAATAAAAAAATTAGAGAAGTAAGGTGACATGACAAGTCATCTAGCAAGTAAGTTTCAGAGTGGCTACTGAGATCCTGGTTTCCAGTTGTCCAGTCCAGTAATTCTGGCCATTATTGTTTATTTTGCAATAATCATTATTTCTAAATAACACATTTTCATGTATGTTTATTTACTTTTGTACTTATCTTAAATTTTTATTGATATTTTTTGGTTTTATATTATCTCTATTTCCTGAAATATTTCTTTTTCCTCCTCCTCTCAGACAATCATCTATTATGACAAAGGATAAAAAAGAGGAAAATCTTTTTGCAAAACAAATCAATGTATCAACCAAGTTTGATATGATATTTGGTGTTCTACACCCATAGTCCCCCTACTTCTCCAAAGAAGGAAGATAGGTAT
>CM053596.1:227020285-227046201 GCA_028646575.1 Pseudocheirus occidentalis | reverse complement strand
TGTTTGTGTGGGAGCTGTGGTGCTTTGCTGCTTCTATGCTGCCATCTTGACATATTTGCATTTTGATGGAGGCCTTCTGTGTCTTAGCTTAAGCAGTAATGTGGGAATTTCTTAGCACTATGACAGGCCATTAGGGGAGATAACAGGGAGACCTTCATGGCAACCCTCAAATCTCAGTGATGTAGGTAATGGCCTGAGGCCAGTCTTGCTTGCAGATTTGGACTATCTGAAAATGCTAATAGCTAGAGATGTTTAGTATCATAGACTCAGAGCGGGAGGGAGCTTCAAGGTCATCTAGTCCAGTCCCCTTCATTTTATGAAGGAGGAAACCAAGGCAAGGCAAGGTCTGGGGAATGTTTTGCCCTAGACCATGAAGGTTAAAATTGGTAGAGGGGATTAGGAAACAGGTCCTCTGATTAGCACTTTTTCTACTGTACCAGGTGAGAAGAGAGGAGTGTATGATGTAAGAAGACTCTGGACTAAAACAAAAAGTCCTGGAAGGGAGGTGGGGATGGGGGTGGGACATGTAACCAAATCCCTACCTTTTACCTGGGTTGTTGATGCTATCCTGCTCGAAACTACTTATATATGTTTTAGTTACTTTTCTGAGTAGAAGTTGTTTCCTTCCAAAGCAATTTAAACTTACTGGAGGCAAGGAGCAACATTTTTGTTTGTTTCTTTTTATAACTGAATTCCTAGCATCTAACACTGTCTGGCATACAGTGGTCACTTAATAAATGCTTGTTGAAAGATTGAATGAATAAACGATGGCTAGGTATTAAGGAAATTACACTTTAAGGATGACAAAATGTAAGCAAATGAAATGATTGGAAAATATGACAGGAGTATATTTAAGGTGCCGGGGGCCTGTGAGATAGTTGTAGAGTGGTTGTGGTTTATGTTGTGTTGAAGAAGCACATATTCCACTCAATACAATGATGCTTCTATTAGTTGAATTGTCTTGTAGAAAATTGCAGCTTGGGTTTTTGATGTCTGATGATGAGGATTTAATTTTCCTGTCTGCTTTATATAATGAGGCATCAGACTGCTGGAAGGCAGGGTGGGATTGCTGAAAAAATGCTGAATTTGGAGTTGGAGGAGCTAGGTTCAAATGCCCAGTATGCCCCTTAATTCTGCATGAACTGGGGGAAGTCACTTCACCTTTATGAGCCTTATCTGTAAAATGAGGGGGTTGGACTAGGTGACCTGTAATTTCCCCTCAATTCAGTTGGACAAGTATGTATTAAGCATCTTTTTTTCTTCCAGAACAGTGTTAGGCTGCAGATACGAAGACAAAACCTTAACAGTCCCTGCTCTTTAGGACCTTGCATTCTATTGCGGGGATTTTGGGGGGACAAAATAAGACGCAAGGATCATAGGTTTAGAGCTACAAGAGATCTTAGAGGTCTAAAACTATGATTTTATTTATAATAATAGATAATATGTATATTTCAGTTTAAGTTTTACAAAGTACTTTACATAGATGATCTAATTTGTTATTTAGATTTTGACATGTATAATAATTTTATTAATTATTTTATTTGTTAATAACATTTTGACATGATTGTATCTTACTATTTTTAATTATTATTATTGTCTAGCTAGGCAGCCAGGTGGCTAAGTGGATAGAGTTCCAGGCCTGGAATTAGGAAGACTCAGGTCTTCACTTTAGATCATCAGACATTAGCTCCGTAAACCTGGAAAAATCTCTTAACCTCTGTTTGACTCAGTTCACTCATCTGTAAAATATGGATGATAAAGGCACCTACCTGGTGGAGTTGTAGTGTGGGCCAAATGAAATAATAATTGTAAAGCGCTTAGTACAATGTCTGGCATATAGTAAGCACTGTATAAATGCTATTGCTGTTGTTATTACATCCTAAAGGTTTCTAGGGCATACAATGGATGCAACCCTGGGCCTAGAGTCAGGACAACCTGAATTCAGATGAGGTCTCAGACATTTACTAGCTGTGTGACCCTAGGCAAGTTATTTAACCTGTCTCCTTCAGCTTCCTCCATGTGAAATGAGGATGATAAAAGCAGCTACCTCCCAGGGCTGTTGTAAAGATCAAATGGCACAATTTTTGTAAAGTGTTTAGCACAGAGCCTGACACAGGTAAGTGCTTAGTGATTCCTCCCTCCCTCTGTCCCCCCCTTTCCTTCCTCCCTTCCTCCCTCCCTCCCTTCCTTCCTTCCTCTTCCTTCCTTCCTTCCTTCCTTCCTTTCTCTTTCTTCCTTCTTTCCTTCTTCCTTCCTTCTTCCTTCCTTCTTCCTTCCTTCCTTCCTTCCTTCCTTCTTTCCTTCCCCTCAAAACAACCTTGGGAGGTAGGTGCTATTATTATAATCATTTTAAAGATGGAGAAACTGAGGCAGATAGAAACTAAATGACTTGCCCAAGGTCACACAGCTAGTAAATGTCTGAGGTGAGATTTGGATTCAGGTCTTCCTGATTCCATGTCCAGTACTCTATCCATTGTGCCACTAAGTCTTTATTGAGTACCTACTATGTATCTAGACAGAAAAAGCATAGGAAAGCATTCATTTTCCCAACATGAGTCTATAAAAAATCCTTTTCTCCATCCTGCCACTCATTATTCCAAGCTCAGCCCTATAAACTCTCAGGGGTCTATTTTGTTCTCTTCCATGTCCAAATTCTCCGCCAGGTTTATCAAGGACTCTACTCCAAGAAGGATTTGGAGGACACAACTGACTTTCACTTAACAGTCAATAACTCATGGAATCTTTAAGCAGGACACTTGACTAGTGAAAACAGAATTGTAGAATCTCAATGGTTTAAAGAGACTTTAGAGCCATCTTATCCAACCTGTACTTGAATAGGAATCCTTTCCCCAACATCTCCAATAAGTGGCCACCTATGCTCCAGTGAACAAGAATCGGTTATCTCCAGAAGCAGCACATTCAATTTTTGGACACTTGTAATTCTTAGGAAATTTCCTCTCATATCCAGTCAAAATTGCCCTTCTGAAACCTCTTCTCCTTTCTCCTAGGTCTGACCCTTGCGACCAAACAGAACAAGACTACTCCTTCCACATGAGAGAAATATCCCCACTCTCCAGTTTGTCCTCACATGGCATGGTCTTTACTCACCAAGCTGGTCTTCCTTATCTTTTTTTTGTTTTTTAAAAATTTTGTTTCTTTATTTGCTTTTAGTTTAGAAGATTCAATTCCACAGTCCTTTGAGTTTCAGATTTTCTCCCCTCCCTCTTTCCCCCACCCCCTACCCCATGGCAGCATACAATCAAGTATAGGATCTGCAAATACTTTCACATTGGACATTAATCTGGTTGTGTAGAAGGGTTGTAACCAATGGAGTAAACAATGGGAAAAATGAAAAGAAACCGAACTTGGAAAAGAATGCTAGCATGTAGATTGCTTCAGTCTCCATTTAAACTCTGTTCTTTCTAGATCTTTCTCTGAATGTAGATATTTCCTTCCATCCTGAGACTTGTAGAGTTGTCTTATGACTGTGTGTTTCTGAGAAGAGTCCAGTTTATCAAGGTTGGTTGTCATACATACAGTGTGTCTGTGATTGTGTACAAATTTGTCCTGGTTCTGCTCTTCTCGCTTAGCATCAGTTTGTATAAGCCTCTCCAGATGAATATGAAGACTGTCTCCTCCCCATTTCTTATGGTCTTCCTTATCTTATTGCTTTCCAGATTACCAGTGTCTCTCCTAAAATATGATCCCCAGAACTGAAATACATACTCTTAGATGTGGTCTGATCAGGCTGAGCCTCTATCAATGTAGCCCAAGATTGAATTAGCTTTTTTTGACTATCATGTCCCACAGTTGATGCATATCTAGCTTGCAGTTTACTAAAACCCACTAATTTTCTTTTACACACACAGTTGTTTAGCTATACCTCCTCCATTCTCTACTTGTAAAGTTGATGTTCTGCATCTGAATGTAGGATTTTACATTTATCTCTATTAAATTTCACTTGATTATGTTTAACACATTATTCTAGCCTGTCATTGTCTTTCCAACTGCTGTCCAACATGTTTGTGTTATCTGGAGATTTGAGAAGTTTGCCATCTGTACCTTAATTTATGTCATTGATAAAAAATGTTGAGTAGCATAGAGCCAAGGACCAATTCCTGAGAAATTTCACTAAACACATTCCACTAAACTACCCAACTCACATGGAACCATTACAGACAACTTTTGGGACTTGCTCATTCAACCAGTTCTAAACTAACTGTTGTATTCTAATTCTAACTAATAATGATAACTAAATCTAATCCATATTTCTCCATTTTATCCACAAGGTTAGCATGTGACATCTTGCCAAATACTTTGTCAATTCTAAGTATATGGCATCCTCCTGATCTACCAGTTGAGTAACCCTATAGTTCAAAGGTCTAGTCCTCTTCTCTTTTTTTGAGTATTGGAGTAACCCTTGTTTCTCTCCTTTCTTTTCCCATCTCTCCTATGCTTTTCCAAAGATCACTGATAGTGGTTTAGCGATAAAACCCACTAATTCTTTCAGTATCTTGGGATATGATTTATTTAGGTCTGTTGACAACTTATTGAAGAAATCTGGGTATTTTTTTTACCTTATTTTTAAATTAAATAAAGTATTTATTTATTTACCTTAGGCTTCAATGCCGTGTTAACCACTCTTTGTTCTATTCTTCCTCTTAACCAGAGGAAAAAAGTAGCAAAATAAGTAAGTGGTAGTTGTGCTTTCTTCTTGATCCCTTTGATGAAGTTCAGCCACCTCAGGCTCTGCTCCTGTCCCTTCTATGATCATCCTCCTAGCTCCAACATAAGCCCTTTTGTTATCCTCAGCATTTATCACCAACCTCAGCCTTTTCTGAGTAATGCCATGGTTCTTTTCTTTCTGTTGATGTCTTTTGTTTCTTACCTCATCATAGTTATCCTGAGCAGTCATCCTCATTCTCCTCCCAGAAAGCCATTCTGTATAACAAATGGTATTTTTGAAGAGGGAAAAAAAAATCAGCACAATTCACTGATACATTGAAAAAGTCCGGAAATATATGCAATGTGCAATACCTGTGGGCTTCTCACCTCTACAAGGGGATGACTTGGGGGCGTCCTCTCATATTTCTTCATTCCAGTTCTCTAGTTTCTTCCTTCCAATTCTTTATTATTTTGTTACATTGACTTTTGAGTTTTCATGTTTGCTTGTTCTTTCCATTTACATTGTTGTAGTTCATTGTGCATACTTTTTCTTGGATCTGCTTATTTTACTCTGTATCAGTTCAGGTTGACTTTGTGCTCATTCTCTTTATTCTTCACACACATCATTTCTCACAGCACAGTAATATTTCATTACACTCACATATCACAGTTTGTTTAGCCATTCTCTAAACAATGGGCATCTGCAATTCTTTGCTATCACAAAAATATTTACTATAAATATTGTGGTATATGTAAGGACTTTCTTCTCATCACTAGCTTCCTTGAGGTATAAGCACAGTAATGGAGTCTCTGGTTCAAAGGGTATGAATATGGGGCAACCATGTAATGCAGTGAGTAGAGTACCAGCCCTGGAGTCAGGAGTACCTGAATTCAAATCCAGACTCAGATAATTAACGATTTCTAGCTGTTGTGACCTTGGCAAGTTACTTAACCCCAGTTGCCCTGCCTTCTCCTCTCCAAAAAGACCAAAGGAAAAAAAAAACAAAATAAAGCAAAACAAAATAAAGGGTATGGACATTTTAGTCATTTTATTAGCATAATTCCAAATTGCTTTCCAAAACGATTTTTTATCATTTCATAGCTCCATTGACACCATGGTTCTTACAGAACTATGTCATTCATTTCTATGTATCCTCCATTACTTACCCTTGCTTCTATTTATATGTACTTTTAAAATCCAAGATGGTCACTGATTTCTCTAAGTATTCACATCATTATGATAGACAGATACTTTGCTCTGGAGGGGACAGAAATACATTTTATGAGAACCTGTGAGTTTATAGACTTTCAGAAGAATTTCAAGTTTAGTTTGAACAGGCAGCTCCATCAAAAAATATAAATTGAAAATGAAATTTTCAACAGTAATTCTAAAGATAGAGATCTTTCAAATGGACCTATGACTTGCTACATTTGGGGTGATTTTTCTAATAATATAGATTACTACCCATCTATGCCTTGTATCCATTTCAGCTCTTTTCTAGGTCCTCTCATAAGTTCACCATTGAGCATCAGTCAACCAATTATCATTTATTAAATCAATTATATTTATCAATATATAATTTATTATATCATTATTAAAATTAATTAATCATTAATTAATTTCTTAATTATGTAATTAATGATTATCATTATTAATATCATATTACTATATGCCAGGAACCCATGTCTTAGAGCCCTTCCTTGAAGACTAGAAGAACACTCAGGCTGTCCATCTATCATCCCGTGACTTCAGTATGTGATAGCCCACATTCATTTTTCTATCCTACAGATCCCTGATGACATACTTTACCCTAGTTCTTCTTATAGGTTCCTCATTTATGATATTATTTGTTATGTATACCCTGCTCATTCTCACCATTCACTTCTCCATTGAGTTTCAGCTAAAGGCCCACAAGAAACCTTTCCCAGTTCTCCTTAAACTTTGTGCTTTCTCTTTGGTTATATACACACACACAAACACACACACACATATGTATATATATATATATATATATATACATATATATACTTTATGTATCCTTAGCACAGTCTTGTACATAGTTGATCAATTAATAATAAAAAGTTGATGAATTAATTCCTTTATTAATTTACAATTCTTTGTAGAACACTGTGCTTCATATTTCCTAGTCATATAACTTAAGGGAGCTCACAAAAGATGGAGTAGACAATTTTGATAATATAAAATTGAAAATATTTTTGCACAACCAAAATCAGTGTAACTAGACTGAGAGAAATGCCAAATGGAAAAATCTTTGTATTAAGTATCTCTGATATAAGTCAGTTCAAGGATTCAACACAAAGAAAGCTAAGAATCATTTCTCAGTAGCTCAGTAGTCTAAGGATATGGCAAATAGTTTTCCAAAGAAAGGAAATGAAAACTGTCAATAACCATATTTTTTTAAATGCTCCAAATCACTTGTAAATAAGATAAATCCAAATTAAAACAATTTGGAGGTTTTACTTCATACCTCTCAAGGCTATCAAAAGTTGGAAATGGTTTTGGAAGAAATGATAGTGAGGAATTCAGAGACATGGAAAGACTTATAAACTGATTCGAGGCAAAGAAAGCAAAACCAGGAAACAAATATACATAATGATTGCATTAATGTAAATGAAAATAACTAAAAGGAAACTGATCTTAGATTCAATACAAAGACTAATCTTGGGCCCGGAGGACATATTCTGAAACATACTTTTCTCCTCTTAGCAGAGAGTAGTATAAATGCACAATGTGTATGTACTGTCTGATACAATCATTTTGTCAGTTTTTCTTAGCTGCTTTTCTTTGTTGAAAGGGAGGGGTATATTGGGCAAAGATTGTGGTTTAAAAAAAAACCATCCATGCTACTTAAAAAAAACAAAACACCACACCAAATAACCATAAGTAAACATACAAGAGTAACACCTTAGCTGTACTCAGGTTCTCAGGTAATATGCATTCCAACTGCAGCCCATGCCCTATTATAGGAATACTAGATGCAGAAATTATGTGTGTGTATGTATGTATGTACACACACACACACACTCACATATATATGCATCTATCTATCCATACACACATTTAATTAAGACATGAAACAGTGTAAGTAACAAAGGAAAAAATAAAAAAATAAAACATCCTTGAAATCTATAACCAAGAAAGTACTAATGTCTTATACCTGAAGGGGGTTCTAATCTAATTCTTTAATCTTTCCTCCAGTACAGGAAGATACAGTCACTTTCCACTCGTAAATTAAAGGATAGATACTTAGAAGCACACTATTTCTGTTTCTTGAAGTCTTTCCTCAGGGTCGGCTAAAAATAGCTGACAACTTTTTTTTCCTTCTTTATCTCTGTATTCATCACCAGCATATTTCAGAGATAGGATGCTGGGTTCAGAATACCATGACCATCACTGCCCTTCCTAAATGGTCTCTTGTGACTACTGTTTTACTCTCAAATGTGCAGTCCCTTCAATTCTCTCAGACCTGCCTTTTAAAATATCCCACCCTTCATCCAATCAGATTCCTTACTGTATGACATCACCATGCTGGGGGGCCTATGCAGACCTTCTGGGAAATGTAGTCCAGGTGATTTCCCCCAATGAATGAGGTTATCTTATTCCCAAGCATTGTGGGAAATAGAATCCTTGGATCGATCCCCAAAACAAACTATAATTGGATTTTACCTCTTGGACTCAGGTTAACCCACCTTGACACGAGGCAATATAGAATTCTCAGCTCTAAACTAAGAGCAGGGGATGGTGGTTGTGGTGGAGAGATGTAGAGGGAGAGACAGGGAGAGACACAGACAGAGAGATAGGGATGGAAAGAGAGACAGAGACAGAGATATGGAGATAGAGAATGGAAAGAAAGCTCTATAAGGTGTTTTTTCCTTGCAATAGAAGGACCTAAGGACTGATGGGCAAGAGGAATGCATAGAAATCTTTTGTGTCCTCATGTCCTTCCTACTATATTCACACCATGTGTAATTACTTTCTTACTTTCCAAGGTTTCAGTAGCCAACTCCTCAGCAGCTCTTGAGGTTCACAAGTGCCACTCCTTTCTGTGAGATAAGTCAATTTTGAATTTAAAACCTCCAAACACGCTAACTACAGACAGCCAGGTTCTCAATACAATCATATGACTTGTTTCTGTACCTCCTTTTCCAGAGACATTACTCTGTCTGGAGCTGAGCAAAGGAGGAATAAATTATTATTATCTACTCCCACTCCCATTCTGAGCAGCTTGAAAGAAAAGAGAAATAATTAACTCATTCACATTGAGTTTATAAATTAGATTTAAAAAATCTATCCAAAGAAGAGTGACTAGGATGGTGATCTCAAAATTCAAAATGACACTAAAAAAAATGGTTAAAAGAACCCAGAATATTTAGCCTAGAGAAGGGGAAGGGCAGTGAAGGAAGAAAGGATGAAAATAAAAGAAGGGCTTTATCATGATAGTGGGATGAGACTTGTTCTGTATCCCCAAAGAGGGCAGAAGAAACAATGATTAGATGTTTTAGAGACACAAATTTAGGTTTTATATGAGGAAAAACTTCCCAAATTTGACCTGTTGCAAAGTAAAATGACTTACCTCCATGAGTTTCCCATCCCTGGAGGTCTTCAAGTGGAGGTTGGATAACCATTTGTTAGAGATGTTGTAGAGAGGGTGAAATCAAAGGCAAGGCTTGGAGAGGACCATTGAAAACTCTGAGAGGGCTTCTATGCATTTTGTAGTAAACTGGGTCCAATGAGAAGCATCTAAAGACACTTTCCATTTCTTAAAAAATTAACAAAAATGTAGAATTTTGAAAGAAAGCCAAAGGATGTCTGCCAAGTGCCAGTGCTCTGCCCCAACGTGTCAGCCCACATTCAAGCTGATGATTAAAGTTGTTGATGCCAGACCTTTCTGGCACTGCCAAGTGATGAAGACCTGCCAGATACAACACCCAGACTCTAGTGGAGTCAGGGAGATGAGAAAGGTTCATTGGGTTGGCTTCAAAAGAGCTGGCACCTTAGGACAGAGTACAAAATCCTAGAGTTCCCATGGGGAAAGAAGGATGGGCTTTCAGCCTTGCGAGTTTCTGCTGTCTGAGAACAATGCCTAGCAATCACAGTTGGAGACTCAGCTCCTTTGCACTACTAGGACAAAGACTACCATATAAGTGATTTCTGAATTCCTTTAGCACATAAGTGTATTAGCTGTATAAACACAAACATGCACGTGCTCTTATAGACAGATAGATATATGCCCAGAGAATTATCCTTATGTAGAGGCCAAGAACTGACCACCTACAACGATCTGTAATTTCAGGGCCTTTAGTCAGCCTTCTCTACCCACAGATAACTCCTCCACAGGCCTGCCATAGGGCTTTAAATTTATTATTCACTCCTTTGGATTAAGGTATGAAAAGGCCACTTAATATTCTTAGTTGCCTCCAGGGTCGGTTTCCCTTTTGTCCCCTTGGAGCATCTAGCCAAGGACACTCCATTGGATGTTTGCCTTCCAAATGTACACTAGTTCCTGACATAGAATCTCAAGACTAGAGATTATGTTCTCTCTTTACAACTGGCCTATTTGTTTCTTCCTAGTCTCTGTACTCTATTTCTTCCCTTATGTCTCTTTTCATAAATAGTAAACCATACCTACAATGCACCTCCTCTTCATCTCTCCTGCTTAGAATTCCTAGCCTTCTTCGAGATTCAAACCTACTCTGAGGAAAGACTTCAAGAAATACATTCCATAGCCTGTGGGGGGAAAAAAATCTTCCCTAATCCCTGTAGTTGCCAGTACTCTTTTCCTTTTCCTCAAATGATCCTGTATACATTTATCAGAGCACACATTTTATGGCCTCCCCTGCCCCCGTGGCCTCCTATTCTGAGTAGAATGCAAACTTAAAGGAAGGGTCTGGTTTTTGTTTTTGTTTGTTCGGTTTTCTTTATATCACCATCCCTTAACCCTGTGTTTTGCATTGGAGTAGGTGCTTAGCAAATGCTTGTTGGATTATATTGGCTCAGATTGGATATAGAAGGTACTAGTAAATGCTAATCTAATAGTAACTATTATCAATGAAAAGTTATTTAATAGAAATTTAGTAGAGGCTCAGGAAGGTTGATCATATAGCTAATAAGTGTCAGAGGTGGGATCTGAGCCAAGATCTTCCTTGCCCCCAACTTCAATAGCCTATCTTCTACATTACACTGCGTCTTAATTAAAAAATAATAATAATCCCTTGTATTTGTATAGCAGTTTTCCTGTCTAAAGGCCTCTCCTACTCATTAGATTCTCATGACAAGGCAAATATTATTATTATTCCCATTACAAAGATAAAGTGAAGTGACTTACCTATCTTCCCGTAGTGAATCAATAGGGAGCTAGGAGCAGAATCCAAGCATCCCATGATGTCTAGGGCCTGTACCTTTGTCCAGCATATCACTGCATATCACACCACACCCCAGTGCAATGTGGCAGTTTTGTTCCAGGAGGCTCTGATAATTTGGACAGGAGTTGAACTGAAGACTACTTTGTACCATCTGTGAAGAAAGAATTTGTTTAGTAAATTAAATGAGTAGGGAGGAAAATTTTCCTCCTTACAGATCTAACTATTTTTAAGAACTTCAGAAAGACTTATTTATATGCAAGCAATTTAATAGCTAACTATAAACCTTTCATTAATACAGGCCTACTTGACAATCTTTTTATTATGCATTGGGATGTGTTAAAGTGTCTACTTGAAAAATAATGTTGCATTTCTTTTTTATGAGTTTTTAATTCTGATTTCTCCATAATCCAAACTAGGCCAACTCCCTCTCCACTCCCTAGTCTTACAGAATCAGTGAGGTTTGCCCAAAGCACCCACTGTTCTAAGGACCCAGGCCAGAAGGTAGCAGGCAGTTTTGGCAGGTGTGAGCAAGTTATAACTCATGAAAGCACCCAGAGATCACATACTCACACCAGTGATTAGATTATTGCTCAGAAGGCTCTCTTGGAAGTCCTATAGCAAATATAAATCTGAGAGTTTTCACTGTCGATCGCAGCAAATCCACATTCTTTTACCTGCCACTCAAAGCTCTTCATGATCTTGACCAAATCCATTTCTCCAACCTTATCTTCTACTTTACCCAACTCATACCCTTTATTTTAGTCAGGCTGTTTATTTTAGTTGCTATTTTTCAAACATAGCCCAATTCCTGCCTCTCCTTCTTTGTTCATGTCTCATGTCATCTATTCTTCAACAGCTCCCATCGCCTCTCACACCTGTAATTCAAGGAATGTGACCTAGGGTTCAAACCTGACTGTTGGCATAAGACTTTCCTCATTGATATAGAAAATGCTTACTTATTGCTTTTCTCTTGTGTGAGGCCACAGGTTCCTACTCCTGAAGCTTTTTATTTTATTTATTTCCCTGTAAATAAGATGTGTGTGTGTGTGTCTTTTAAATAATTGAAGATGGAGGGTGAGTATTCCTGCTGAAATCTGCATAATGCAGCTGATGACATCAGCTTCCCTTTCAGGGAACATCTCTAAGAATTGCTTCATTCATTTTAGTGCCTACCCAGGATTTATAGCCAGAATGGGAAGGAAAGGGAAGAGGAACCGTTAGAAATTTGCCACAGGCTTGATCTAAACGAATGAAAAGTTTTTGACAAAACCTGCATCCCAGGAAGCCTGAGCAATGTAAGAGTTCAAGGAACTCAGGACCCTGCTGTGGGCTTCAGGAAAGGTGCCAAACAGTAGCTCATGCTTTGGAAACAAAGCCCTCTGGTGTTCAGGGAGTTGAATAAAACACATTTATCGCCTGGATTGTAGTTTTCTGTGGGTGGTGAGAATGGGGATGAGGTTAAGACTGGGGAGTAGAATAGGATTAAGCATCTTTTTAATCTATTGCTTTATCCTATTTTTTCTCTCTTTTTCTCTCCTCTCCTCTCTTGCTCCTTGCCTTCTTCTTCCTTCCTCCTTCCTTTTTTCTCTCCCTCCCTCCCTCTCTTCTTCTTCTTCTTCTTCTTCTTCTTCTCCTCCTCCTCCTCCTCCTCCTCCTCCTTCTCCTTTTCCCTCTCCTCCTTCTCCTTCCTTCCTTCCTTCCTTCCTTCCTTCCTTCCTTCCTTCCTTCCTTCCTTCCTTCCTTCTTTTCTCCATCCCTCTCTCCCTCCTGTTATGTATATCAAGTTTCCTCAGTCTTGTCACCATGAGAATTCAAAGTCATCCAGCATCCAATCTCAATGTCTATTGCCCATCAATAATGAATCCAGGCGTCGCTGTCCACTGCACAAATACTCTGATCAGACCAGAGTTCAATTTGTCATTGAAACGAGGCAGTGGCCGGGAATGATTCTCTGATGGCTAGTGTTGCCTAGGTAGCAGAAGGCTTTCAGAAGTTCTGCTCATGTTGTCTCCATCTGTGTCCCCTAGCCTTGAAACTTGGCACCAGCAGTCCTCTGGCTGAGTTTTTACGAAATTTTTGCCCAAAGATGTTACTCTGCTCAGCTCAGTCTGCAGCAGCCTGGGGAAAGAGAAGGGAACATCTTTGAGGTGTGTTTGTGTGTGTTTGTGGAGATGGCAGAAAGGTCTAAGAAGACTTTTGGTAAAACTTCAGTGAGCAAAGATTTTACTAGGGATGAAGACTTAGGCATCAGTAGAAGTGAAAATCATTTTTATAGTTAATTGAGGAAAAAAATTCTTTTCAGCCAATATCACTGACAAAGTAATCATATCTTATACGAATTGATACAATTACAAAAGAGCGAATGAGTCATTCTCCAATAGATACCAGCAAACAATTCTCTAAATAAGAATGACAAGTTCTCAATGACAATATAAAAGTTATTCAAATCATGGAAAATCAATGAAAATTAAAACAACTCTTAGGTTTCACCTAACACTTATCAGACCAACAAAGAAGAAAATTTTAAATACTGGGGAACCTGGGGGAAGATAGGCATATTTAGGCAATCTTGGTGGAACTGCGAATTGTTTAACCATTTAGGAAAGTAATTTGGAACTATATCCTCGAAGTCACTAAATTAAACATACTCTTTGACCTAGTAATACCACTATTAGGTGTATTTCTCAAGCAGAGCAAAAATAGAGGAAGAGTCCATGCATACAGGAATATTTATAGCAGTATTTTTTTGTAGTAGAAAGCAACTAGAAACAAAGTATCTGTGGTTGGGGGGAATGACAGCAAACAGTGGAACATGATTGTTATAGAATATTATTAAACCATAAGTAATTACAAATATGAATAATTTAGAGAAACTTGAGATTTGAATGAATTGATGTAGAATGCAGAAATCAGAAGCAAAAGAAGCAATGCAATAATCACAATGATGTAAAGGAAAACACTAAAAGACCAGAGCTCTCATCAATGCAATGACCAATCATGACTTCAGATAACTGATATTGAAGAATACCTCCCATCTTTTGACAGAGAGGTAGGACTAGAGGTGAGGAATGGTGCATACATTTTCAGATTTGGCCACTGTGTTGACATATTTTGCTCAAAAGACTTATTTGTTAGACTGAAGGGTTCTGCACTTATTTATTCTAGAGGGTGAGATGAGGTGGAAAAATAGCAGTGATTTAAAAAAGATTTAAAACATCATTAAAAACTTTTAAAAAAAGTTATCTGGGAACACTAAGGTTAATTGACCTGTCACACAGCCAGCATGTCTAGTAATGGGACTTGAATGCATGTTTTTCTGATTCATAGACCAGCCCTCTATCCACTGTGAAAAATCACTCTGAACTTAGTAGGAGTTTAATAAATATTTCTTGATAAGAAGAAAAGTAATTTCAGCTCTTCTGAGTCACAATTTCCTCATCTATAAAATAAAGAGATTAAATTGACTGACTTTTAAGGTCTCCTCTAGTTCAATAACTCACCAACTGAGTTGGGATGATTATAATCATTGGTATTTATGTAGCCCTTTGAATTCATTATTTCATTTATGTCTCACAGCAATGCTGTGAAAGAGGTTCTACAAAAATTATTCTAGATGTGATATTTTATAGGTAAAGAGACTAAAGCTCAGAAAGGCCCTTGGACCCACAGCTAGCAGGTACCAGAGGAAGGAATCAAACCAAGATCTTCCTGAGTCTTGAGTCCAGTATTTTGTCCACTATACCATATGACAATTTGCTTCAGAAATGAAATGACACTTTTCCTGGGGCAAAGAACTGTAGGGCAAGAACATTAAATTAGGAATTAGAAGTTCTGGTTTATAATGCTTGTTTGTAGGAAATTGGGGCTTTGAGAGGTAGCACAACCTGACCATGCCCTATAGCTAGTAAGTGCATGAGACAGAATTTTGACTCGGGTCTCCTGACTCCTGATTCCCACTGTATCATGACTTTGCTCAAACTTCTTGCCTACTCACATGACTTTAACCCATCTACTCATACCTTGTCCCCTCTTGGGCCTAGTCTAGCCCTTTCCATTTTGGAGTATTTGCTCCTGTGGTATAGAACAGGTGAACAGTGATACATGGGCAGGACACAAATTGTTTCTGTGTATCCTGTTTTCCCTTGGGCACTTGAAGGATTTATCTGAAATGGTTTCCTGTGGAAAATGTTTACCTAGACTAAACCAGTTTCATGGTGCAGGGGTAACTTATTAAGAAGACAAATTCAACAAAGACAATTTTTCAGAGGAGGAGAGGAATTTTCTGAAGAAATGGTATTTCCTATACACCTCAGGAGACCAGGGGCCTAACTTGGAATGGTTAATGACAGGGTGATCTTGAGAATTAAGAACTAGCAGATATCCAAGTTTGTAGTCTTTCCCCAAAATATAAATAAACCATGGTATTTTCTAAAACCCAGGGTGGGCTAAGTGTGATTGAGAATCTCATAAAAACAGACTTAAGGATAGGAATTCACATTTTCCTTGTATTTGCTTTTCTGAAGTCTCTACTTTTACCTGAAGCCTGGCTCCCGAATCCCATGGGCAAAAATTAAACAGCCTTTGTGTGGTGTGTGGGTACATGTTGAAAATGTAGGCTTTAAAATTTACTGGGATGTTTGACTTCAGAGATGTTCCATATTCAGTGAGGGTTCAGAGTGAGGATAGAATCGAATTATTTCATGTGGATCCTTTTCCCCTCCCTTTGCCATCCTCCCCTTATTCTCAAAAGAAAAAAAGGAGGCCCTAAGAAAACAGATGGAGTACCATGGAGTCTTTGGCACAGGAAACAGGGAATTCAACAAATAGACCTGAGGTCAACCTAAAAGAGGACTAAGAAATGAAAGGCTGCCACTGAAAAGTGGAGCCAGGTTGGCAGCCTCTCTCCAGAGAGCTGGAGCACAGTGGGGAGAGAAAGACTGGCCCACTGGGTAGACAAAACCCAATGAGCTGGAGAGAAAGAGAAGGTCCAGTTAACTCAGTGGAGAATGTCCCACAGGAATGAGGTCATAGGGAAGTCTTTAGACTCAGCAAATCATCAAAGGCCCTTACTTCATACTTTACTGAGAAAAGCATTTTCATTCAAATAGAGGCTATTCACAGCTCTCTCTTCTCTGTTCTTCAGCTCAAAATCTTTTGACATCATCTCCCATTCTCTCCTTTATTTGCTCTGATGAAGAGTTGGCCACTCTCCTCCCCAAGGTCAACCTGTATCTTTGATCCCATATCCTCCAGTAGATTGATCCCATATTCATCCCCCTCCCCATACCTCTAATCTTCCATTCTAGGTGTGTTTAGCACATTTCATTAAGCTGTGTACCCTGGGAGTTTTATTTATTTTTAATACTTAATCATTTTTTTAAAAACCCATGTCTATCAAATCAACAAAAGAAATTAAGCTTAACTAGACAGTTTTCAATTTTCAAAATACAAACAAAAAACAAGATGCAAAATACGAAACTTTTGCTGTAGTGATGAGGCATTTGCAAAGATAAAAGTAAACTTTCATGATCCTTATCTTTAATTAGATAACAAACTAAAGTGATAAAAAAGAGATGAAATATTCTCATTTTTCTGTCCTAGAGAAAGATAATTCAGTTATGTGTGACACAGTTAGGGAGACTTTGGCCTCAGATATTAGCAGTGTGACCCTGTCACTTAAACTCTGTCTGTCTAAATTTCCTCATCTATAAAATGGGGATCGGAATAGTACCCACCTCCCAGGGCTGTTGTGAGTATCAAATGAGATAATAATGGTAAAGTGCTTAGCATTGTTCTTGGCACAAAGTAAGTAGCTAATAATAGGTATGATTTAGCTGACAAAGCCAATGTTCAATATAAAAAGTCATGACTAAGTTAAGCCACTATTGGAATATTGCATTTCTTTGTTTATTTTTAACATATCTTAGTTTCTTTTCTTTTCCTTTTTTTTGTGAGGCAATGGGAGTTAAGTGACTTGCCCAGGGTCACACAGTTAGTAAGTGTAGAATGTCTAAGGTCACATTTGAACTCCAGTTCTCGTGACTCCAGGGCTATAAATATATAAATAATAATATATAATATACAAACAATATAAATAATAACATGTCCTAGTTTGAAAAAGGCTCTTTCCCATGAACAGCTTGTTCATGGTAAGACTGCAAAGAATTTGTGAAATTTGTAGATTTGTGGAAGGTCTGGAACTCCCTAGCCCATCAAGTCACTCTCTGTTGGTATTTGCAATCCTACCTTTATGAACAAATCCAACTTAACCCCAAAGCAATACAAATTCAGTTTCCAGCTTTTTCAAGGACACTTTGAATTTGTTGGCAATGATTCTCACATCATTCTTACTGTTGCCTAAACTCAGCAGTTTTCTCACTGCATTTGCAGTTTTATAAATCTACTGTCTAAATAGTTGGTCAATACTGGTAAATCATGAGACTGGGACTATGTATAATGAAGTTATTTTCCCTTGCTGGGCCTCAAACACATCATCAATATAAGTGGACGGTTTTTTCCTTCTTAATTGGGGAAATCCACATACCATTATCCAAACACAGTGTTTCAAAATAGATTAAAAATATTCCAGGTCACTTCTTGTCACAGCCAAAGAATTATACAAGCTTATCATTCCTGTCATTGCAGTAAGTTGGTACACAGTGGGTGCTTAATAATTAATAGCTGATTAGTTGCTATCTGGAGATTGAAGGGCCTTACTTTTAGCATCATCTGAAGTATTAGGTGCATCATATTAAGAGTAAAGATGAACTTGAATGAATTTAGTTCATAGATAAGGCCCCTGGCTTGTGTTTTCTATTTAAGGCCCCTGGCTTGTGTTTTCTATCAGTCTGATGAGTTCTTTTGGGTAATCTCTTATCAAGGTTCCTAAATAATGGAGTCATTTTATTCATACTGGGCACTACTGCTCTACATACTCAGTTTCTGTGTGGTGGTTACTTTAAAATTGTAAAGACTTCTCTATTTTATTACATGTTGCATAGAACTTCCCTCCATGAAGGCATAAAGAGTCTGAATAACACCAAAAAAAAGCAATTCTGTTTTATTTTTTATGTGAAAAACATGCATGTACTAGGAAAGGGTTCACATAATGTACATGACAATACACACAGAACATTTCATTGTTAGTTTCTTCATTTAAATTGAACTCCCTCAGGGCATGCAGATACAGTAGGCATGTCATCAAAACTACAGACATTGGCCATTGACCAGTCAGTTTAAAGAATGCCAAGGACATCATCTAACTGGCCAAAAAGCAGACTGAGCTTTAGTTGTTAGTCTTTGAATAGACCCAAAAATGTTTGACTGGACTATGTTTTTCATTGTCAAAACACCACAATGGACAACTGTTATTGGTGCCCACAGTCAGTAATGTTGGAAGTTATTAAGACTATTTTTTCTGTTTAGTGAAGACATAGTCTTTGCACAAGACCATGATGAAATAATTTTGGATACTACTAGGTAGCTAAATGTAGTAGAGAAGAGGGCTGGGTTTGGAAGGATTTCAGAAACTAGCTATGTGATTCTGGGCAAGTCACTTGACCTCAGTCTGCCTCTATTTCCTCAACTGTAAAGTAGAGATAATAAAAGTACCTATCTTCTAGGGCTGTTGTGAGAATAAAATGAGATAATATTTGTAGACTTTTCTGCACATCCTTTCTCATTATTCAGATAAAGTAGCATTTGAGAGGATAGTTACACATGTTTTAACATTACAGTAGGGATTTTTAATTTTGAGTTCATGAATGTATTAAAAATTTTTTTTGATGATTGTATTTCAATAGAATTGATTTCTTTTATAATCTTATGTATTTTATTTTATTCATTTAAAAACATTGTTCTGGGAAGGTTTCCATAGGTTTCACCAAACTGCCTTTCAAAGGAGACCTTGACTCAAAAAAGATAAGAAGCCTTGCATTATAGAATCATATTTTTGGAGCATATTAATAAAATGAACAAACCTTTCTCAAAGCTGTGAGATTTTTCATAGCGACCCCTGAATGATCTCCCACTTTTTGCCAAACACAGAAAAATTAATCACTTCATTACATTTGGATTATGACACTGTTGTTTAGAGAAATAGGCCTGCATGCTTTCATCTAACAATCCATGAGTGGGTTTTCCTTTATTAAGAATTGGCACTCAATAGGCATTTATTAAACACCATTATTTAGCAGGCATTGTGCTGGGTGATGATGAGAAAAATATTTAAAAAACTACTCTCCAGGAGTTGGTATTCTAAGAGGGGATACAATAAGCACATATATCAAGTAAGTATATATAGAATAAATGTAAAGGAAATAAATAGATGTAAACTCAAATACAATGTGGTTAGGGAGGAGGCACTAACAGTTGGGCAAATCAGAAAAAGCTTCATGTAGAAGTTAATACTTGAGCAGGTTCTTGAAGGAAGAAGAAGAGCCTATGAAGGCAGAGGTGAAGAAGCAGTGCTAATATTTGTAGCTAATAGCTAATATTTATATAGCAACTCATGGTCTAAAAAGTCTCATCATTTGCTATCTCATTTGATAAGTACAACAGCCCTGCGAGGTAAGCACTGTTATTATTCTCATTTTATAGATGAGGAATCTGAATATGAGAGAAATTAAGTGATTTGCTCAGGGTCACACAGATAGCACCTGTTTGAGATTGGATTTGAACTCATCTATCCTAATTTTTTTTGGAGGGGGGAAGGTAAGGCAATTGGAGTTAAGTGACTTGCCCAAGGTCACACAGTTAGTAAGTGTCAAGTGTCTGAGGTTGTATCCTAATTCCTGAAGTCTGTACAGGAAGCCCTTCTGGAATCAAGTCTCTGTGAAGCACTCAGTTTGCATGAAGGTAATGGATTCCATCAAAAATCTGGTAAAGCAGTGAATCATATCCTAATTCTTAACCATTTAACTACTTGGCTGCCTCCAAGATGCTGCAAAGAGATAGGAGAGACAATACCATGTGAGAGGGACCAAGAGAAGGGCAACCTAGTTTATAATGGTAAAGTTTAAGAAAACAATATAAAGTTAGATATTGTAATGTCCAACAAGACTAGAAAGCTAGGTAGGGAGCCACATTCTGGAGGTCTTTAAAAGCTAAACAGAAAAATGTATACAGGATGTACCTCATTCATGAACCTATATTCCCAGAAAGAATGCCTGTTGAATCAATCAATTGGTCACCAAGCCCATACCGATATGTTTCATAGTACTGGAGTCGTCCTGGATTCTTTGCTCTTTTCTCCATTCACATTGACATTATTGATTCTGTCACATGTCTCTTGTCTCTTCCCTTGTCTCCACTCAAATGGCTACCACTCTAGTTCATTCCTTCATCATCTCTTCTCTGGACTGGTGTATCAGCTTCATAATTGATCTCCCTGCTTTCAGTTTCTCCCAATTCACTCTTCATACAGCTGCTGAAATCATTTTCCCAAAGTTTAGGTTTGACCATGTCACTCCCCTGCTCAAAAAAATCTTCTTTGACTCCCTGTCGCTCCTATGAGGAAGTACAAACTCCTCAGTCTGTCATATAAAGCTCTCTTTAACATGGCTCTCACTGATATTAACAGATTTTTTTTTTTGGCAGGGAGTAGGTTGGGAACCTGTGATTTTATTGGTGCATGGAACTCCCAGTGTGGAAACCCCGCCACCATAGCAGAACAACAGCTTTTTTGAAATTTAAAGATTTATCTGGAACTTTAGAACTTGTGGTTTGCCCATTACCACAAACTATCAGTGTCAGAGGCAGGACCAGAACCCAGAAATTCCTGATCTTAATAATGACTCTCTTGACAATGAACCTCATTGCCTCTCTCTTTGCAGGATTATTTTACATTTTTCATTATTTATTCCTTTTCTTGACTCTTTGCATTTCCTTGAACTATCTCTTTTGCCTAAAGTGGACTCCCTTCTCATCTTTGTCTCTCAGAACCATTATCTTCCTTTAAAGCTCAGTTCAAATTCTCTATGAAACCTTCCTTGATCACTCCAATGGTTAATACTCTGTCCTTTCTCAAATGACCTTATTTCTAATTATTTGTGTACCTTCTATGCCTTTCTCCTCTCTCTCCTCCAAGAACATATGTTCCTTAAGGTCAAAAATAGTTTTGATTTTTGTCTTTGTATCTGTAGCACCTAGCTCAGTGCTTTGCACGCACTAGATAAAATAAATGTTTCTTGCAATAAGAATCTTAGTGCTGGAGGATCCAACAGAAGCAGGCACCATGATAAATGCTTTTCATCAATGTTCCTTTTAATGCTCCCTTTTCTCCTTTTTCTTTTCTCCTTTCAGCTAGATGATGACCTTGAATCCACATACTTCTGCAAGAGATTCTAGACCTCCACTTTCCTCTTACTCTCAGTCCTACACCCCACACCCCACAGTTTTAGCCCCAAATCCTCCCACCTTGACACATTCACTTACAGGACAGACATGGTCATGTACTTCTCTGGGATAAGCAAGGAGTCACTAAATCCAGTTTTTCCAAGAAGATGGGGGACCAATGGCCATTACCATATGCTAGGCCATTACACCCTTCAGATTCCCAGGCACTGCCATCTGGCTTGCCAGTGAACCATAAGGACACTTGGGCCTTTCCAGTCACTCTGAAGCTGAATCCTCTTTTATGTGTGGTCTCCTGTCACTTAGAATGTAAACTGCTTGAAAGTCAGGATTGTTTCAGTGTTCTGTTGGTATCCCTAGCACCTATCAGGATGCTTAGCTCATAGTAAATACTTCATAAATGCTCTTTGTCATTCATTTCTCCACTCATTTACTCATACATATGTACATAATACATACATACACACACACACACACACATAAAGCTTGGTGTTCAATGGAATTCTAAAGCCCTGGAGAATTCAGAGAAGATAGCCTCTGTTCTTAAGAAACTCATAGTCAAGTAGAGAGATGAGATTACTATTTTTTAGTAATATGGGAATGTTTTACATAATTTTACATGTATAACCTATATAAGATTGCTTACCATCTCAGAGAGGGGGGAGGAGAGGGAGAAAGGGATAGAATTTGGAACTCAGAAATTAAACAAAAGAATGTCAAAACTGTTTTTACATGTAATTGGGGAAATAAATTATTATTTTAAAAAGATGCATATATATATATATTTTTTTTAAAAAGCCGAACAAAGAAGCAGGTAATAATACGAAGTGAGTAGAATAGATAATAGGTGTTATAGGAAGTCAGAGGAGTAGGAGATCACTACAGGCTAGAGAAATCAGGAAAAGTTTCATAGAGGAAGTAAAATTTGAAGGATCAATAGCATATAGATTAAGAGAAAGAAAATTAATCGGGGGAGAGGAGTGAAGGAAACATAGGCTAAGTCCTTTCCAAATACACACCATGAGCAAAGTATCAGAGACAAAATACAAAAGAAATGTTTGGAGGACAATGAGGAGAAAATTGAGTTGGAAGGTGCATGTAGGGTAAGAGGGAGAGATAAGGTTGTATAAGTAGGTTGGGAACAATTTGTTGAAAATCTGTTGGACTCTTGCTGTAGGGCTCAGGTATACTTCCCTAACTTGCCTCTGTGGTTTCCCCAAATTCCTTTGGTCTGCTATCATCATACCCTACTTGCTGGTTCCCCACATCATCAGCCTAAGAGTATATCAGTGTCATTTGGCTACAGATACACTTCATATTCACTTTCCCGTTCTTACATTCTCTCCTAACCTCCAGTAGGAGATTTCATCACTTTTTCACATTCACTAGATGTCTTATAGATATCTTTTTTTTTGAGGGGAAAACGTAAGGTAGTTGGGGTTAAGCGACTTGCCCAAGTTCACATAACTAGTGAGTGTCAAGTGACTGAGGCTGGATTTGAACTCAGATCCTCTTGACTCCAGGGTCAGTGCTCTATTCATTGCACCACCTAGCTGTCCCTTCCTATAGACAGCTTAAACTGTACCTGTTCACAACTAAAATCATTATCTTCCCACACCCCTGCTCCCAAATTTTTCCCTCTTCCTAACTTTCTTATTACTCTCAAAGGCATCCTCCAAGTCACGCAGACTCACAACCTAGGAGTCTCCTTGACTCCTCACTCATTCTTAGTCCCATATCTACAGTCACCAAAGTCTTGTCAGTTTGTAACATGTCTCCTATATACCCCCTTCTCTCTTCTCTGACACTGCCACCAGCCTGGGGCAGATCCGTATCACCTTAAATTTAGATTATTACAACAGCTTGCTGGTTGGTCTCAGTGTTTCAGGTCTCTTCCCACTCTAGTCCATCTTCCATTCTGCTGTCAAACTGAATTGATGATGCCATCCCCTAATTCAGTAAACTCCAATGGTTCCCCATTGCCTTCAAGATCAAATATAAAATCCTCTGACTTTTAAATTCCTTTGTAACCTGAACCTTTTCTGCCTTTCCAGTTTTCTTTCCCTGGCTCCTCCTGTCCCCCTCTCCTACCCATGTATCCTGAAATCTGGTGACATTGACCTCCTTGCTGCTTTTTCTTGAACAAGACACTCCACCTCAGCTCTTTAAGCTTCTTCACTGGCTGTCCTCCATGTCCAAAATACTCTCCTTCCTCACCTCTGTCTTTTGGTCCCTGGTTTTAGCAAGTCTCAGCTAAGAGTTGTACCTTCTGCAAGAAGCCTTTGCTTCTTAATCTGAGTGCCTTCCCTCTGAGACTGCTGCCAGTTTATCTTTTTATATCTTGTTTGTTCTGAGTGGTTTGCATGTTGTTCTCTCCCTGCCCCCCCATTAGACTGTGAACTCCTTGAGAGCAGGGATTCTTTTTTGCCTTTTATTTTTGTTTCTCTAGCACTTAATAAATTGCTAGTTGACTGACTTTTTGATCCTAGAAACAATAGGGAACCACTGGAGTTTATTGAATCTGGGGATGACATGGTTAGACCCATGCTTTAGGAAGAGCACTGACATTTGAATGGAGGAGAGAGGCTTGAGTTATGGTGATCAACCAGCAGGCTGTGGCAGGGGTCCAAGCATGAGATGATGGGGATCTGCACCAGGGGGACGCCAGTGTCAGAGAGGAAAGAAGGAGGCATGTGTGAGAGATGTTGGGAAGGTAGAAACAACAGTTCTTAGCAACTGTTTGGCTATGGGGTGGGGAGCAATGGAGTGTGGAGTTGAGGATGATGCCCGGCTTGGGAGCCTGGGAGTCAGGAGACATGGTTTATCTTTTGGATTCTGATATTTTCCACCTATGTACCTTTGGACTGGTCACCCTCTTTCTCTCAGTCTCAGTTTTATTGTTTTTAAAATGACAGGCTACACTAGATGAACCCTAAAATCTCTACGAGATCTAACATTTTATTAGTCTATGGTGAGGGAGTGAAAAGAGTGAGGCATGGTCTGAAGCTTATGGGGTTACACAATGGAAAACCTTCCACCATCCCATATAATTGGAACATGTTGTTTCTTCACCTCTGCCTTCATAGAATCTTCCTCTTCCTTCAGAACCTGCTCAAGTATTAGTTTCTACATGAAGCAAATTTTAAAAACATCCAACAGAGGAAAATAAAAACTTGCTATAACAGATGAACTAGGTGCTGATTATACTCATCACAAATGTATTCTTCACTTTACAAAAAAAGATCCCTTTCAGGGTTTCTTCTTAAATGTTAGTCTTTAGGTTATTCTAAAATGCTGATGAGAAGGCAGATTAAACCTCAGAAAATAAAGAACAAGGGCTGGTGGGGTGGTGCAGTGAATAGGACACTGGCCCTAAACTCAGGAGGACCTGAGGTCAAATCTGGCCTCAGATACTTGTCACTTAACTAGTTGTGTGACCTTGGGCAAGTCACTTAGCCCCAATTGCCTGCCTTCCCCCTTAAAAAAAAGCCAAGAAGCTTTCTGAGAAGCTTCTTGGGGGAAAAAAGTATCTCAAAACAAGAGTTAATGGTGAACTAAAAACCACTTGATAAAGATTGCTGCCCATCTTTGAAGAGCATAGAAACTGCATAAAATAGGAGTGTACCCAAGTACATATTAAATATGAAGCTTGACAACACGAAAGCATCTGGAATAAGAAAACTATAAGGAGGCCCATACAATAGGAGATAATTGTTCCATATATAATAGAACCACAGAAGAGGTGTCTGCTGTCAGCACATGCCTGAGATAGCATGTGGAAGAGGGATCAGATTTGCTCTGCTTGGCCTCAGAGGGGACTGAAATAAGAGCAAGAGGTGGGAGTTGCAGAGAAGCAGATTTTGTCTCAACTTAAAGAGAAACTCTCTGACACTTAAGAGATGTAGATAAAGAACTGCCTCCCTAAGCAGTGAGTTTTTGGGTCTCTTCAGATAGAAGCTGGGTGACCACCTGCTTGTTGGGGAAATTGTAGGCTGGCAGCCTGGATAAAGGTCCACATGGCTCCAGAAAGCCTGCCAATATACTTTATTCCACCTTTCCTCAACAGAGATATCTCATCTGTAAAACAGGATGGTAGTATCTATCTGCCTTACATACAATTTTCCTTCTGTTCTCCCTGGCACAGAAGGCCCTTTGCCAGCCAGTCCCATTTTACCTCTTCAGCTTTTTTATTCAGCATTTTTATAGCATTCTCTCTGTCTCTCTCTCTGCCTCTCTCTCGGTCTCTCTCTCGGTCTCTGTCTCTTTCCCCTTCCTTCCTCCCTCCCTCCTTCCCTTCTCCCCCATTCCTTCCATCTCTCCCCTCTTTCATTCTCTGTGACTCTCTGTTTCTCTTATTTACCATGTACATTTCTATGCAAATTTATACCTTTGCTCAGACCTCAAGCAAGTGAGACCCACTTCTCACCCTTAATAGTTGTTTGACTGTGGGAAAGATACTTTTGAGTCTCAGTTTTCACCTCTGTAAAATGGGGATAATAATATATTCTCTATTT
>CM053596.1:226983473-227019785 GCA_028646575.1 Pseudocheirus occidentalis | reverse complement strand
CACTGCTCTCCCAAAAGTACTTTTTCTTCTGGCCTTCTCTGGGCTTGAGCCTTCCTTTCCATTCATGGCTCCTCCCAGGTCAGCCCTCTCTCTTCATGTCAACAAGTCCATCCCCCAAGTGGGATTCACAAGCTCTGGGTCTTAACACTCAACCCAAAAGCCAACTCAATTCGGGGGCATTTCTAAATGCTTTTACCATTACACAGGGTCACAGAGCTAATAAGTGTCTGAGGTTGGATTTTAATTCAGGTCTTCCTGACTCCAAGTATATGTTGCACTGTATCTACTGTACCACCTAGTTCTCTATATTACAGGAGAAATGTGCTATTACCTTGCTTTCAGAAACCCAAGCTACATATTATTATTATTAATATTAATATAGTGCTTACTATGTGCCAGGCACCATGCTAAGGACTTTACAATTATTATTTCCTCTGATCCTCAAAACAACCCTGGGAAGCAGGTGCTATTATTATCCCCATTTTATAGATGTGGAAACTGAGACAGAGAGAGGTTAAGTGACTTGCTCAGGGTCATACAACTAGAAAGTGTCCAAGGCCAGATTTGAACTCAGGTATTCTTGACTCCAAGTCCAGTACTCCATCTACTGTACCACTTAGCTCTCTATATTACAGAAGAAATGTGTTTAAAAACTCAAGCTGATCATATCTTAGAATTCCTAGGTCTGGGTCATTCTTATATTTAAAAAGACTTCTAGGGTTTTGGAAATTGGTAGTCAATATTCACTGTCTATTATTATGAATTATTACTTTGTTATGAAATATTATTTACTTAATAAGGATAATGAAATCAAGAGTAAAAATGTAGAAGGCAGCTTTCTAACATCTGCTTCCATGAGGAAGCAACTCCATTATACCAAGACCATGTGACTGACCAATGCTCCTAGAAATTCAGTACTTCAAAAGAAGATGAGGTCAACCAATGAGTGGCAAATGGAATCAAAATTCTGATTAAGTAGCTCTATCAACACACACACACACACACACACACACACATCCCTAGACTAAAAGTCATAACACCGAGGAAAGAGAAGTAGAACTGAGGGATAGGTAACCCATACAAAGTCTGACACTTATTCAGTGCCAAAGCATAAGGAAAGGATAATTACTTTTCCCAAAAGCTGCAGAGAAGTCAAGAAGAATGAAGACTGAGGAAAGTCCATGAAATTCAGCATTTAAGAGATCATTGGTAACATTAGAAAGAGGAGTTTCTATAGAGGAATGGGAGACAAAGCCAGTCTTCAGGGAATCAGGTTAAAGCTTCTATTAACATGGATATGTAATGGGGGTCAGGTGCATGCACAGACACCATCAGTTTGTTAAGATGATGTTATCCACTGGAATGCTCTAGGGACGTGCTTGGGAGAGACTCTAGTGATAACTGGAGCACACGTGGTCATCTGTTAGCTTTCCATTGGTCATATGGCTGAAACTGGTGCTGTCTTTTAAAAACAGCCTGACTTAGCACCTGCTATAATGGTTTTTGTGATTAAGTTAAAAGATGCAGGTGAGTCTTTCACTCAACCTATGAAGTAGAAGGTGAGAGCTTTAGGATCTCCTTCCATCCCCAGCCCCCCGATGCTATGCGGCCCTTACAAATGGGCTTTCTTTAAACCTTTTTGTTTATTCTTTTTCCATTCTAGGTGCAAGAAATAGTCTCTGTTCTGGCCTAGATCAAGCCACAGGGATCTGGGGGTCCAGGTATTCAGTTGGGATGCAGCCATCCAAGCAGCTGAGGCTTTGAAGAGCTAGAGACCTAGAACTCCAGCCTACTAGAAGCTGTCACTGATGCCAGCTTTGGACATGGACTTAGTGGAACTAATGCTATGTAAGAACTGAGCTAAGTTGTGAGCTTAATTCCTGTCCACCACTCCCCACAGCAGACCTAGGAGTGTAGGGAGTAGTGTGCACCAGAAGTGTTGAGAGAAATGTCTATATGCTTGTTTTCGCTATATCTTTGAAATAAATACCCTTTATAAAACTAATCTGATAATAATAATAATTAATAATAATGATAACAGCTAACATTTATATAGCATTTACTATGTGCTAGGCCCTATGTTGACAGTTTTATAGTGATTTTGTTCTTTGATCCTTACAATGACCCTGGAATGTAGGTGCTATTATTATCCCTATTTTTCCAATGAGGAACTGAAGTAAACAGAGGTTAAGTGACTTACCCAGGATCACACAGCTAGTCAATGTCTAAGGCCAGATTTTAACTCAAGTCTTCCTGACTCCACGCCCAGAACTCTACCCATTGTATGGCCTAGGTGAATGAAACTAGCTAGCCACTGGGCCCTTAAAAGTAGGGGGAACATGGGTGATAGGAACTTGAACTGATAGTAGATGAAAGAGACTCCTCAACCGCTTCAAGGTAGTGGAGGAGACTGAGGAGTTGTGTGTGGGGAGATGCAAATGCAACAGGCCTTGAAAGAATGGGGCCAGAGTTAGCTATGTGATAGATCTGCTGTATTCCAATAAAAAGGATCACATATGAAACTTATCACCCATAATTTCCCAGTCCAAATAGAATTACCTCTAGCTAGGAGCAGAAAACAAAAGTTTTAGAACAAAGGACAGATTTGTTTCAATGAGGGCAGGAAGGAAAAGGTTTAGGCAGGGATTACTGCTCAGGAAGGGAAAGTCTGGGGCAGGAGACTCCCCCACAGAAGGAGACTTGCACGAGGGCACTGGTCCCCAGAGGCAGAAGAAACAAAAGGCTACAGAAAACAAACTTTGCCAACTTCACAATTTGGGAGATGGTCAGAAAGATCCCTGTTGCCCTTGCTCTGACAACTTTATATCCCAATGAGTTCACTTTCCATGCTAGGCAGGGCAAGGAAGGCTAAGGAGAGAGCTTCTCCCCTAGGATACATCAAGCTTAAGCTTCCTAAGACTGCTTTGGTGGCCTGGTCCTTTGGGAGAAGAGAGGAAGAATAAAGATCGCTTTGAATCCAAAACAATCATGGTAACTTGTGACATTTCTGATCCTGGTTCCCATGGCTTTTGCTCTTTTCTCTCTAAGTACCTTTCTGTTTCCATGCCCTGGGCATCCAAAAAGTGCATGGGCTGTGACCATTGTTTCCAAAGGCCTGAGAGACAAAGAAAAAGCAAGGCAGAAAAAAGTGCCTGAAAGAATTCCAGTGAGTATTCCACAAAGGCCCGTCCGTCTAGGGCTGAGTCTCCCATACAGAACACTGATAGTGCCAAGGGGGCACTGTGTGAGGCTGTGCCCCACAGCGCTGGCATCTGAGGATTGTGCTTTCCAAAGGGAGTGGGAGGAAACATTTTCCCATGGAAGCAACAGTTGTCCCCATATCTCCCTTCTGTTTAGCTCCCAGAAACATAGTGAAACTACCCATGACCCTCAGCCCCACTACTGCCCCTCTTGTATAGTCTTCCCTACTTCCCCTCGACCCCCAGAAACTGCAAGGACAGACTACCCCTCTTTTGCCACAACTGCACCTTGACAGATTGCATTCTGGATTCTCTACTCTCAGCACCCCCAAAGTTAATTTTTCCCTGCTGCTTAACTTGAATTTCTGGTCACAACTCTGCTTAACCAAATTATGAAGTTAGTGACATTTGCATTTAGTTCCCTTTCACAGTTTTGGTCTGCATTTGACTCTTTTCCCCCTTGATTTCCACTGAGATTTTTGGCTGCCCAAAAGTGTGACCTGTGGCCAATACACCCAATCTAGATAACTAATTATAGATTTATGTATTCTCAGTCTAAAATATTTGCCTTGTTTAAGGGATAACACCTTAGAAGAATTTCTAAAGGTGAAATTTTTCTAAATATGGATATATGGGACAGAGGACCATCTATTAATTATGCCAACTAGGAGGTAGTAGGTCCTCATACATTGTCTGCATGTAGGGTCATTGTTGACATGCTTCTCTTTATTGCCACAGACTTTTGTTGACTGATTATTAAATAAACATGGAAGCTCTGAGTAAGACATAAGATGATTTTTCATTTCCCTAGACATAGAAATTTCTCTCTTTTAAAAATCTAACGTCCTTCCTTCAAAAATATACTTACAATCCAAAGTAGAGGAAGGAGATTATATCAACAGAAGGTTTCAGAAAAACAGCAGATAACTGGTCTTGTGAGTACTTTTTGTGTTCCTGACTGATTTCACCCTTGCTGTATGCTTTGTATCGCTTGCTTCCATGGCCCCAATCAGGGGAAACAAGTAGTACTATTAAGACCACACCCTTGGGATGTTCAATAATTTTTCAGTCATGTCTGACTCTTTGTGACCCCATTTGAGATTTTCTTTGCAAAGATACTGGAGTTGTTTGTTATTTCCTTTTCCAGTTCATTTTACAAAAGAGGAACTATGGCAAATAGAGTTAAGTGACTTGCCCAGGGTCACACAGGTAGTAAGTGTCTGAAGGTGGATTTGAACCCAGGCCTTCCCTGGCCACCATTCCTTATGTGGGTTGTTTCCTCATCTTAGAGTAGAAGTTCCTTAAAAAGCAGGCATTGTCTTTACTTCTGTGTTCATAGGCCTAGTACTAAAGAGAGTGCTTGATACATAGTAAGTGCTTAAAAATGCTTTTCCTCCAAATTTTTTCATTCATTTTCTGTAATATCAGCCTATCAACTATCAAAAGCCTGTCATTAATGAGAGTGATGGCAGCTAGGTGGCACAGTGGGTAGAGCGACAGGCCTTAAATAAGAAAGACTCATCTTCTGGAGTTTCAATCTGGCCTTAGACACTTACTAGCTGTTTGACCCTGGACAATTCACTTAACCTTTCTTGCCTCAGTTTCCTCATCTGTAAAATGAGCTGGAGAAGGAAATGGCAAACCGCTCCAGTATCTTTGTCAAGAAAACCCCAAATGGGGTCACAAAGTGTTGAACATGACTGGAAAAACAGCTGAACAGCAATCATAACAGCAACTAGGTGGAATCCAGTTACTGTCCTTGCAGGGATGGCATTACCAGGTACCTAGGCTCTTCTTGGTCTTCTGCCCACTTGGTGCTCTTTTTGCATGTTTGTTGCTAATAGCAGCTTTTGTAGTGCCTAATAGAAAGCTTTCTTGCCATACAAGGGGTGCTTAGTATGTATTGATGATAATGGTGATAATGATGTGGAACCGGTATTTGGGGAATGATAAGAGCCTCAGCAATAGTAATAATAATGCTGGTGATAAAGATGGCAGTGGTGATGACTGTCAGGATGGGATCAGTCCCATGGTGATACACGGGGAAATAAGAGAGAAGCCCTATGACACAGGCCTGGTCACACAACGAGTTGTCATAATCAGGAAATCAAACTTCAGTCTCCTAATTCCCAATTTTGTGCTCCATGAGATTAGAGGCCAGGGGGAAAGCATAGATTCCATTAATGTTGAGTCTGCGTTATGTGATCTGATTACAAGTGTGGATGTAAACCACAAGCATCCTGCCAGCAAACCCCTCTGACTTCAGCTTTACTAGCCTTTGTGAAAACTCACAAAGCAGTCAAATAGCCCAGATGCTTATGTGTCTCAGGGCCCCAGAGACAAAGCTGAGCTGTTGCTGTCTCCAGGTTCTGACTACACATTCACCTTTTATTGGCATGACAGTCAGTATGCTTCTATATTTTAAATGAGGGAGATGCATTTTCCCAGAGAGAAAGAGAGAGAAAACTACAAACAGACTGAGATAAAAAGAAAAGGGAGGGGAAGAAGGGAGGGAGGGAGAGGGAGACAGAGAGACCGAGAGGAAGAGAGACAGAGAGAGAGAGACAGAGAGAGAGAGAGAGAGAGACAGAGAGAGAGACAGAGAGAGAGAGAGAGACAGAGAGAGAGAGAGACAGAGAGAGAGACAGAGAGACAGAGAGACAGAGAGAGAGAGAGAGAGAGACTGCTCTGTATTTCTGGTCTAGACAAAGCATTCCATCGTTTCTCCCTTCTTATTTTTAAATGTGTTATCTGAGCACGATGAATCTCAACGAGAAGCATTTCAGTCAGCTTGGTACTTTTTGAAAGGGCTGAGCTGTCCAAACAGTAAAAGCATCAAAGCTGCTAAAACAAACTGGCCCTGGTTTTGGAAACTGGGCCAATAGTATGTTGCCCAAGAGCCAGGAAAAGCAGTGGCCCAGTTCAAATCGCTTCTCTCTGCTCCCTACTTGTTTCCTTTACTTTATGCCAACCACAAAATAAATAAATAAACAAACAAACAAACACACTGCATCTTGGCACCAGCCTCAGACTCACAGCCTGTTATCAGCTGCAGATGCAATGTCATTGGCTCTGCTGCCCCAGTAAGTATATCCATCATCTCCTCTTAGGTCATAGTTTATGCCTGAGGATCAAAGATCCTGGAAAGGGTCCAGGTGCATGGGGGCATGTGTTAATTTAGGTCCTGTCTGTAATAATAACAATTCACATTTATATAGCCTTTAAGGTTTACAAAGCACTTTTCTCACAACAACTCTGTGAAGTGGGTGGTGTAAATGGAATCTTATTTGTTGCTGGGGAAGTGGTAGGGTCAGATGTCTGATTTCAGTGTGTCTTCTCTCCCACTCCCCACAGATGAAGTTCATCAACTTCTCATTACTTAGAATCTTAGAGGCTTACCTGGCCAAGGTGGAGGGGAAAGGACAGGCAATCCCTGCAAGCAGTTAAGATGATAAATTTGACTGGGAATCAGGCAAGAAAAAGGAAAACCCTGGGTTCAAAATCTGCTTCACAGAGTTGTTGTGAAGTGAAAATGTGCATATAAAGTGCTTTGTGAAATGAAAAGTACTATATAAATATTAGTGTTGGCCGCTAGCAAGTGTATGAGGCAGGATTTAAATTCAAGTCTTCCTGACTCTATCCTTGGTACAGTCAAATTGCCACTTAACAAATGCTTATAGAATGATTATGGTGAGTTAAAATGAGAGTCGAGCTTTTGAAATATTCTTGAGGCCCATCTGATGCATTAATAACTAAACTGCCTCACGTGTAATCTGGAAGAGACAGGATTTATTCAAAGAAGGATCACACTATCCTAGATTTAGGGCTGAGAGGGACCTCAGAGGACATCTAGTCTAACTGCCTTGTTTTACAGACAAGGAAACTGAGTCCTAAAAAGATAAAATGACTTAACCATGAAAGACCATGTAGATGGCACTGTATGTGACACAGGTGAAATTTGAACCCAGGACCTTTGGTCTAAATCCAGCTTTCTTTTCCCTGCACTATGATTCTCAAAGTTCTACAGCAATCAGCATCAGGCTGAGATGAAAGGAATTGTATTAATTGCCATTTTAGAGTCTCTACCTCCTCAGTGGCCTGTAAATATTTTGTTTCCCATCAGTCTTTGATTAGGGAATGGAAAAAAAGAAACACTTGAGAGCAATGATACACACACACACACACACACACACACACACACTTGGGCTGGGTATCTAGAAGGTGCCTTAGAGGTGACATAGTAAATAGAGCGCCCAAGGTGAAGTGAGGAAGCCCTGAGTTCAAATTCTGCCTAAACATTTACTAGTTGCATGAGTAGGCAAGACATGTATCCTCTCTCAGCCTCAGTTTCTCATCTCTAAAATGGGTACAATAATAACACCTACCTTACAGGGTTGTCGTGAGGATCAAATGAGAGAACTTATGTATAAAGTGCTTTGCATACCTTAATGAACTAAGTAAATGCTCACCATCATTATCTGTAAAATAAGATACCTTCCTCTTTTTATGCTTTTGCTAATACTGTTTCTTACACTTACAACTGATGGCATTAGAGCGCAAATGGTTATGGTAATTAAGTGAACTGCACTGACTCCATCTTGTGACTCAGTTCTGGATCTAGCCCAGTTCCCTTCCTATTCAGTGATGGGTCCAGTCCAATTTCTGTCTTGTGAGACAACTTCATTCAACTGTGGGAACTGTGGGAAAACTTATTGCACTGTTTGAACCTAGCCCTACATGACTGAGACCACCTTCTCTCTGCTGCTTAGAGACCCTTAACGAAGGCCTGCTGACCAGAAACCCAGTCAGATCCTAAGATTAATGCAAGGAGTTTGCTCACACTTATTAATGTCAAGCAACCCATATGTCTTGTCTGAAGACTGACCCAGAACTGATCAGTTATTCTTTCCATGTTCCTTTGATTTTTTTAAATAGATGCTTAGAGAAGTAGGATATCTCTTTTTCTGAATTCAGGAAATTTCAACTGTTCACTCTTCCCCCTCCAAATTTAGAAAGTATCTGATCTTTCTTCCAATTAGAAACCAGATTATCTAATTTTGTATCCTGGTTAATTGTTTTCTTTTAATTAAATAGATTTATTTTATCAATTGTTTTTAATTATTAAAAAAAATCTGTCCCTGGCTGTGATCCCAGTCTGCCAAGCTGAGAAGGTCTGGTCCTGATTTGTTAGGCAATTAGCAGACAGTGCTAATTAGAATACGTTGCTTAATAAACCGACATACTCCGAAGTGCAAACCTTATTTCCTCAATCATTTTCTTTTTCACCTCAGAATACATTTCTGTGGTGCCTTTCTTTTTTTTTTTTTTTTTTGCTTTTTTGGAGGGTAGTTGGGGTTAAGTGACTTGCCCAAGGTCACACGGCTAGTTTTTTGTGTTAAGTGTCTGAGGTCAGATTTGAACTCAGGTACTCCTGACTCCAGGGCCGGTGCTCTATTCACTGCGCCACCTAGCCGCCCCTCTGTGGTGCCTTTCTTAATTATTTGTTGCTCCTCAGTCACGTCCAGTCTTTACGACCCTGGGACCATATTGCCCATAGGTTCACTGGGCAAAGATACTATACGGGTTTTGCCATTTCCTTCTCCAGCAAATTAAGACAGAGATTTAGTGAGTTTCCCAGGGTCACAAAGCTAGTAAGTGTCTGAGATCACGTTTGAACTCAGGCCTTCCTAAATCCAGGCCCAGCACTCTCTCTACTAATTTGGCTAGGTGCTTGAATCTCTCCCCACCCTTTACAAGCCTGTTTCCAATGCTGCCTTCTCCAGGAAGCCATCCCTGATCTCCACAGTTCCCCAAGCCCACCTTAGTCCCTCTATCACACTTTATTTTGCACCTTCCTACTGTACTTATTCATAGATGGTGTATGTAGTTGTCTTTCAATATGTCTTTTCTCCCAAAGGATCAGAAATTCTATGAGGCCAGGGGAAATGTCTTGTCTAAATTTTGTAACTCTCTCCTTGTGTCACATGGTACTCTACACACAGTGTGTGTTTAATAAATGCTGGATGAATTAAATTGTTTTTTTTTTTTTTACTTTCCCAGGGTCACACAGTTAGACTAGACAACTTCCACAATCTCTTCTAGCTCAAACATTTCTTTGACTTTATAATTCTGTGGTTCTATGGAGGGAACATGGCTGTGGCCTCCCGCTCCCACTCTCATGGCTAACGTATTGGCATTGCTATCAGGGTTAAACCCACACAGAGTCAATGTAGGGCAATGACTGTCTACGTGATGGGATATGTATGCAGGCTGGATGCAGGAATTCTGAACCATCTGTGCCCCAGAAATCTAAGATACATAAAATGTGACATTTATGATAAAAGGAAGTCATTTCCTCCCCTTTCTGCAATGGCTTCAATCTGCTATCTTGCATTGGCTCAGCTGGCCTTGACTGCCCACTCAAGAGTACTGGATGCATTCTTTTTCTGCCCTTCCCCTCTACTGATTTCACCCAAGAAGGTCCCTGGCTGTGGTCCCAGTATGCCAAGTGTATGCTACTCTGCAAATAACCAAGCAACAGTAAATACAGCTAAATTCATAGACTTCTGCTTAATGCTCCCCTTTGGCATTGATGGGGGAATTGATGTACAGCTGGAGTCCAGGTGACCCTCAATAATGCCCTGAAATGCCACAACGTGGTTAGGGTCACATTTGAAGGGCAGCATAAAGCTTATTCTATCCTCAAAATTTCTCTTCCAGTGACCTACCATACTGATCTTCTCCCCCTCTTACCTGGCCTGACATTCTTACTATTAGTTGCTAATGAGTAAGACAAAAAAAAGGTAGAGGCATTGTCTACAGAAGGTTCCCATTGAAAATGCAGAAGGAAGGTGGTTTTATATAATATTAGCCTACTATGTGCCAGGTGCTATTCTAAACTATTTTTTTGGAGGGGGAAAGGTAGGGCAATTAGGGTTAAGTGACTTGTCCAAGGTCATACAGCTAGTTTTGTTTATAGGTTGGATTTGAACTCAGGTCCTCCTGACTCCAGGACTGGTGCTCTATTCACTGCATCACCTAGCCACCCCTATGCTAAACTCTTTTTACAAAAATTAACTCATTTGATCATCAAACAATCCTGCAAAGTAAGTATGCAAAATCCTCCATTTTACATCTGAGGAAACTGAGGCAAACACAGGTTACCTGACTTGCCAGGGTCCCACAGTGTCTGAGGTCACATTTGAACTCGGGTTTTCCTTACTCCAGGCCCAACATTCTATGTAATATACCACCTAGCTGCTCCAGAGATACTACCTAATCTTCTAACAGGACAGATTGCTTAATAAGATTGACCTCTGAGAAGGCAGTAGGATAGGGAAGTTTTTAATAGGGGTGGGGGGAGGGAGTAATGTAGGGAAGAAAGAAAGAGACAAGTCTTGAGTGATGGGTTGCAGCAAAAAGTCACTTGGTCAAAGAAACTAGAGCTGTCCTGAAGTGGAATGGAATACCTTAGAAGGCACTGAGTTCCTGTCACTAGAGGTATTCCAGTGGAGGCTGGAAAACCACTTGCAGGAATATTGTGGAAGGAATTCAAGCTTACGACAGTAGCCAGACTAAATGATCGCAAAGGTCCCTTCCAGCTCTGAGGTTCTATGAACATCACAGTGAGTCTTCAGAAAGACTTTGAGGCAGGTGGTTGGTTCTTAGCACTCCTCAGCTTCCCCTTTCAACACATATCTCCCTTCCTTCCCAACTTTCACCATCTCCCATTCCCAGAATCCAGGGCTGACCTAGCCTTCAGTCAGGAAAAAAGCATATCAGACCAACATTGGTGTTAGACTTAAATCTATGACCCACCCCTCGAGTATTCATATTTTAAAAGAGGAGTGGGCATCGTTAAAAGCCAATTGATAAGGTTTAAACCAAAGGAATGAATTTCTGATAGTGAGTTTTAGGGCAAATGAAATCAGGCTCCAACTGTTGGCTCAGTACTGTGATAGTTTTATCAGAGATTAATAGATATAGAATATGAGAGATTTTCTTGGGAGCGGGAGAAGTGGTAAGGCTTCCTAAACCAGTGGACAGAAAGCCAAAAAGATATAGGTGTAAGTTGCTGGATGTAAATAGAGAAGGCATTAAAGACATGCATCATTTACTTCCCAGTTTATCTTAGGACCAATCCTGCTCTCAGCAATTAGCAGGAATTCTTCCATGAGTCCTTGGCCGTGTCCATTTCCTGGCAAACATATTTGGAGACCTACTCTCAGTAAGTCATTTTGCAGCTCCCTGCTTATCTCTTTGCCTTTTGGCGTTTGAAAATTTCCTTTGCTCTCTTAAAAGGGCACTTCATTTATGGCTTTCCTCACTTCTCTTAAGAGATTATAAGGTCTCCTTTTCCCTCATTCTATCAGATTCTACTCCAACTGTTTCCAGTCACCACATTCCTAAATGGAACAGGAAAATTGATAACACCAACAGAGTCCAACTTCCTTGAATTGTCACCTTTCCTTTTTTCAATCCTGATCCCATTTTTAGGTCACCAGTATCTCTAAAGCATCCAATACCATTATATTACCCCCAGGCTACCCAGAACCAGGTGGTATTCACTCTCTATGCTCAATAGCTTGCCTACAAAATTATACCCACACAACAAATTATTTCACACCAAGGTATTAATGACAGTTACCTTATGTGCTATGCCTTCTAGTTTAAAAGATAAGTCTAGAATACAGTGCCTTCAAGCCATAAGAATTTCAGATACTATGGCAGATTGACCTAAAGGAAAAAATTGCAGTGATATAAGCTCTTTTACAAGTGTCTCCCATTCACATATCAAGATCATTCAAGATTCCTTGGAACAACAAAAATAACCGTGTTCAATGACCTTCTGATAATAACCATCAGGCAAGGCATAAAATAGAATGCTCTGCAAAAGTATTCTCTTTTGTAATGGAGAAGGTACAGAGAAGAATTCAGATTGAGGAGGAATTTCCTGTGGTTAATGAGGTCCTCCAGACATTCCTATTTGCAGATTACAAACCCCAAGACACTACAGAGCCTCCTGGAAGAGATCTGTAACCGCTCAAAGAATCTGTCCTGTCCATCCATACAGGAAAGACTAAATGGATGAGAAATATCTGTTACTCAGATTTCACCATCCGTCTGAATAGACACTCTACAGAGCTTGTCCAACTAATGATTATGTCCATCTAAGAAAAACAGTACAGATGGACAATGAGATGAGCCCAGAGTAGAAAAGGAGGCTGTCTTGTCCCATGATTTCATTCCTATTGGGAACACCTGACGAGGAAACACACTCTACTTCTTTGAACAAACTTCAATTTATAATTGAATATATAATAATATATATAAAGTTGTGGTTTACTCAGGGTCAGATAGTGTACATGGCAGGACTTGTCTCAGAAAGTAATTCTGATTCCAGGCTTAAGGCCTATTTTCTACCAGGGGTGGGGAACCTGTGACCTCAAGGCCATATGTGGTCCTCTAGGTCCTCAAGTGCAGCTGTCTGACTGAAGCCAAACTTCACAGAACAAATCCCCTCAATAAACAGATTTGTTCTGTAAAACTTGGACTCAGTCAAAAGCCACACCCAAGTACATAGAAGGCTGATGAGGCCCTGAGGCCACAGGTTCCCCACCCCTGCACTCTGCATCACTGCCTCTCATAAAGTAGGCAGGGGCTGCCAAACTAGAATATTATAAAGGAAGTATCCTCCCCATGCTCCCCCATTCAGATATATCTCCCTCATCTACTATACTAAATATCTGAATAAATCTGTGATCTCATTGATTTGGGAATCTCCTTCAATGATGTTGTTCATAACTCTTCCAAGCTTGCCCATCTTGTGTGACTCTCATTCTTATCCTATCAAAAGTACATCACTAAATATGACATGCCAAAGGCTTTCTTTGCTTTTTTCTGCATCAAGAGGGTACCAGTGGAGAACTCTGGTCATCAACTTGGATAAAGCATTTTTCACGTGACCCAATGGTCCTTCTTCATTCCTCACCCTTTTAGTCCACCCTGTAGCTTTCCACACAGTTCACTATCCTTCTTAAAACTTTTCTTTGGGCTTCCCAACTGCTTTTGGCCTCAGACTGTTACTAGCTGTATGATTCTAAGCAAGTCACATCTTTATTCTCTTCCTACTTCTCTGATTGGTCTCTTTACCTCAAGTTTTTCCCTACTCCAATCCAACAGTCACTCAGAAGTCAAATTAATTTTCCTGAAGCACCGATCTGACCATGCCGCCCAGTCCTCCCCATTCCCCATTATCTCCTCTGGAAACAAATATAAAATCCTCATTTAGAATTCAAAGGATTTCTTAATCTATCTCCCTCCTAACTTTCCAGTTTTCTTATACCTTATTCACATATAAGTCATGATGTCACCTTCCCTATGTCATGGTCCTCTTGGAGAATGAAGAACAAACAACAACCTTACTCTCTGTAATCCCTCCCCTTGTACTCTCCCCTCTAGTGACACTGGCCTTCTTTCTGCTCCCAAAACAATACATTCCATTTTCCAGGCATTTTTCCTAGTTGTTAGTCCATGCCTGGAATGCTCTCCCTTCTCATCTCCGACTGCTGCCTTCCTTCAAGTCCCAGTGAAAATCCTACCTTCTAAAGGAAGCCTTTCTTAATCCTTTTAATGCTAGCACCTTCCCTCTCTCAACTATTTCCAATATATTCTATTTCCAATGTAGTTTACATTTACATAGCTGCTTGCATGTTGTCTCACCATTAGACTTGGAGTCCATGAGAACAGGGACTGACTTTTACCTTTTTTTGTATCCCCAGAGTTTAGCACAGTGCCTGACACATAGTAGGATTTAAATGCTTATTGACTGGGTGCAAAGAATTTTTTTCCTTAACTTTCTTACCACAACTTTCTTAAGTTGAGTAAATCATGAAATGAGCTAGGATCTGCAAAATCAAGCTGAGATATCAGTTTTAGCTCTGGTGTTAATTTGCAAATGACAACTATATCTCTGGTGTTTACTGACTAGTTTATTCTCTTACCTAATACAGATCTTCCTCTTTTGTTATTTATTTTTTTATGTGTGTAAATCATTACCTTCCCCTTCTGCCTTGTATAAAACTGCATTGTGCCCATCCTGCTTATGTATCTAAAACCTACATAAGGTTGCTGAAACTATTGTTCATGGCTCACCGATTTTTTTATATAGTGAGTCTATGCCCTAAGTATGTAATAAACCAGTTTTTCCACGTCTTTGTAAGTTGATGATTTTTATGACAGCAATACCTAAGGCACATAAGTGACATAGTGGATAGAGTGCCCAGCCTGGAGTCAGAAAGATTTATCTTCCTGAATTCAAATCTGGCCTCGGATTCTTACTAGCTGTATGACCCTTGGCAAGTCACTTAACCCTGTTTGCCTCAGTTTCCTCATCTGTAAAATGAGCTGGATAAGGAAATGGCAAAGCACTTTAGTATCTTTGCCAAGAAAACCCCAAACGGGGTCACAAAGAGTAGGACACAACTGAAAACAATTCAAAACCAACAATACAACCTATCAAAGGATCCTTGGACAAAACTGACTCGCTGATTACTTCTTCTGAAAAGCTCATTTTTCTTAGTTCTCATAATATCATAAGACCTCTAGAACTAGAAGGGATATCATGATTATGAAATCTGTCAAATAAGGGGTTGGATTAGATGACCCCTGAGGCCTCTTCCAACTGTAGTTGTACAATCCTATGATTTCTGTTACTAAACAAGTAATGAATTCCCCATACTTAACCCCAGCTATAGATTTCAGTCTCCACCTCTGGCCACAGAGAGACCCTTAGGTACCTAGGTTAGTTCTGTCCATCTGCTTTGCATGGAAACAACAGAAGATAGTGTGAAGTTGTGGACTATTGAGTGCAATCCTTTACCATCAATAGAAACACAATTCCTGCCTTGCCAAGAAGAGCAGGAGAACTTCTTTGCAATTCCCAGTTTATTATAAACAAAACTTTAGTCAATTCAACAGGTATTTTAAAGAGCCTATGATGTGGAAGTTTCTTTGCCAGGTGGTGAGCATAAATGACAAGAAAAATCATTACCCGCCCTTGAGAAGCTTACATCCTATTGAGGGGCAGAGGAGAATATAACTTAGATGTGTAGAAGTATATACAAAATAATTTCATGAAAGAAAGAGTATTGATAGCCAGGAGAGAATCAGGCACAGTTTGAGGATACTCTCATGTGGCCCAGTCATTGCCATACTGAGTAATTTTATAATATCATAGGATTTAGAGTTGGTGGAAAAGAACTTAGAATTCATCTACATTATCCCCACAACAACACTACCACCACCATTTTACAAATGAGGAAACCAAGGCCCAGAGACCTTGTTTAAGACCACCTAGGTAGTGGATAGCAAAACTCGGTTTTGAACCCCAAGCCCTCTGATTCCAAGCCCTGAACCATAGAAAAGATGCTGAATGACAACAACACACTAGAATCAGAGTTGGTGACAATTCCTAATAACAGAAAAAAGTATTAATGAAGGACAGATGTTGACCACTGTGTTCTTTTTTGGTAGTTGTCAGGTTTTGTATGTCTTTAAATGCTTCCTTCCTCTGATTCTGTACTTAGCAGAGCCTTACCTGTGGGCCACTCCTTGTCTAAACCAGTATTTTTCCTAATGCATCCACACCCAACTTTTCATCAAACCCTAATATTACAGAGAGAGAAGAGAAACTGAAACAGAACCAGGAAGAAACTCGACCCAGAACAACAACTTAGGCTCCCAATTAAATTTGCCAGAGCCAGCCTGACACTAAGGCGGAATAGTGACTAACCATATGAGAAAAAGGTTGGAATGGTGGGATCAGTTGGAGTCAGAAAATCTAAGTCTGAGATTAATTACCTGACCCTGAGTCATTTGACTTACCTCTTTGGTCCATGATTAAATGAAATAGAACTCAAAGGACTTTGAAACTGGGAAGTACAATGTCCAAAGGTCCTAAAGTAGTTGTTACTAGTATCTGCCTCTGAGGGTTTTGAATTGAGGATCAAAAGAGAGAATGCATTTGAGTGCTTCTGTAATGTAAATGTAAGCTGTGTGACAAGTTTGCATCAGCTAAAGCCGGCCAGTAAGATCAGGGACTTTCATGGAGAGGAAGAGGGGGAGATGTGCATGTAGAAACATGGTGAATATTCATGGGAATGACCCTTTGACTCTAAAGGAATTCTACCAAATCTGTGTTTAGTCTTCTGTGTCTTAGTTAGGGTCTGCACATTTGTAAGAGGGTTCAGCTCCCTTTGTGTTACTCAGGATAAAACCTGCATGGCTCAAGTCTGAAAAGATCAACTTCTAGGAGCAGCTACATGTCTAGCTTCATTTCGGTGGGTCAGAGAATAGGAACCCCCTGGCTGGCGCACATGTCTTCTACCCTTCTGATATGAGTGTATGTCAAAGGCTTATATGCAATTCAATAAACCCCAAAGTTAGACCAATTTAGCTTAAGTTAATTGTTGCCCATGTTTCTGTTCCTTGAAATCCCAAATCTCACACAGAGGACCACCAAAAGCTACTTTTGATACCACCCCCATAAAGCTCTCTATTACAGACAGGTTTGTTCTTAATGTAATACTTCATTAAGCATGGTATAACACCTGAGTTTGAATCCTGTCACTTAACTGCCTGTGGGATCTTAAGGAAGTCATTGGCCTTCTCTGGGCCTTAGTTTCCTCATCTGTAAAATGTATATATGTGTGTATATATATATATATATATATATATATATATACACACACACACACACACACATATATACATACACACTCATTCCACAGAAACAAAACTATTATCATCTACCACCTAGTAGATGGTCATCAAGAGATACAAGGAAAATTCCTTAATCTATGCACACAATCTTTGGCTATGTTGGTCCTCTGCCAATGGACTCACTTGGTCCAAATCTGAAGCCTTTTTCAACTTGGGGGGATATTTCTATGCTACTATTTCCTTGACGTAGAGAAGCCAGGATAGCCTTCACGTCAAAAGCTTAATTGAGACTTTTGGGGACAAGGCTTGACATTTTTGTCTTATTACACATCACAAAGGTCCTTGGCAAAGAGGGGTTGTCAAAGGCACTGAAAACTCATTGTCAGCATTGACAGAGCTGATACGATTCTAATGTTTTTAGATATCACTTTGGCATTATATAAGAAGTCGAATTAACACTCTCACTGCTAGGCATATAACCCAAGCTAAAAGCAGAAATACAGGTCCCGTGTAGACAAGAATTATCATCATAGCATTCACAGTTGTAGCAAAAAACTGGAAACAGGGTGGGAGTACATTCTATACATTGGAGAGTGGTTGAGAAAATTATGGTATATAAATGTAGTATAATATTAATATTCAGTAAAAATGACAAACGAATAATTCAGAGAAAACTAAGAAAATTTATATAAACTGATACTGAGTGAAATAAGCAGAACCAAGAAAAAGATATTCATATTGATGACAACAATGAAAAAATTCCCCAAAAGCAGTTGAACTAAGTAATGGGGGTGAGGTTAGAGTTGGGAGGGTAGGAGAAAGTCCTAAGAGAGACCAAAGCAAAACAGAAATTCTGCCTTAAACAGAGAAGTGGGAGACTATTGAGATAGAATATTATATACATTGTCAGACAAGGTTTCCTTATCAGATATTTTTGCTCAATCACTTTTCTTTGTTACAAAGGAGGATTCGGTCTGGGAGATGGGAGTGGGAAATAATATGATGTAAAGATTAAAGGTATTAGTAAAACATTTTTTAAAATCAGTGTTAATCATAATTGACTTCTTACAAATTAAATGATCAGTTTCTGCAACATAAAAGCTGCTGCTCACTCTCAACTAGATCATGAACCAGATAATAATCATAACTGCTAATATTTTAATATTAAGGTTTAATTAATTAAGATTTTCAAAGTATTTTACATATATTATTTTATCTAATTTGATCCTCACAACAACCCATCCCCCTTTTACAGATGAGGAAATTGAGGAAAACAAAGATTCAGTGACTTGCCCAGCATCTAGTATAAATATACAACTAGTATAGGTCTGAGGCAGGATTTGAATTCGGGTTATTCTGACTACAGGGTCAGCAATCTTATCTGCAAGGGTTTAATATACGTAACAAAAGTCTATAGCATTCTTATCTGCATGTGCGCAGTATATGTAGAAAAAGTCTGGAGCATAAGGCACTGCTCAGGTACAGGGAAGACAGGTTTAGGTGATCATCCCTGGATCTTGAGAGGATTTTCAGGGACCTGAGCAATGGAGAAGGAAGATACATTAAAAGAAGAGAGAGTTCAATAAAATATGGTGATACAGGAAGACAGAGGACCAACCTGATATACCTCACAGCTTGGCTTTGGCCGACCTCTTGGTAAACCAGATGAGATTTGATGACAAGGTAAAGAATAGCTGAGTAATGAGTTCCCGGAAAACATTCCCTTGCCTCAGCCTGGTTTTATCCCTGCCTGGGTCAGAGTGGACTACCCACAGCTATAAAGCATGCTGTACTATCTGAACCAGTCCCAGATGGGTTTGATGAATGATTAGACCCTGAGGTACAATACTGCTGTAGCCCCTATCCTGGCTTCCGGTGACAGAGCTGTGGGAGAGGGAGCTCACACTTGGCAGGCCTTGTTACTATATTTGTCTGTGGCCTCAGAGAGAAGAGCAGGGATAGGCCTCTGGAATACAGCTAATTCACTGTATTGTTGAGCTGTCAGCTCAGTGATAGTTTTCTCCATGTGAGTTTGCCGCCAAAAGGGGAGGGAGGGGGTGGAGAAGAACAGAATGGGGCCTATTTTTAGGGTGAGAAATAGTGAGTGGGCAGATCCTAGAATTTCGTTCAGGGTATTTTAGAGAGTTAATGGCACCAAGTCAGAAGGGAGCCAACCATTTATCTAGGGGGCCAGATGCCCTCAGATGATCTTCTACCAGGATCAAGAGAAGTTGCAAGAAATACTTAAGGATTAGGAAAGGTGGTAGTCCTAGCTTTTCCACCAAACAAAGTATTTTTGGCTTGAGTTTTAAATGTTCCCTCCTGGAACTGAAGTAGTTCCTTACATCTGTTATAAATGCCTTTCTCCACACTCATCCATCTCGTTTTCTTTTATGCAAAATAGAGAGTTTGGGGTAGATATTCTAAACCAACTCCATCAAATGTTATTTTACTGACTCTTTTTTCTGTGACTTCATTTGGATTGCTGTGGGTCTTTTTTTTTTCATGGCATGGGGTCTGTCTGTTTTCATTAATTCCAAATAATGCTTTTGTTTTCTATACCAAAAAGAATGACCTTACAGCCAGAAGGACCAGAACAACAATGAGGAGCCAAGAATTGAATCTCTGGATGAGAAGATGGTTAGACAGTTGTCCTCAGTAAGTTCAAGTTACAAGGCCCAGAGGAAATCCAACCCATGGGTATGGAAAGAACTTGTGGCCTGAACTTGAGTGAGCCACTGGCAATGATCTTTGAGGAATACAGAGTGTAGGAGAAGCACTCCAGGATTAGTGACAGATAAAATTTTTATTATTTTAAAGGGGAAAGGTCTACTTTTCAAATCATAGGCTGGTAAGTTTCAATTCAATTCCGTAAACACTGATTCCATGCCTAGTACATGCAAAGCATTAGTGATAAAAAGATACAAAATTATATAGCTGTTACCCATGAGGTACTTACTTATGTGTAATATTCAAAATAACTATAAATTGGAAAAGGGATTATTTATGTAGGAGCAATTAAACAAAGTGACTTGGGAAATCTGAGATTGGAGGGACTACTTTTAGTTTGAGACCTGACCTGGGAGGATCTAATTTCTGGAAGGCCTCATGGAGAAAGGATTTGGAATAAATGCTTTCTAAAACCTCATTCGGTTTCACAATTCTATGAATTTATAATTCTATTGTTATTATGCCTTCTGTCCTTCATTACTTTGGATAGAAATATTTAATTTTCTAATGATTTCCTAATGATTCCAGCCCTTAGTTTCCTTTCCTCTCAACTTTTCCTCTCAATTGTTTTATAAGCCAATGCAAAATTTAGCATTTAATTATTTTACAATTTACAATTTATTTATTTATTTAGAATTTTCAACATTTACTTCCATAAGGTTTTGAGTTCCAAATTTTCTCCCACTTTGTCCACACCTCCCCCCCATCCTTATTCCTCTCCCTGAGACAGTGTGCAATCTGATATAGGCTCTACGTATACTTGCATATTAAACATATTTTCATATTAGTCATGTTGTAAAGAAGAATTAGAACCAATAGGAGGAACCACGAGAAAGAAGAAACAAAAAAGAAAGAGAGAGCAAATAAGTTGCTTTGATTTGCGTCCAGACTCCATACCTCTTTTTCTGAATGTGGGTAGTATTTTCCATCATGAGTCTTTTAAAGAGTTGTCTTAGATCCTTGCATTGCTGAGAAGAGCCAAGTCTATCAAAGTTAGTCACCACACAGTGTTACTGCTACTGTATACATAACATTTAATTTTATATAGTATTGTATTGTTTTCTGTATCCTAATTTTTTTCTAGTTTAATTATATCACGATTAGCTCCTTGAGGATATGGTTTCTTTCTTCAAAATAGATTTTCTTCAAAATCAATGCTTTTCTGAACATCAGAGAACTCTAGGAGAATTCTTCTACTTCAGTGCTTTCTATTTATGATGTTGTTGTCCAGTCATGTCTGACTCTTTGTGACCTTGTGGAACAGACTGTCCAAGAAGTTTTCTTGGCAAAGATACTGGAGTGATTTGTCATTTACTTCCCCAGTGGATTAAGATAAAAAGAGGTTAAGTGCTCAGAGTCACACAGCCAATGAGTATCTAAAGTCACATTTGAACTCAGGTCTTCCTGATTCCAGGTCCTGTGATCCATCCACTGAGCCATTTAACTGACTTTTTCTATATATTAAGTATTTAATAAATGTTTGTTAAGCAAATGAATGAATGAGGGGAGGAAGGAGGGAAGGAAGAAAGAAGGAAGGAAAGAAGGAAGGAAGGAAGGAAAGAAGAAAGGAAGGAAGGAAGGAAGGAAGGAAGGAAGAAGTGAATAATGGGAGGGAAGGAGAAAAGGCCTGAATGTGAATCCAGGTTTTCCTATTAACCACCTGTTTGATCCTGGATGAATCACTTCCCCAATCTTGGCCTCAGTTTCCTCATCTGTAAAATAAGGAAGGTTGGGCTGTATGATCCCTAAGTTTCAAGTTCATATAGGACTATAAATAGATTTATAATTTCAAACCAGTCTCAATTTATCTAGGCATCAGATGAGAATCACAGAGTATAGCTGGGAAAAGGAGATATAATGGGCAGTTTCCCTTAGGTTCCATATCTGGTTAGTGGCAAAGCTGAGATTAGAACCTAAGTATCCTGATTCCCAATTAAGGCCTCTTTCTGCCACACTATAATTTCACAAGGTATTTTCAATAAATATTATTTGGATGTCAATCAATCTATGTGAACCAAGTCCTGAACCAGACTATAAAATCAAAGAACAAAACAGTCCCTATTCTCAAGACGCTACATTCTCATTAGGAACACATATAAATATATACAGCATAAATACAAAGAAGTTAAACACAAGGTAGTTTGAGAAGGAGGGCATTCGTACATGTGGGGGTGATTAGGAAAGTTTTCCTGTAAAAGGTAGGGCTTGAGATGCATATTGAAGGAAGAGAGAAACTCTATGGGGCTGGCATAAGGAGAGTGCATTACAGGCTTTTTTGATGGTCAGTGAAAAAGCAGAGACAAAGAGATGGAGTGGTATGTATGAGGAATAGAAAAAAGGTCGATTTTCAGAGTATAGTAGGAGAAGTACTATAAACCTAGAAAGATAGGTAGAGACCCATGGAAAGAGCTTTAAAAGATAGACTGTATTTTACCCTCGAGGTAATAGGGAGCCACTGGAGTTTATTGAGGAGGAGAAGGACAGGCCTGTGCTTAAGGAAAATCACTTTGTCAGCTATGGGGAGGATAGACTGAAGCAGAAATAAATAAGACAAGAAAACCAAATCATGCACCCAAATCTTTATTAGTTGTTGTGGGAGATTCAAGAGAAGTACAAAGAAGACACAATCTGTGCTCTATATGAGTCTATAATATACATTCTTATGCAACTTGCAATTCATTTAGAATGAAAAGGAGGTTCTACACCGTGGAAACTAACTTCGAAGGCTTGAGTTCTTAGGAAAGAGTGGGGACTTCCTGGATACTGATCCCTGGGCAATGTAAAGTTTGAAAGCAGGTTTTTGTAAAGGTCATAGGAGGACAGTGGAATGAGGAGAACTGACCAGTGATTCATTAATTATAAGGACCTCCTTCCCTGAACTAGAAAAACCAACAAAAAGTGCTCTCTCCCTCACTCCCTAGCTCCTCCTCTCCTAAAAAACCTGAGATGTATTTGTTTCCTGAGATCTCTATCTCTCAGGCAAATGGCAGTGAGCCTGAGGCTGAAGAATTCAAGCTCTTTCCAAATTAACAGGGTAGATATCAAAGGTAAGTGGCCCAGTCCCAGATTCCTCTGGGCTGTCAGGGACTGCCAGATTTGTTTACACTGCGAAGACAGGGTTTGTTCTTTTAGGGGGTTCTGAATTCATTCCACTCCAGGTTCCAGTTTGAGAGGTAAATGGGGCACAGAGTAATGGGGTGAAAAAGGGCAAAACTATAGACTAGAAAACCCCAAAGATGTAGATTTTCCTCCAAGTTTGGAGGTCACTGGGTGAGGAAAATAAGTAACAATATATAAGTATATATTATATTAATATAACACATTATATTAATATAAGTATATAATAATAAATACAAGTAATAGTACGATCACATTTAACGATACTTGAAGGTTTTCATAGTGTTTTCCTCATAACAACCCTGTTAGGTAGGTCTTGCAAATAATCCTCATTTGACCGGAGAGGAAACTGAGATTCAGAATGGGTGAACTTGAGGAGCATCATGAGATAGTGGGAAAAGTCACAGGTTTGGGAGTCAGCAGACTTGGGTTCAAGTCCTCACTCTAGTGCCTGGGTGACTTAGGACAAGTCACTTCTCTAGGTTTCCGTTTCCTCATCAATAAAAAGGGGAAGCAGTTGGAACTAGATACTTTCTAAGGTTCTTTAACACCTCTAAATTTATAATCCTCTATGTGACTTGCCCATGAGATCCTACAGCTAGTAAATGCCAGAGCCAAGACTCTTTAGGACCAATCTGAATGATGCCCTGTTACTAGAAAGATCATCACAGTATCTCCTCAAGTCTCTAGCCTGAAGATAAAGCCCCCAAAGTCACAGGTGTACCTTACTTTAAGCCAATCCAATATACACGAAGTCGTATTTATATTGCTCAAGACTTATGGCAAATCTTTCCTTTTCCAAAATATTTGTCATAGGATTCCATGATAGCATTTGATTTTGCTGTAGTTTTCCAGGACATGCTTGAAGTTAGATTTACCGTAAAGCTGTTTTCTTTAAGCTCTGTTGATTTTGCAGGGCTTTTTCACAGCCAAAATATGTTAGGCTTTTCAGCAGAAAATGCTTCCAAATGGAAGTGGACCAGCTGAGACTAACGTTTTCCCTAGAGCTATCTAAGCAGCAGAGGCTTTTACCAAAAGAATATCCCAAGACTGCTACTGTCCCCTTTCCAGTCTGGCTCTCATTAGAGTGGTAAATACCTAGTAAATATCTGGAGTCAGAAGATGCAGATTTGAATCCCAGTTCTACCATGTACTGCCACATGACCCTAGGCAAGTCACTCAACTCCTCTGCTTCCTTATCTGTAATGTTATGGATCTGGGTTAAATGAGCTCTAAGGTCCCTCCTAGCTTTACTTTATGAGTCCATCAACTCTTGTACCAAACATGAAGGAATGGTAATTAATTTACCAAATGCTTACGATGGGCCAGGCATCATACTAAGCTCTGCAGTTACCAATAAAAAAAGTAAAACTGTCCCTGTTCTCAAGGGGATGACATTCTAATGAGGGAGACAATACATGGAGGAGGTTCAACTGCAAGTCATGTGGAAAGGCCTGATGATCCTTAGACTTCAGTAGAAAAAGCAATGGTAATACATGCTCTTTAACATCCCTTCCATTAATAAAACCATATCTATCTCTGATGATGGACCATTTGACTGTGCCAAGGACATTGGTGTTGAGAACATTCTTTTTCTAGGTCTTCAGTAACTGAGGTTGCTGAGGAGATGGGAATTGTAGCACCTACACAGGTAATTGCCTGGTCATCCCTCCACAAGAGTTACTTCTCTGGACTATGGCTGTGGGGGAGAGGATGGATATAGGGCCATAACTGTCACAACAAGACTGCTGGGAATCTTAGATATTTAGAAGAGAATCTTGGGAGATGATTCCAGAAAATAAGAGGGCCCTAGGAAGCAGAAAGAGGATTCCCTAGCAGTGGTCAAAGTAGAAAGGAAGTAGAAAGATGATTCCCTAGCACTGGCCAAAGTCAAGGGTTTGGACAGATCTCCAAGAAACTTGGCCTAAATTGAGCTTTGCTTAAAGATATGACATCTGGGGGGTTTGTTTCTCTGAATAAGGGAATATTCTTTCTCCTTGTGGTAACTGTCATCCTAATATTTTGCTCTGTGGTCCGTCAGTAGCACACGGGGAGTTGTGTGTAGGTAGCATCCCCAGGGTCCCAGTTCCAAGGATTCACCTTCCCCTCAATCCTTACTGGAGCAAGAGCCAAACTCTCTGGGTGATAGTCCATTCCCTCTTAGCCCTGCTGTACTTATGAAGGAGCTATCTTCTATGTTACACTTCACACCCCCAGCTGATTTTTCCAAAGGTACAGTTATAACTCTGAGTCCTAGGTATTAGAGAGTAAGGGAATAGAGGAAGATTAAGCCAGCTTCCTAATGCTGGTAGCAGAATCAAGCCTAGCAATGAGATTTCATCTTCCTTGATGGTGATGGTAGGTGGAACCAGGTAGAAAGGAACATCATTAAATTCATTTCTTTGGGTTCAGATCCTCCTTCTTCAAGAGTCTAAGAGACTTTCAGAGCTTTTTCAGTCATTCACATTTGAAAGTGAAGATTGGATTCCTTCACAATAGAGTTTTGGGGATGAAATGAGTGACTTTTGTAGTATAATGAAAAGAACACTGGGTTCTAAATTCCTAAATTCTAAATTCCTGATTCCTAAATTTTACAGGCATTGTTGTATGATTGTGGAGATATGGAACACTATAGTCTCTGAAGAACCAGAAATGGGTCTCGATCACCCAGAGGGCAAGAAAAAGGGACAGAGAAGTGAATGTGAAAAGACAAATCACAAATCAAATTTGTATTTGTATTTGATTGTATTTGTATTTGAATTACAAGGAAGACCTAGAGTAAGAAATGCCATTAAAGAACTATATGAGCAAAAAATAGAGATAGACTGGTCATGCAGCAAGAGTGGGAGATAACCAGTGGACAGCCTGTTTGTTCTTTGAAACATCCTGGAAAATCCAGGAAGTTGATCCTCTCATTACTGATTAGTTAGACTTTAGAAAACTTTAGGAAACACTAGGAAGTTAAAAAGAGGATTTAAATAAGGGTCATAATAAGCAGGCATGAATGGGTTGTGTTCTGCACCATTGGGGGGGACACCCACATTGGTAAGACTATGGCTTGCTTTTGAGTATTTGAGAGTAATAAAACTGAATTTGAGAGCAATAAAACCAAACCTAAGCAAAGATGGTAAAGAATGGGTGGCATGGTAGGGCATGTCTGGCAGCCCAGGTATTCCCTAAACACATTCTATGCTCCATATTGGTCCATGACAGCCGGAAGACAGCTGTAACTTTGACTACACATTACATTGCCAATTCTATATTTAATTCACAGGCTCCTTTGCTCCCAGGCTAACGAGGGAGCCTTGGGTATAATACACTATCACTACAGTTACCCAGCTGATTTGTTGCTTCTGGGACTAAAGATGTCACCACGCTAATTGTTCCCAGTGTCTGGAAAAAATCATGTCTAGTACATTCAGTTGCATTAAATGTCTTCTCCTCTTTCCACTATGCTACCTACCTGCTTCACAGATTAGTTCATAGCATTTATTATGATGATGTTACTTTCTATTGGATTAACTCTTTGTACTACCAGTTCCAGTGGGTCTTGGGGAACTGGTCATGACAGCAATTTCCTTCAAAGAAAATTATATTAAGCATTATGAACACTTGTGGAAGGGAGAGAGAATCTTAAAAATAATAATATTGAAAGTTTTTCTTGTGGATAGAGAGCTGGCCTTGAAATCAGGAAAGTTCAAATCCCACTTCAAATCCCCTATACATGCTGGTTACATGACTTTGCACAAGTCATTTGATCTCTCAGTATTCTAGGCAACTCTCTAAAATCATAAATTTCAGAGATATTTATTTATAGAAGGAGCTATGAGGAGCTTACTACTTAACAAGACATTCTCATTCTATTGTTGAAAATCTCTTTAAATTCTTATCTATCTATTGTCACTTTTCCTCCAAACTCAAAAAGAAAAAAATGAGGTGACCCTCTTGGCTAAAGGAAACCCATACTCATGATCTCATCCCATCATATTTTTCTCCATGAACTTTTTCCATCTATTATTTCCTTTTACAAATCTTCAATACCCTTCCACCTCCAATGACTCTCTCCCCACAGCCTACAAACACATTCAGGTCTCCCTTATTCTGAAAAGAAAAAAATCTGTCCTTGACTCTATCACCCCTTCCATCTACAATTCCATCTCTCTCCTGACTACCAAACTATGAGAAACATTTTTTTTTCTTTTAACCATTCCTTCAGTCATGACCCCTTTTGGGGTTTTCTTGGCAAAGATACCAGAGTGGTTTGTCATTTCTTACTCCAGCTCATTTTACAGATAAGCAACTGAAGCAAACAAGACTAGGTGACTTGTCCAGGGTAACACAACTAGTAAGTGTCTGAGGTCACACTTGAACTCAGGTATTCCCGACTCTCGACCCAGCACTCTATCTACTGCGCCACTTAATTACCATCAAGAAGAAATGGATTGTATCCCCATTTCCTCAATCATCTACTCACTACTCAGCTCTTTGTGATCTGGTCTCTCATCTCCACTAATCTATTAAAACCATCCTCTCCAAAGTCACCATAGATTTCCTCATTGCCAAATCTGACAATCTTTTTTTTCTATTCTCCTCTTTGATTTCTCTGTAGCATTTAACCCTATGGGTCATCACTCTTCCTACCTAATATCCTCTTCTCCCCTAACTTCTAGGGCACTGAACTTTCATGGTTCTCTCATTTCTAACTATTCTTTCTCTATATCTTTTGCTAGCTCCTTCTCCTTAAAAGTCAGAGTTTGCCATGAATATGTCCTAAGCTCACTTCTCTGGTCTTTCCAACCTTCCTTTCTTGAGAATCTTATTTACTCCTGTGACTACAAATATTATCTCTATGTAGACAACTCCCAAATCTGTGTCTCAATCCTTAACCTCTCTCTGAACTCCAATCATGTAATTCTAATTAATTACTCCATACCTTTACCAAGATGTGCCATCAGTCCCTCAAACTTAATATGTTTAACACTTAATTCAACATCTTCTTAACTAAATCTTTTCCTGCCTTATCTATTTCTATGAACGACACCATAAATTTTCAATAACGCAGTTATTTGAAATCAATCTTGACTTGCCTCTGTCCCCTAGCCTATAAATCCAGTCAGTTGCCAAGATCTATTACATCTGCTTCTTAAGTCTTAAGTCTCTCACATCCTGTTTCTCCTCTCCATCTCTCCTGCTACCACCCTAGTTCTAACATGCATTTCCTCTCACTTCACATACTATTATAATAATATGATATTCAGATATTTGGTAACATCTGGATGATTGTAGAACCTTACCTCACATACTCTCCTTCTCTTACTGTATGCCCCAGCCAAGTTACAGTCTACTTTTCTAAGTAGGTCTTCAAACAGAGGAATGGGCCGCTTTGAAATGCATTTCCTTCCCATGCCCTTTGCTATTTTCTCTGGAACAGCAAAGTACCTAAATCACAGGAAGTAGAAAAAAGATGCAGAACAAGGGGCCTATAGAGATAACAAAAGAGATAACCTGCCCCCTAAGTAACTCACAGCTGGCTTTGCAGGTTTCTTTGCTTGTCTCATTTGTGTTTACTGAATGCCGAGTTGAGTGACCATGTTAAGTGGCATGTAGGAAAAGACACCAATCCTTACCTTCAAAGAGCTTTAAAAAATCTAGTTGAAGAGATAGGTGTGTGTGTATAATTTCTATAAAGCCAACTCTGAATTATGTGTGTATAAACACATCTATGTATATAGAAGGTAGAGGGGGAGATGGAGAGAAAGAAAGAAAAGGGAGGGGCAGAGATTTGGTGTAATGAATAGAAAATCTGTCTCAAAGCCAGGAAGATATACATTCTAGTCCAAAGTGGTTGTGTAACCCTAGGAAAATGACTTAGCCTCTCAGTGTCCTAGGCAACTCTCTAAACTATTAGATTACAAACTGATTGGAAATGGTTGATCTGAATTGGTAGAGCAAACTTCATCCAATATTGACCTATACCCATGAAATCACAGACCCAGTCCCTGTCCTTCTGTATTATAAGAAAATATATTAATTATAGTCTATTGGGGAGGGGGGAGGCAGCTATGTGGCATGGTGGATAGAGTACTAGACCCAGTCAGGAAGACCTGAGTTCAAATCTGATCTCAAATATATTGAGTGATACCAGAATTGCATTACCATTCACGTACTATCCATTCCCAACTTCATTTTAAAGCCCCAGAGAAAGAGATTTGGTCCTGAGTTTGTTACTTAATGGTTTATCACCTCCATGTTGACACAGAAAGTCTAAGGAACACTTCTATACAATTCAAAAACATTGCAATATCTGGAAATAGTTGGATGATTTACTACTTTTTTTGCTTTTTATCCAGATATCTGATATTGAATACAAAATCCATTTCATGCCATAGCTCCTTTATGAAGTTTTTCTTGCCTAATCTAACCCAAAGTTATCTTTCCTTTCTCTGGTCTTTCCTTTCACTTTTTGCCCCACTATTCACTACAGCCCTGCCTTATAAAGTTAGTGTAATTACGTTTATCACCACTTATTTAGGCTTCTATTCCCTCATCTATACAATGGGGGATTGTCTTGGACTAAATAGATGATATCTGTAAGTCTTCCTATCCCTAATGTTCTATGATCTGATGAGGGTAAGCTTAGTGCTTATATCATAGCAGCTAGTATAAAACAAGGTATACTTGAGAAATATGAATGGCATTAGATGTGATGGGAGGGAACATAATGGATCATATCAAAATGTTACTGAGAGAAAACTAAAGGCATTGCTTTCTAAACAAAGGAATCAGTCCATTTCTCAGAAATCAATCCCAGATATGTGCTTCTTAAATAAATGAGAATTACCTTTAATGGAAAGTTTCTCCTAAGTTACTATGTTCATTTTCTTTCCCCAGGGAAAAAGCTTCTTCAAGAAAGGTGGCGTTCAACAGTGTCTCTCTTACCATTGCTGTTTCCAGTGCGGCCTTCTGCTAAGAATATTTACTGCTGAAAATAAAACCAAAGTTCTTTTCTCTGTTTTCTGGTGAGAGACCACTCGTAACACTAAATGGAGTTAATGACTTGCCTCTCTATTTAAAAGGACCCTAGGATGGATTCACAGATACAGTAAGGTACAGTCTATATAGTGTGATTTAAGGGATACTGGGAAGACTCCCTTTCCTAAAACTATCTTTCCTCAGCTTATCTAAGTAACCTTCCATTAGAAATTCTTCCCCTTAGAAATGCATTCCTTTGGGTCTTCCTTCCCAGATCCTCTTTTTCATTGTAAGTATTTCCAAGAAGGGTACCCCATGCCATTAGTAACAGCTCACTAGACATTACCTCAACAGCAGAGCCCCTGTGACAAGAGAATTCAGTGTCTGAAAACAGAGGGAGCAAGAAGAGGAGACATTGTTATGACAAATTATATGTACTTCATAATTCTGATGAAGGCTCATCATGGATAGGGCACTTATGTATCACATGGATAGAGTGCCTGGCTTGAAGTCAGAAAGATTTATCTTCCTGAGTTCAAATCTAGCCTCAGATGCTTACTAGCTATGTGACCCCTGACATGTCCCTTAACCCTATTTGCCTCAATTTCCTCATCTGTAAAATGAGCTGGAGAAGGGAATGGCAAACCACTCTAGTGTCTTTGACAAGAAAACCCTAAATAGGGTCATAAAGAGTTGGACATGACTGAAACTTCTGAACAAGAACAGCAACATCATGGATGAACTGTTTCATGGACATTCTCCCCACAGTACTGACCTCACAGTTGGACCAGAGGACAAGTGTGGAATTTTCTTGCCCTGGAAGCTTTGAACTTCATCTTGCCCTCACAGATCTGCAAGTTTGAAATTCTAGCCTGGCTTTGTGTGACAGATATTTTCACATCCTCCTCACATACTCAGAATCTCTGTACCCCTGAGCCCTGCTCAGTCACAGCAGCTAAATATCAAGAGAGTTTCCTTTTCTGACTTTTTAAAATAAAAAAAAAAGAGTCAATACTCATTACCATACCTTTTGGGAATAGTACTAGCTGGAAAGAAGGGCAAGGGAGGAGATAGGACTGGTGACAGGAGAGGTGAAAACAGAAAATAAAGGGAAGCAGTTTTCCAAATGCCAACCACTTTCATGGAGTCAGTTTGGCTTCTCCATCACACACAACTGACTAGGACAGACCAACTCATCCAGGAGGCTGGCTTTCTTCCTCCCCAGTGAAGATTCTTTTATCACTCTCATTTTGCACATGGTAACAGAACCACCTTTTGTTGTAGTGTTCCTTCACCAGGGAACCAAGAAGCATTTAATTCAACCCTCATTGGTGGCATTGAGTGTTCTGTAAGACCAGGCACTCTAGTACAGGCCACTTTGTAAAAACCCTCTCTAAATACTCAACAATAAAATGGAGCTTCTGATTGGTATTAGAGCCTCTATAACCAAGAACATAGTGGAAATACACCAACAATCCATCAACAAGCATTTATTAAGTCCTTACTGTATGCCATGCACTGTACCAAGCAAAAGGGGTACAAAGAAAGGCAAAACCAGAAAGTGAGCCATGGGCGACCTCAGTTCTTATCTGTGTCCAGGACAGGATCATAGATTTGCAGCTCAAAAGGACCTAGGGCCATCAAAATTAAGGCCCAGATAGGCTATGAGATCTGTCCGAAGTCACACAGGGAACAAGGGGTAGAACTAAGATTTGAACTTAGCTCCCAGAAAGTTCAAATCACTAGGTAGGGATAATTCATCCTTTGTGACCAAGGTTAAAATTGTATTTCTTTTCAATTCTACTGTAGAAAATACCCAATTGGGTATTGTAGAAAATACCCCATTGGAAACCCAAATATCTCTCTATATTATACTCTGCTTCCATGTCTGTGGCAAACAGGGCATATTCAAAGTGAAAACACCAAAGGTGATCAATCATTTGAAGACTTATTGTTTCCTTCGAAACTACCTGTTCTGAGAAATCACCTGGCATTCTGCAGGTACCCAGAGAACAACTGGACAGGAAGGCAACATAGTGTAGTGAGAGGAACACCAGACCAGGGGTCAGTGACCATGCCTCATTTAGAATTCTGATTCTTACACTGACTAGCTATGTGAGCATGGACAGGCAATGCCACCTCTCTTAGCTGTCTAATGAAACTTGCAGTTCTAACACCTACCCCTACAGAAGGAAAATTCTTCATAAAACACAAAGTTCTGTAGAAATGTCAGCTATTCTTATCCCAACATGCTTGCTATCAGCTACTCACCCAACAAACGTACTTTGTTGGGGCTCTAGTCCCAACCCACCCTACCCCCCTCCCACCTTTTTTGTCTACTGAAACAAACACTAAAGCAAATAACCATCTTCACTACACCAAAGTGCTCTGAACCCTACCCAAATGCAGCCAAGAAAACGAAGCCAGAGACTGGTTCCCATGAGCTACTTCCCACATTTCTCTTCTGAGATTTCGCTTCCCCTCCCTTTTTATGCCCAAAGGAAGAAACCCAAAAGGAAACCCAAAGCAGCCCAGGAAAAGTTCCTCGGCTTACCTTGAAGAAGCTCCGGAGAAAATACATCACACTGAGCATTTTGGAGGCTTCTAGTTAGGAAGTGTCCGATGCCTAGATCTTTCAAGGCCAGGGGGCTTTCGTCCTCTTCTGCCTGGCCTTTCCTTACATGCTTTCTTGTTGCTGTTCTGGATGGTCTTAGTCCAAGTGAATTATAAGAGCCATGCCAGGAGCTTAGGCTAAGGAATTGCATAACAATTAGGGCTTATCTCCCGGAGCTGCACTGTACTACACGCAGGCAAAGCAAACAGGTTTGTTCACAGTTTACTGGCCCCAGAGCTGTCTGAGTAGGCATGCCCGGAATGATGCCATGCCCAAGGAACTCACGCAAGGACGGCTGTTTGGGAGCCCTTCCGAAGTGCCTGGTGGCTGGAGAATCTCCCGGGGAAAGCACATGTTCTGCTACAAGCTCCGCTTCTGAATTTTTGCCAGCCCTGAGCTCCTAGTCAATGGGTGAGAGTCTCTCGTGTGGGTTTGCAGTGGGTACAGAAATCCCAGTCTTACTCCCTCACCATTCTGCTCCCCACTCCTCCCCAGCCCTGCCTTCTCATGTTTATTAAAAGCTTCAGCCAATTCTTTGCTAGGGAATTCAGCACCATTGAGGAAATGCAAATTGGGGAGGTGGGGGGTGGAAGTTGCTCAGTATTTACAGTCTGTGCCAGGCCTCAGAGAGAGAATCAGCTGGTGTCCTGAAGCCTATTTAGCAGTAAGGGGTGTGAGAGGGGCGGGGATGTGTCCCTGTGTCGGCCCCATCTCCAAAATCCAGCTTTGTAACTTAGCTATTCAAAGTGGATCTAAGGTTGAGACCTGACTATGAGTAAAAATGCTTCTCCCTGAGCTACCGACATTTATCCAACACCCACACCTAAACACATGTTTCTAGGATACCTTAAATATGGTGTGACAACAGTCCTACAATTCCACTATGTATATGTACCATTGTGTATTTACCCACATCAGTGATTTTATATGTTATTATAAAGGGAGGAGGGAAATTAGTTTTCCTTTTCTCTTCCCCATCCAGTTAATTAAACACAGTAAGTAAGAGGCAGGATAACAGAAATAATGAGGTGCTCATATCAAAAACAAACCTGCCTAAACCTTCGTATGCCTATAGGAAGCTATGAGAAAAAAAACTCCGGATAGAGTTGGGAAGGGAAGCTTAACATCATGTTCAACGATGACCATTCAAAAGCTAAGCTTGCCAGCTCTTGAGATACTGGAGGCAAGAAGCAGCTTTGAGGAGTGTTGCCCTGGCTTCATCTACCAGAAGGCAACAGGTGGGGAGATTTGCCGTGGTGTCTTGCAGCAAGACATTTCACCCAGAGGGCAACAGCATGAGGACACCACAAGAAGAGAAAAAATATATCAGGACTGTGCAGTACTCAAAGAGTGAGTTCCCTTAGCCACATATATATGTGTACCTCACTAACAGGGCTGATTCCTTTTTCTGGAGGGGGGAAGGCAGGGCAATTGGGGTTAAGTGACTTGCCCAAGGTCACACAGTTGTAAGTATCAAGTGTCTGAGGCTGGATTTGAACTCAGGTCCTCCTGACTCCATGGCTAGTGCTTTATTCACTGTGCCACCTTGCTGCCCCAATGTACATGTTCTTCCTATTGACGTTATGTGTGTTCATGGAGAGAATGCCCAGGTTTGTAGGGAATAGTGTTGATTTGTAGCTCCCGCTTTTACTCTGCCATCTTTAAAAAAATTATAACTTATGGAATTAAACAAGCATTTTCATAACATAGTATAATAAAAAGACTGCATGTAAAGCTGAAAATACACAACTTGCTATTCTTTTAAAATATTTAATAAAGTTATCATGTAAATTTGTTTTTTCCTTCCCTCCCACTGTCCCAATGATGACTACTATTATATACAAATATGTGCGTGTGTGTATGTATGTATGTATGTATAGTAGAATATATGTGCATGTATATGTAAAATCATTCTATACATACTTTTCTTTATCAGTTCTTTCTCTATGCCTTCTTAATCATAGCTAGCATTTATATAGCCCTTTACAGTTTTCAAATCATTTTATAAATATTATCTCATTTGATTTTCATAAGAAGAGGTAGGAGCTATTATCATAATATCCATTTTATAGATGGGAAAGCTGAAACATGTGGAGCTTAAGTGACTTATCCAGCATCACACAACTGATGCCTGAGGCTAGATTTAAACTCAGATTTTCCTGAATCCAGGTCCAGTGTTCTCTATCCACCATACCACCTATTTGCCTTTACTTGGATTTAATTACATCTACTAGACGACTATTAAAGGTAAGCTTACAAGTTGGTGCTCATGAATAAGAATTTTAGGAGCGTGGACCCAACGACCTTGGGGAGTCAACCTTGTACAGGGCAAGTTGGGGAGTAGCACATGGAGGGGGTGCTATCTTTATATATCTACACTCAGTATTCAAAGGGATACAAGATCTATTAACATAAATACTCTCTCCAATCATTTGACAAATGTTGATTAAGTGGTTACTACGTCCAGGCACTGGCTAGGTGCTGGGGCTACAAAGGCAAAAATTGAAATAGTCTTTGCCTATGGACAGCTTGCATACATGCATTCTATGGAGGAAGACAATATGGACATCTATACATATAAACAGAATACCTACAATGTAAATACTAGGAAATTTGGGGAAGGAGGATGTTAGCAGCCAGGAAGGACCAGAAAGGACCTTCTGTAGAAGGTAGTACTTGGACTGAGTTTTGAAGGGAACAAGGGATGTGAAAAGTGAGGACAGAGCATATTCCAAGCAGAGGAGTTGGAATAATAATGTCCTCTCACATGTCTAGAGCACTTTAAGGTTTACAAAGTGCTTTGATCCCAACATCTCTGTGGGGTATGATTAGGGCCACTTTAAGTTCAAGGATGCTTGAAGCTCAAAGAAATGAAGTCACTTGTCCATGATCACACAGACAGTCAGAACCATAATCCTAACAAAGAGATATCTACTGATTCCAAGTCTAGGATCTCTTCTATAACATACTGCTCTCCCATCCAGTCATTCTCTTGTCACCTCCATGTTGCCACAGTGGATATAAAGCCATCATTGTACTATGGAATATTTGGATTTGAGCCTTTGTCTGACATCAGGAAAGGCACAAAACCCCTTAGAGCCTCAAGCAAATTTCTGAGACTATAAATTGCAAGTAATTCTGATTTCAGAAGGTGAAGAGAGAAATTGAATGCAAGAGATTCCAGATGTGAGGACTTGGTTATCAATGTAGAATGCAACTAAAATTTACAGTTAGAAAATAAGCATTTATTAACCACCCATTTGTGCCAGGCACTGCGCTGAACTTTGGGGATTCAAAGAAAGTCAAAAGAGTCTTAAAAAGCTTCAAGTCTGGTAGAAGCAGCAAGGTCCGCAGCTCCCACACCTCCACCGTAATCACCCAGAAAATTATGAGCCCAGATAAAGCCTAGGACTCTCAGACTCACGAAAATACAGAGAACACATCTCTTGCTGAAGGCAGCTCGGCAGCAGGGGCTCAGCTCGGCAGCAGGGGCTCATCCCCGCAGCCGGAAAGGAGGCTGGAACAGACCACGGCCAGGCCGGGGTGGTGGGAAGTAGCCTGGCCGAGCTGAGCCAAGCGGGCACTGGAGCTAGTCTGCAGGAGAGATCTACAGCCTCCAGCACCTCCACATCTGCCAAGGCGTGAGGAAAGGAGGGGAGAGGGGCAGTTCGCACCAGAGCAGAACAGAGACCCAGCTAGCCCAAAACCGCAAACACGGCCACTCTAGGCCCCAGGGCGGCCTGGAGGAGTGAGCCTCCCAAGTCTCTACTTCAAAGAAAATCTAAAGCACCTGCCTAAGGGAATCTTCAAATCCTCAGAGACCACTTAGTGAAAGTGAAACTTTGAAATTTAATTTGGGGTTGGTAAAGCAGTTCGGCCAATCTACCCCCGGGGCAAGGAAGCAGTCGGGGAAGGGAACTGCTGGAACCGGCTGCAGCCCCCACCAGGCTGCTTCAA
>CM053596.1:226963336-226982973 GCA_028646575.1 Pseudocheirus occidentalis | reverse complement strand
CTTCCAGCTCATCTCTCCCTCTCTGTCTCTGTCTCTGTCTCTGTCTCTCTGTCTCTCTCTGTCTCTCTCTCTGTCTCTCTCTCTCTCTCTCTCTCCCTCTCTCTCTTTCCCTTCCCCCTCCCTATGCCACATTTCCTCACAACACACATTAGCAATATAATAAAACATCCACTCAAATTATAATTATCATAAAACCTCCATTAAAGCTTGACTCAGATGCCTACTGATGGTATAGGGTTCTCAAAGGCTTCAAGGCTGCAAACAAGCTCCGTCAGGCCCTACCTGCCAATCTGGAAAGGCTTCAAGTCCAGGCCCAGTGAGGGACTGCATGGCATCCAAGAGGCAGCCTGGCTAAGTCTGGAGAGGCTCATTGTCAAGACTGACTCTCAAATGATGAATCTCAGATGATAAGTCCATAGGGACCTTTGAGCACCTTCTGTTCTCATGATGGGGAGATAATGGAAAAGAGTCCCCAGACAGATTTAATTATAGGTTGCTGAAGCACTAAAGTTACCAAGTATTAGATAATCTGTGGCTGTGAAAAGTCACAAAGTAGTGATCAGAGGACAGAACTCATCAACTTCAGATCACATGGTCCAGATAACAATTGGAAAAAGAGTAGGGAGAAGAGATGGGTATGAGTCTAGAAGTGGGAGATGTTGAGTACATCTTGAACTCCTCTAAGGGGATGTTCAGGGAGGATGTGGACAAGGGCTGAAGACATGTCTCTTGATCAGGACAAGAATGGTCTCCCTCTCCTTTATGTAATTGCTGCTTGTGCAGCATTTGTACCTTCATTCCTCACTCTTAAAGCAAGAGAGTTTCTGTTTCCTCCTCTCTCACTTTCCATATTTAAACTATCAGTTGCAAAGTCCTGTTGATTTTACCTTTGTAGCATCTCTCACATATGCCCCCTTTGCTCCTCTCACACTACTACTACCCTCAGGCAGGCCGTCATCTCTTACCTAAACTATTGCCACAGCCTTCTGGTCGGTGTTCTCATCTCCTGTCTCTCCCTCCGTCCTTCACATAACTGACAAATTCATCTTCCTAAAGTACAGGTCCTTAACGTGTAGATCTCTTATTTAATAAACTCCAGGGACTTCCTTTTACCTCCAGAATCAAATTTTTTAAAATCCCGTTTGTTTTTTAAAGCCCTTCAGCATCTGGCCCAGGTCTACCTTTCCAGTTTTCTTACAACTTACTCTTCTCTGGGTACTCTATGATCTAGTAACATTGGCTTTCTTGCTGTTCCTTGGACAAACTATCTTCAGGTTCCATCCACTTTCACTGCCTGTCCTCCATGCTTAGAATGCTTTCCCTACTTATCTCTGCCTCCCAGCTTCCTTCAAGTCACAACTAAACTCCTGCCTTCTGCAAGAAGTCCAGAAAGATGCCTCTTAACGCTAGTGCCTTTCCTTAAAGATTGTCTTCAATATATCTTTTCTATATCTGATCTGTAGCTAATTGTTATATTGTCTTCCTCATTAGGGAGCAGGGACTGTTGGATTTTTTTTTTCTCCTTTCTTCATATCTCCAACACTTAGCACAGTATCTGGCACTTAGTAGGTACTCTAAAATGTTTGTTGACTTGACTTACTTGCACGCTCCTGACTAGCCTGAGGGCAAGTTTCTGTTTAGATTGTCACTCCAAAGGAAGGGTGTGGGAAGTATAGGCAGGGGTGTGCCAGCCTATTCAGGCTCCAGAGAACAGATTGTTAAATCTTCAGTGAGCATTTTTATACCTTAGAAATCAGCAAACACTACAAATTAGACTTTGGTTTATCATTTTGTTGATTGCCTAAGAAAGTAGTGGAGAAAATGATCAAATAGGTTAAACTTAAAAGCACGTCTTGAATACATTCTCACCCCTAAAGAGCCAGTTGTTAAAACATTTTACCAGCATACTCCTGGGTATACTAGGATAGCGTAAAGTGATCAGGCCTATGTACCAAGGATCATGCTGCCCCCAAAAAAGCCCCAAAATCCCAGAGGTGAGGGTGAAGAAGGCATGGGGAGCAATGTCAGAGTAAGTGATTTCACGGACTGGGACACTAGCTTTTCTTCCTCCCTGCTCCCCAGATATGCCATATTTATTAGGATCAGGATGGTCAGAATGAGGCCCACTCCCTGAGGCAGGTTCATAAAAGCAGGTTTAGAACTGGAAGGGAGTGTAAAGATCATTTACAGAAAACTGAGGACTCCAGAAGCTAAGGGGCGTGCCAGAGGTCACACAGGTAATGAGACTGACCAGAGATTTGAACAGAGCTCTTTTTGACCCCCAATCCCTTATTCTTTCTGCCGCACCAGGAGCTATGCTCACCACCTCTAACCCTGCCAACTTCTCCCCATGTCATGCCAGATTCCTTCTATTCTTTAAATAAGTAACCTCTTTACTCTGATCACATTCCAGTGGTTTTAAGTCTGGGCTGAGTCATAATCCAGCCTTATTTTAAACTGGAAAAAAAAACCAACCAAAAACCCAACCCACAAAGGAACTTGAGACCAAAATGGTGATCCTGATTTCCATAATATCTGGTTTGGCTAAATGACGCCCAAAAGCGCTGCTATGCAGCTTTCCCTTGGGGACCCAGGCACATGCTTCCCTCAGCCTGAAATCCGTTCACTTTGCTCTTTCACCTGTAAACAGCCCAGACCACAGAGACAGTCCTGGCAGCTGAGCGTATCTCCTGACCCAAATCACTGGGTCCAGGGGAGACAGCCACCAGCTTAAATCCTTCAGCAGAGCTCCAAGTGGCATGTATGGGGAAGCCCAGGTGACTTTCCACTGGGGCAAGAAACAAGGAAGTTGGAATGGCCCAAACAGTGCCCATGGAATAAAGATATTTTAAAAGAGTAACAATAATACTAATAATTTATATAGTGCTTAGGTGTTAAGGGTTGTTAGGGACCAGACCATGTACATATAATAATGATAGCTGATATTCACATATTGCTTTAAAGTTTACAAGGCACTTGGTATGCATTATCTCCTTGGGGTCTCACAACAACCCTGTAAGTAGCTACTAGGGGTACCATTATCACTATTTTAAGGATGAGGAAACTGAGGCAAAGAGAGATTAAGTAATTTGCCTACAGGTAACAGGGCAGCTAAGTGACACAGTGGATAGATTGAACTCAGGAAGACCTGAGTTCAAATCCAGCCTCAGACATTTACTAGCTATGTGACCCTGTTGCCTCAGCTTCCTTGTCTGTAAAATGAGCTGGAGAAGGAAATGGCAATCTACTTCAATATCTTTGCTAAAAAACAAACAAAAAGAAAGAAAAACCAACCCACAAATAGGGTCGTGAAGAGTTAGGCCTGAAATGACTGAATAACAACAACAATATGACCAGTATCAATGTAGTGAGATTTAAATTGAGGTCTTCTTGACTATGCATTCAGCCCTTCATCCACGGTAGCCACGGTAAGAATGTTGGACGTGGATTTAGAAGACTTCACTTCAAATCCCACATCAGACACTTGCCAGCTGTAGGACCACGGACAAGCAATTTAACCTGTCTCAGTTTCTTCAAAAGATGGCTCTTCCTTCAGGGTGTTAACATGAGCAGAGTTTTGCAGACCTTAAAGTGCTATATAAATATCTGCTAATATTATGACACAGGGTCATGTTTAAGTCACTTGACCTCTATAAATTTCAGTTTCCTCATTTGTGAAACAGCTGATGATGATGACAGTAAGTAAGACAGTAAGTCTTAGAGTAAATCTTGATAAACAATAGATGTGTTTCTACATACCAATGGACAAAATACATCAGAACAATTTCTCAATGCTGTCTTAGGGATAATAACTAATTTTTTTAAAGAAATACTATACTAAAGTCGAGTCCATAGTGGTCAGTACTATTGAGGTTCATTGTGAACTCCAGCAGCTCAGCCACAACTAGCAGAACAAAGTTTCTCCATCTTCAGGTAGCGAGCTTTCCTGTCCCTCCTTGTGTCAGGGCACAGGGATCTGCATCTCCTTTTTCAAAGAGATATGGAAGTGAGGAAGGGGGTAAATGGTTAGTTAGAGAGGAAAAGAGAGACCCCTTCCCCACTTACCCAGACACACCCAAGGAAAAACAATCAAGCAGCTAAGTTAAAGTTTGTACCAGTAATTCTCAAAGTGTGGTCTAAGGAGCCTTGGGGATCCCAAGATCTCTTTCAAGAGAATGGAATTTCAAGAGATTCCTTGAAGTCAAAACTATCTTCAGAATAATACTAAGATACTTTAATTTCTAATAGAATAAATATCTATAGATATATCTCATGCAAACAAAAGCTCTTTGGGGGATGCTCAATATTTTTTAAGAGTGAAAAGGGATCCTGACACCAAAAAGTTTGAGAACTGCTGTTTTTCAAATGATCCTTCTTTTGAACTTTTTGATTTTCCAAAGCACCTTCACATCTATTTTCTCATTTAACCTTTGAAATAACCTAGTAAGGTAGGGAGAGCATTTAGTCTCTTTCCTATCAGATACCAGTAAACCTGAGAGAAGTCAAGTCCAAGGTCAGAAAGCTAGTGGTTCCACAGCCAAGCCTGGTCTTTTGAATACCAGTTCAGGGCTTTCTACATACACTTCTCTTCTTGGATTTTCTTCAGCCCCCAACCCCCAGACCCCTGCCACCCCCAGAGCTAACCTCCTGAGATGCTCAGCTGCTACACTTGGGCTGGATTTCTGGCATGCAGTTCAGGCCAGTGAGCTTCAGGTTGCAAGCCCATAGATCGTGTGAGAAATGTACACACTTTCTGCCTCCCACTTGTCTATACTGATGGACCTAGTGCTATTGACTTTAGCTAGCTGCCAAGCTCTTCCTGCATCAAAGGCTGGGGAGTGAATAACCTAGCTCCTTTCCAATTCTAAGAAAGGATTCATTTTCCTTGGAACAGAGTTTTGAGTGGATCCCAGGCCAGCAGTCACCTCTCTGCCCAGTTATTCCATGGAACAGGCACCAAACCACAGTTGTTCTGCAAGGGTTTGACCTATTTAAATGTCCACTTTAACTGGTAAACAGGCACCTCAGAGAAACTGCTCGAGTTGGAATTCAGCACAACTGAATTCAAATTCTGCCTTGGATACTTCCTCGCTGTGTGATTCTGGGTAGGGCATTTAACCTTGGTCAGCCTCATTTTCCGCTCATCTAAAATGCAGATAATAGCAGCAGTTAGCTATAGGGGTTGCTGTGAGGGTAAAATGAAATAGCGTATGTAAAGAGTTTTGCAAATCATAAAGCAATATATAAATGTTAATTGTTGTCATCATTATATATGAGTCAGAAACCCGGATTCAAGATCTTTGTCCTACACAGTAGCTATAGGGTCATGTTCAAGTCGTTTGACCTCTATAAGCTTCAATTTCCTCATTTGCAAAACAACTGATGATGATGATGATGATGATGATGATGATATAAGACTGGCAGTGTGTCTAAAGCATTGACTTTGCATGTGTACAACACACATTTGGTTAGTTAGCATTTTTTCCTTTCTCTCAATAATCTTTTCCTTAATAATACTCTCCTAGGGAGGGAAAGATGATGTCTAAAGGTATTATCTCCTACTTCTATATATCTGCAGGGATACCAGTGTTGTTGTTATTCAGCCACATCCAACTCTTCCTCACTCCACGGACTCACACCAGGCTCTTCCTGTCTCTTGAAGTCTGTCTAAGTTCATATTCATTGTTTCCATGACACTATCCATCCATCTCATCCTCTGCCATGCCCTTCTCCTTTTACCTTCAATCTTTCCAAACATCAGTCCTATCTTCTCATTATGTGACAGAAAAATTTAACCTTCAGTATTTGATCTTCTAGTGAATAGTCTGAATTAATTTAAGTATTGACTGATTTGATTTCCTTGCTGTCCAAGAGATTCTCAAAGTCTTTTCCAGCACCACAATTTTGATTCTATGGCCTTCAGCTTTCCTTATAGTCCAACTGTCATAGCCATTGCTCCTGGAAAAAACCATAGCTTTGACTATACAGACCAGTGTAGGTGCCTTAAAAATATAATTATCTAGACCAGGAATGTCAAACACACTGCCCACAATATTCCCAAATGTAACTGGTAAATATTTAACAAAATAAATAAAAAATATAACAGAACATGGATAATGTTAATATATAGTTTTCTAAGTCAATGTGCAGCTAATAAGGATCCTCATGCATGGTTTAGGGGTCCCTGTTTCTATTTGAGTTTGACACAAGTGATCTAGATCATTGTGTCTGCTTTGCAATCTCTGGCATCTAGGAGTAACTCCAGTAGGGGGGACAGGTGGGTTACAGGTATGGGGAGCCATGGAAGAGAAGATGAAAAGCCAGTAAATCAAAAAGTGTTTACTCGGAACCTCCAACATGCCAAACCCTCCACCATGGTCTTCTAGGGAAATACAAGCCAAAGAAAATATTGTCCCTAATTTCAGAAAGTGTCTCATCTAGGGGAAGGGTCAGGGAAAGCCTTGTCCTAATACAGTGCTATCCCTTCCACATTGTGACTTTCCCCATCATGGTTTCAATGGTCATTCCTTTGTTATTTGATTGATTGAATCTTAAAGTGTGAAGCTGGTTTCTCCCTTAGGGAAACCAGCTGATTCTTCTCTTGTTCCTTGTTCCTTTCTTTAATAAGATATAATATCGAGACTTTCCTTATTCTGAAGATTGTATATAATATTGTAAACTGTTGAAACTGTGAACCTTGTACTGAATAAAGATTTGTAATGGAATAAACAGAGTGTTCACTAATACTGTGTAATCTGAATCTTAAAAGCTGTTCACAGTAGCATTCTCTCAGGAATCTACTGCTGATTGGCTTTACATTATCACAGGTTGGCATAAGAAATTCAGTGGGAATTTTGGGAGGAGTTTTGTGGAAACCACAGATGACATGGGAAGCCCAGCAGATGACACAGAAGTTTAGAAACTCAAATGCATAATAAGCATACACATATATATGTATGTATGTATGTATATAGTATGGTATAACATCAGCATACTTTATCTTTTAATACCATAATAATTCAGACTTCTTTTCTGGCATTAAGGGAGGGCCAAAAAAAATTTTACACAGATTTTCCAGATTGTGGAGGCACCGTGCCTATAACCTCCACAATGTAGAAGGGATAATGTAAATGTGATGTGAACCTAAGCTATCTCACCCAACCCATGGTGGCTCAATTTGGGGACCATGACTTAAAGCCATAGGATGACACATCATAAGGCTTAGAATAGGAAGGAGACATCTAGGGGAACAGTCTGCTTTGACAGATGAGTAAAGAAGGGCCTAGAGAAAGAAAGTGATTTACCTAAGGTGGGCCAGTTAGTCCCCCCAAACTCTAGCAGGAACCTGGGCTAGAAGAATTTGGGGGGGTCTGAACTAAGGGAGATGCCGTGTTTGTATATTCTCAGATTCCTGACAGAACAGCACTCATGGTGGCAGGGAGATTCCAGAACAGCAGGTGGGGAGTGGAACAGGGCCAAGGTACATGAAAGGCTGGCTGGAGGGAAAAGGTGAGAAGCAATATAAATCCTACTAATCTTCCTCCAGTAAGCTTTGACGATGGCCCCCACTGCACTCTCTCTCTCAAAAAAAAAAAGGCAGGATCCCAGTCTGTTTTTGAAATCTTAGGATACTCATCAGTTCCATACAATCTAGCACTTGATTGTTTTCTGTCTTAAAAAAAGGGAAGGGAATAAGCATTTTTAAGCACCTCCTATATGCCAGAAACTGTGCTAAGCACTTTACAAATATTTCTTCAATTTATCTTTGGTCTAGACTCTAGAGCCTAGTAGGGGCATCGAGGTGATGCAGTGGATAGAGCACCAGGTCTGCAGTCAGGAAGACTCATCTTCCTGAGTTCAACACTGGTCTCAGACACTTACTAGCTGTGTGACCCTGGGCAAGTCACTTAACCCTGTTTGCCTCGGTTTTCTCATCTGTAATATGAACTGGAGAAGGAAACGACAAACCCCTCCAGTATCTCTGCCAAGAAAATCCCAAATGGGGACACAAAGAGTCAGACGCAATTCAAAAATGATTTAAAAACAACAACTAATGCCTACTAATTTAGCAGGCAGCTGATGCCTGCTGATTGACTGATTATTCCACATACAGTTATTTCACGTGTTAATCTTATTTCCAGTAGAATGTCACCTATCTGAGGACAAGAACAGATTCATCACTTTGTCTTTACATCCCCTCGTATAGTGCCTTGCACATAGTAGGCCCTTTTAGCAAATGCTTGTTGAATTGGATCATCTCTACAACTATGTTGTAAGCACCTTGAAGGCTGGAATCTCATCTTATACGGTTTTTCTTTTGTATCCCTCTTTTTGTATCCTTTTGTATACAGCTAGTACGCATTATGACTAATTCCCCCCAAGTCTACTAACAAGGCTGGCCTTAAGGAACTATACTGAGAAAAGAGCATTTTGGGGAGTTCCCAGAATTCTGCTTCTGATTGCAGTCATTCTCAGGGAAATTAAAATGGTTTTGTTCACATATAGTTGAGAGACAAGATTTTTGTTGTGATAATCGCTCATTCCCTCCCAGAGATCAAAGAATTTAGTAGGGCTGGAAGGAACCTCAGAAATCAGTTCTCCAATCCAAGTTCTTCACTTACAAGTGAGGTAAAGTGACTTGCCTGGGATTGCACAAATGGGAAGTAGAAAAGTTAAGATTCAAATCTGGGTTTTCGGATACCAAATCCAATGCTTTTCCCACTATGGCATATTGCTTCATGAGATTATCAAGAGGAAAATAAACCACAAAGCATGAAAGATATTAGTCAATCAATAAACATTTATTAAGTACCTAGTACATATCAGATACTGTGCTAAACACTGAGGATGCAAAAAGAGGCAAAAGACAGTCCCCGACCTCAAGGATTTTGTAATTTAATGGAGAAGACAATAATCAAATATGTACAAATAATTTACATACAGAATAAATAGGAATATGTGTATAGGAAACATTTACAGGAACATATGTATACATATATGTGTGTATGAAATATTTACAGGAATATACTTATGTATACATACCTATGAATATGAAATATTTACAAGAATACACATACATACATATATAGGAAATATACACATGAAATAATTAATGGAGGGAAGGCACTAGAATTAAGAGGAATTGTAAAAGGCTTCCAGTAAAAGACAGGATTTTAGTTGGGAATTAAAGGAAGCCAAGGAGGTCAGTAGTTAGAGCAGAGGAGGGAGATCATTCCAGATGTGGGGATGAGTCAGAGAAAATGCCCAGAGCTAAGGGATGGAGCATCTTATTCATAGAACAACCAGGAGGCCGGTGTCACTGCATCAAAGAGTATGCAGCAGAGAATAAGGTATAAGAACACTGGAAATACAGGAGAGGGCTAGGTTATGGAGGGTTTTGAATGCCTAACAGAGAATTTTGTATTTGGTCCTATAGATGTGTAACATGAAGGGAATTTGAAGATCTTCCCTGCCCATTAATAGGCACATAGAACCCGGGCCCAGAGCTAATGAGGCTCTGGGCTATGGGAAGTTTCCAATTAAATGCTGGGGCATGAGGATTTTCAAGCTCCTTGGCACTCAGACAATCAGATGCCAAGTCTTTGTTATGTATTCTGGGAGGTTAGTATTTTGCTTTGGGGGTTTGCTCATGATAAGGATCTTTTGATCTCCTGGTTGAAATTCTGAGTAGCAGTATGTTCAGAGTCCCCCAACTGCTTAGATTTCTATGCTCCCTCAATCCAACAATGTATGTAAAGTATATAGCAATATTGCTATGTTCAGATAGCTGGAGCCCTGTCTGTTGGTCTTTGTGCTAATTTCTTTGCTTGTATTTTCTCTACATTTGTGGTGTTGACCTTTCCCTTGAACTAGTGAATGTAATTAAAAGTAGGATTGCTAACTCCTTTTTGAGCAATCTTTCCTTTAAAAGAAAATCAAAGAACCTGTGCTAACAGGCCATCCTGGGTGTGCTAGGGTGCCTGCTATTACAAGATGATAGGGAGCCAATGGAGTTTATTGAATAGAGGAGTGAGATGGTCAGACCTCCACTTTAGGAAAAACCACTTTGGTGATTGAATGGAGGATAAATTGGGGAGGGATTTGAGGGAGGCAGACCCACCCGTAGGCTATAGCAATAGTCTAGGCATGAGATAATGGGAGCCTGACTGAGAATGCAGAAAGAAGGGAGTATAATCAAGAAATATTGCAAAGATAAAATGAAAAAACCTTGACAACAGATTGAATGGAGGTGGGCGAGAGATAATGAAGAACTCCTCCTAACTGCTAGGCTGTGAGCCGGAGGGCTTGGGAAGATAGTGTTGCCCTCTATAATAACAGGGGAAGGTAGGAAATTAGGAGGGTTTAGGGATAAAGATAATAAATTAAGCTTTGGGTATGTTGACTATAAATCCACTGGACATCCAGCTTGAGATGTTTGAAAGACAGTTGGAAACTTAAGACTGGAGGTCAGCAGAGAGACTGGGACAAGATAGGCAGATTTGAGAATCATCAACATAGAGATGCTTGTTGGATTTGATTGTACATAGACATGTGAGTTGCTATTAAGTGCTAACATAAAACTATCCACTAAAAAATGGAAAGAGCCTTTCCATGGGAATAAGGAGTTCTAGGCTCTGATTCTAGCTCTACCACTCACTAGCCAAGTGACCTTGGCCCAAACACTTAACCTCTCCTGGCTTCAGTTGCTTCATCTATGAAAATGGGGGCAATAATCTCTCCCCTTCCTATCTCACTGGGATGTTGTGAGAAACAGATGAACTAATAGCTGTGAAAGAACTCTGGAAAATACGAAATGGAATTCAAGTGTGAAGAATGACCATTACTTACTATTTGCGGGAATTCTCGTGCAGACCTGGCCTGTGGGGCCACTGGGTGGGTCTTGGTCGAGGCATAAGGATTGGGAAAATTTTTTCCGGAATTTCTTATAGTGTAATTACTCTGCATTCCAGGGCCTCACTGACTTTTGGTTAGCTGGACAGCTGGAATCTATTAAAATAATAGCTAAGATGTAGGCTCAGCCACCAGCTCAACCTGGGCCAGGAGTTGAGGCAATGTGAGGCCATGTGTGGGTTTGGTCAGTATTGGTGATGGAAGATAGTTACAAGCAAAATTATGAAGTGTGTATAAGCATTTTTTGCTTTATCTCTGGTTGTAAAATAAAAAATAAGCGGGGAAGGGATTTGGCAGCAAGGAGGTTTGGGTAATAGAGAAGAAGGGTCTTTCCAAAGTAGAAGAGCACTTCTGTATGTGTATAAGTTTAGTCTTGTCCACCATTTCCTTTCTTTGTGGGGTTTTCCTGGATCTTGGACGTATCCAGGAAACTATGAGCAGTCCAACTTGACAAGTGTAAAGTATTTCAAGGAGAGTATTGTGGAAAGATGGTCTGAGTCAAGCTGTGGGAGCCTTGAATGCCAGATCAAGGAGTATGAAGAATTTTGTAGGTGAGTGGGGACTAATAAGAGATTGCCTCTGCAGATACATGTGACAGAGAACTGAGGATGGCAACATCAGATTGCATTTGTACTTGGTGACTTATTTATAAAGGACCCATTTAAAGCCCCACCATTTAGGCAGCATGGTGAGGAGGAGCAAGGCTTAGTATGTTATACTTTGATGAATCAGTACTTGGGTGGATCTGTGATTTCACTGATGTGGGCACTCCCTCAATCTATGCAGAATGAAATACAACCATACCTTCTTCTCCATGCACTTACATGCCAATGTCTTTCCATAAAGCCCTTCCAGGTGGTCTACCCAATGGCTTTCCCCTAGTTCTCTTGATACGATGTTAAATACAAGTGAACAACCTTCAACAACAAAATTAATATTTAATAGGGAGAGCAGAGACAAATGGGCAGCAAAGAGCCAGACCTCCGAATTTGAACACAGAAGTTAAAGAGAAGTCTATGCAGCTGCACAATTTCATCTGGGAACCAGGTGTTTTAGTGACCCCTGTTCTCTAGGAGACTGACCAAAGTAAGGGTCATGTATCCCCAATGGGATATGGCATGACTCCAAGGGGGCTTGTGGCATGACCCCAAAAGGTGTAGGATCATCCAACTATGGGAGAGAGGGAAAATGGGTCACATCCAACCCTTCCAGCAATAGACAATCATAGACAATTCCACCCAACTACCAAGTACCCTTGTCATTCAATATGGTTAGCACTCCTCCCCACCACCACAACCCTTCCTACTACTAGTCTCTCAGGATGCAGGGCTTTGACTTTTCAGATTATTATATCTAAGCATCTTTAATAGTTACGCAGGCAAAATTTTCCATTCCTTCCTCTCTCAGTATCCCTATACCCTGCTCCCAAATCACCTTGTGGCTTCAGCAGTCCAAGGCAGTGAATGAATTGCAGTATGTATTTTAAATCTCATTACATTCTATTTCCTCTAAAATCTCCCCTTCTTCTTATTACAATGCAGGGTACTACCACCCTTCCAGTCATCCAGGTTCAAGATTTCAGTTTTGTCCTTGACTCTGCTTTTTTTCTCTCCTCCTATTCAATTGGTTGTCAAATCTTGTCATTTCTATCTCCACAAACTCTCTTATATCTGTCCCCTTTTCTCTAATCAAAGAGTCAGTAATCTAATTCAGCCCCTCAGTAATTCTCCTCTGGACTCCTACAGTGGCCTCCAAATTGGCGTCCCCAATTCCCTTCTCTCCCCTCTCCAGTGTTTCTTCTACACAGCTGCCAAAATAGATCTGATCATTCTACTCCCCTACTCCAGAGTCTCCATATCACTCTAGAACTAAATATTTCATCTTTGTTGCATCCTTGTATAGTTTTCCTTTTTGGGGGGGGGTGGGCCTACCACCTAGAGTAATACTCTATATTTGGAGGACTGTTTACTGGTGAAAGCTCAGTGCTTTTTCTATTTGGTGATATAAAGCCTGGCCTATATGATCTTATGGTTAGAATGAAAGACTGGTGGAGGGAGCGACTGGATCCCCAGCTAGGAGGCTTTTACAATACTCCAGGTAAATGCTGCTGAAGGTCTAGCCTGGATTGGCAGCTGTATGAGTGGAAAGAGCAGGACACATGAAAGGAATCTTGTGGAGAGAGAATCAACAGGTGACTAATTTGACATGGATATCAAAGAAATGCTATTTGGGAGATTTTTTTTTGAAAGCACCTTCAGAAGCAGTTTTTTAACTGGTCAAGGCAACCATAGGATAATAGACTGTAGAACCTGAATGTAGAACCACAGAGAGCATCCGGCCAAACTCTATAACGTCACATATAGGAAACTGAGGCCCAAAGAGATGACCAAAGTCATACAGGAATTAAGCAGGGGAGAGGGAGAGGGAACAGGAACTAACATTTATTAAGTGCCTACTATTTGCCAGTCTGGAGGCAGCCAGGTAGCTCAGTGGATAGAGCACTGGACCTGGAGCAAAGAAGACCTGAGTTCAAGTTTAACCTCAGACACCTACTAGCTGTGTGACCCTGGGAAATTTATTTAATCTCTGTTTGCCTTAATCCACTGGAGAAGGAAATGACAAACCACACCAGTATCTTTGCCATGAAAATCCCGCCGACAGTCCGGTACATTGGGTCACAAAGAATCAAACACAACTGAACAGCAACGTGTGGGTCAAAATGCCTTTCAAATATATTCTCATGTGATCTTCACAACAAACCTGTGAGGCAGATGCTCTTACTATCCCCATTTTACAGATGAGCAAACTATACAGAGGTTAAATGACTTACTCAAGGTCATTTAGCCAGGGTCTCAGGAAGGATTTGAATTCGAGTCTTCCTGACTCCAAGTTCATCATTCTGTACTACTACATCACCCAACTTTGGTCTCAAAGGAGTTATTTTTAAAGTCTCCATACTCATTACAGTGGATATGTGTCAGAGTGCATAACATTCGTTCTCATTGCCTTATGGTCACACCATACTTCATGTCTGAAACTTCTTCAACAAAACCTTTGAGTGTCTTCTATGTGTTAGATATCACAGTACATGCAACATCTAGAGTTTCACATTCATCTGTCCAAGGGACGTATTATTAGCAATTTATTTTCTAATATCTACATTTATGAGCCAAGTGAGCAATGGAGAGGGCTACATTTAGAATCAGAGGACCTGGGTTTAAATTCTGACTCTGCATCTTACTACCTGTGCAATATTGAGCAAATCCCAGCTTTTCTGGGCCTCAGCTTCTTCATCTGGGAAGAAAGGGAGTTAGATTAAATGATCTCTAAAGTACTCTTGTATCTCTAAAGCTTAAACTATACCAGAGAGAATATTGGGTCTCCATATTTTAAAGGAAGAAGGGGAGGGGTAAGCAGAGAAAGATATATTAAGGGAAAAGATCTTGTTTCCCCTGTATCAGCTTTTCATATGCAAATAAATGCCACTTCTTGGCCTGCTATAATTATAACAGTAAATGCAGAAAGACATAGCCTAATTCTCCAGCTGTGGCTCCAACTTCATCAGCTCTGTTGGATTCTCAACATTAAGTATTAGACTGTCAGTGCTAATTGTACATTGTATTGAGATTTCTCCAGAACAAACAAATCACATATTAACTATCATTAATTGTTACAAGCTGGGAAGCAAACATGAAGCAGCAAGCCAGAGCTCCCCAAAATAAATGCTTGTAAATCCCTGCTTCAAACTTCTTGCTTGGTGCTAATTAAATGTAATCCCTTTTGCATTTGTCATTTGCATTGAAATTGGTTTTACTTCTAATTTTTTCTACTCATAATATAATAGACAGATGAATACACACACACACACACACACATACACACAACATCTCTAAACCCCTTCCTAGTTGGTCTATGTAGAAGCCATTCACCATTTTCTGGAAAGTCATACTATTCAGGGTGCTTCATGGGATGACTCACTTTCGAGTCTAGACCAGTTAGGCGTGGTATGGCCCATTCAAATTTCAGATTTTTATTGATAGACTTTACAGAGAGAAACAAATGGAGAGTGAAACCTGCTTTCATTTTTTGCCACGAAAGATGAATGCAATAGTGCTCAGTGATCATAGAGATAGCAGAACCTAGTGAATGTGAGGCCAGCCTTGAAGTCAGAAAGATCTGGGTTTGATTCTTAACAGACCATAGGTAAGTCACTTGACCTCTCAATGACCTAAGTAACTCCTTAAGATAAGGTTATAAATGTCCAGTTACATGGATAAAAAGGGTTTCCTCATATAGATGAAATCATAGGTTCAGACCAAATAAACATGCAACAAAAGCAATAACAATTATTTTAAAAATAATAACAACAATAACAATGCTTTTTGTGTAGCACTCTTACCTGTGACAAAGTGATTTCATTTCTATCATAATTTTATTCTCACACTAATCTAGGAGAGGCATCTTTCTGCAGTGGATAGAAAGACTATATGTATGAGAGTCAGAAAGTCAAGGTCTGCCTCTGATACATACTGTTTGTATAATCTTGGGCAAGTCATTTAACTTTTCAGTGCCCCCAGATAACTTTCTAAGTCTAAGTTGGACAGCAGGTACCCATCTCATACTCCTCCCTGCTTTACTCCTGGCCTTCCAGACTTTGGCTACCATGCATTAGTGGCCATCTCACTCTGCAACTTCCTTTAACGACTAGAGCCTCTTTACCCTGGAACACCCCTCCGCCATGCTGGCCCCCCCATTGGTGAGTTCATCCCAGAGCCTCCATTTTGGAGAGACATCTAAGCTGGTCCCCATTTATTCCCAGGCTCTGTTTATGATTTTCCAGACTTTGATAGTGTGCCCCTGCATAGGTACCTTGTCCCTCACCCACCTCTCTTTTAAGCTCCCTGTTGTGTATTGTCTTCCCCCATTATAATGCAAGGTCCTTGAAGGCAGAGCTTGGACTTCTTTTTGCTTGTATTTGTGTCTCCAGCACTTAGAATGGTGCTTAGAATATTGTAAGTGTTTAATAAATGCTTGTTGCCTTGCCTAGCCCACCTACATTGGGAGAGGAATTCTCTATCCTGTTGAAAACAGATCTGCTTCCTCCCTGCACCCAAAATGATAAAAACAACCAATATAAGTAGGATATAAGTAGGGCAGGAATTATTCCCATTTTAAAGGTGAAGTTCAAAAAGATCAAAAGACTTGCTGAAGATGATGCAGAGTCACAGACATAGTCAAGACTGTGACCAAAGCTTGTTGACTCCTGGTTAAGTGCTTTCTCTGGTGCATTATGCTCATTGGAGACAAGTTTCCATGACTACTAGCATTGAATACACAGCCCAATATCTGGGACCCCTTCTTCTGGACTCCACTGCCTATTCTCATGGGCACCTCCATCCAACTTCCACAGGTCAGTTAATCACTCTGAAAATCCAAGGTACGGAGGGCCTTATTCAAGGCATTCCCCCCCCCCCTTGGAAATATGAGCCAAGCTGTCCTATAGGAGCAGGAAGTTAGAGTGGTGATGTGGCTACAAAGGTGCTCTAAGGGTTAATATTAAGGATTGCTTTCTCGGTACCTTGAAAGCCCTCTTGAGCCTGAAAACATCCTAAAGTAAACTCCTCCCTTAGCCTAGACCATAAAACTTCCTTGTCTCCCCTCATCCTGGGTCATAAAATTTACCTTGTCTCCCTTATCTTGTGTCAGCCATTTTTCTCATTCTGTCCTTACATCTCCAACCCTCATTAGAAACCCTAGAATTACATCACCATCCTATAGGCTGTGCAGCTTTCTGTCTATATAAGTCTGGTCCTTTTCCTATCTCAGTGCCTTTGTTTATCACCTTGCTAAGTCTCAGACCTGCACACTTTTGCATCAATAAAACTCCCATTGACTAAAGAGGTCTGATCGAATTCTTTCAAAACCTGAACCAACTGTCCCAACTCTGACCTCAGCAGCAGGACCAGAGTCCAAATTCTGCTTCTTACTAGTTACAGGAGTACAGGCAAATCATTTCATCTTGATCAGTGTCAACATCATAAAATGGTGATGATACTTGTATCAAAATAGCTGATATTTATATAGACATGAAGGATAGTAAGTCCTTTACACATTATTTATGTCTCTTTGTGCCTTTAATAACCAGGTGAGCTGGATGTTAACATTAGTCTGATTTCAGAGAGGAGGAAACTTACGTTCAGATGTCCGATGACTTGCAAAGTGTTACAAGCACTAATTGTCCTCAGTGGGATTCAAGCCCAGGTCTTTGCACTTTTAAGTCCTGTCTGCCATACACTATACTACATTGCCTCTTGTTTTCTATCTCACAGAATTGTTGTTGTGAGGAAAGCACTTTATAATACTGTAAAGCGTATGTGACTATAAACTCTAACTATTCTACAGGGTGTCCCAAAAGTCTTACTGCAGAATCAAGCTTTAACAACTTAAAACCTCACTAGGACTTTTGGGACATGCTCTGTCACGGAAAGATACAGGCCACCATTCATCTCCTGGTGACAGGGGCTTGGATAACATGATCTCCTGTGGTTCCTTCCAGCTCTGGCATTTTATTTTATTATGTGCCCAAATCTGGCCCTTAACAAAACTGTGACTTGGTGGTCTGTCATTAGTACCTTTAGCTTCCCCTCTCTGCACCCTTTATTTACTCTTTCTCCCATGTCTGTTCTTCTCTAGGCTTCCAGGACACTTACATTCTGATCGTGGACCCATATTCATGAAAGGAAAGAGGCAGGATAAATGCCATTACCCAAAGGTGTTTTTACTGAAATATGTTCTTCCTCGCAAGGGGCCTCTGCATTTAAAAAAAAAAAGCTGAGGCAGCCAAGATGAATCTCTTAGAGTGGAGAGGAGAATCCTTGCAGTGAAGCCAGGTGGTTGTGTTTGACATCAAGGAGGCCCCTTCCCCAGGACCCTCTAGCTACTCCAGTACCTGTAGTCACCTGGTCAACATCTTATTAAACTAATCCCGAATGTGGGAAAAGAGGAGGAGACTTTGGTCAAGTGGTCACAGAAACACTAAGGGAAATTACCTCTAGGAACGTTTGCTCTTAGCAAAAGGCCTTGAATATAGGATTCCAGGATTAGAGGGTGAAAGGAACTTCCTTTGAGATGATTCGATCCAACTTCTTTCCCTCATCTCTAAATTCATTTTACAGATGTGGAAATGGGCTGAGTAGTTTCACATCTGCTTCTGGTGAAAGAGTTGGGATTTGAACCCAACTCCTCTCCCTCAGGCTCACCCTTTCCACCACACCAGGCTGCCTCTCTCTGAGCCCTTCACTAAATCTTTGTTGAATTGAATTAGATAGGACATTGTTCTGGCTAGGCAATTTGCAAGATTCCCAGATAGGATGAAGGAGAGCTGAAAAAGGATTTTGTGTTCTCTACCTCAGGGCTGGGCAGACAAATAAAGGGGACACAGAGATCGTGGGAGAATCAAGTTTGGTGAGTGAAACCTGGTAAAACTGTCAACACTTTAAAATTGGGTCAGTTGCATGCTACTCTGAGTACAATGGGAAGCTGTATAATAATAACAGCCGTTCACTCGATAAGAACATTTTAAGGTTCACAAAACAGATTCTCTGCTAGAATCCTGTCCACATTTTACAGATAAGGAAACTGAGGCCCAGAGGTTCAGAGATTTACCCAGAGTCATACCTTGGTCATTTTCTACATAATTCAAGGCAAGAATAATAAAAACATAAACTGATTTTTCCTGGATTTCTGAAAGCATGACAGGTAAAGTTGCTTCTCCCTTGTGTAAGCAAAAACACATGACTTTTTAAAAATTTATTTGAAAAGCAAACAAAATAATCTTCATTTGAAGATCTCAAGGAGTTTTAAAGCTGTCTAGTGCTATTCCTCTTAAAACATTAGAGATAATATCTGTAATTTAACACCTTTTAAAACATTAGAGTTAGAGATAATATCTGTAATTAATATCTTTACCTTCAACTGATGTTGACAAAAGGAAGAAATATGGAAGAATCTGTACTTTCGTTATCATCATCATTATAGATAGAATTTATATAGAACTTTAAAGTTTGCAGAGTGTTTTACAATTTATCTCCTTTGATCTTCACAACAACCCTGGGAGGGAGGTGCTATTAATATCTCCATTTTACAGGTAAGGAAACTGAGGCAGACAGTGACTGAGTGACTTGGCCAGAACCACCCAGCTAGCAAGTATCTGAGGATGATTTTAACTCAGGTCTTCCTCAGTCCTGGTCCAGTGATCCAAAGATGTCAAACAAGCATAAACAACAGCCAAGCATATGTGGCCTGGAAAACTTCTAGGTGTGGCCTGAATCAGATTAAAATGTAATTGGGAAATATTTAACAAAATACATACAATTAAACATGGATAATATTAATGTGGTTTTCCAAGTCAATATGCAGCCCAACAATTTCATGGTCCCCATTTCTATTTGAGTTTTTTGGCATTATTATAGTGCTCTACTCATGGTACCACCTGGCTGCCTCAGGATAGGAAACTGTGTAAGTCCATTCTTGTTCTCCTCACATCATAGAGAGTCCCCCAAGTATAAGGAAGTTAAGTGTCTTATCAAACACAAACCTAGGTCTCTGCAGCTCCACGCTGAGCATCCTACCTGCTACCCCCATTGCCTTTAATAATTGTAATACTTTACACTAATATAGTACTTTTCAAAGGTCTTTTATAAATTCATAAGCTGAGGAGGAAGAGA
>CM053596.1:226941338-226962836 GCA_028646575.1 Pseudocheirus occidentalis | reverse complement strand
AAAGACCATACCAAAGGACCTAGAAGGCTACATGTGGCCTCAAGGCAACAGGTTCCCCATCCCTGGTCTAGACCCTCACCTGTATCTCAAGCTCTCCTGTTCAACTCTCCTTTCATTACAGGACCCCATGCAAAGATTAGGCCCTTCTTTACTCCATTCCCTTCAGAATCTTATCCATCCCTTTCAGGGAGCTGCTGGAGCAAATTTTAATTTATAATACTTTAATCATTCAAATAATAACAACAGCTAAAATGTATATTGCACTTTAAGGTTTGGAGAGGACTTTAATATTATCTCATTTGATCCTCATAGCAATCCTGTGAAATACTGGTGATATTATTATTACTGTTTTACAGACAAAAAAAAACTCCATGCCTCAGCCCAAGGGATTGTACAAAGAGGTGAGAAGTATCACAGATTTGGTGTCAGTCAGAAAACCCGGATCCTGGTCATTACTCTGCCACTAACTCACCATATGACCATGGCAAGTCTTCTCACCACTCAGGGCCTCAGTGTTTTTACCTGTAGGAGGAGGTACTAGATGATTTTTGAGATTCTATAGCCCATTATTTGTTAGCTATCAGAACTGACGTTAATCATTTCCAGCTCAATATCAGACTGACAGAGCAGACTTATACGGGTAGGGTGCCTTCCTGGAGCCCGTCACATTACACCTGGTATGCAATTTGCTTCATGTTAAATGAATGCTACCATCTAGTAGCCCTGGGGCCTAGAGCTTAGTTGTCGGCACAGTTCTGTACTGCTCCAGAATGAATAGTAAGGAAATGTTGGGCTGCCTCTGTAGTTCTCTGTAACTGGAACTAATCAAGGAGAATTTGGAACTGGTACAGCAGGCACACAGTTTGCTGTCAATCTCCTTCTGGCATCAGTCAAAAGGCCATTATAAACTTCTCATTGCTGCTTTCTCTAAACAGACACAGTGTTTCATTACAGCAGGAACATCCCTTTGGTCATTCAAGAACAATATTCATCCTTTCCCCATAATTCCCGTACAAGGGACTTAAAAAAAGGAATTATATGTTGTTTAGATCTGAAGCCAATGGGACTGCAGATTCTTAGAGCTTTTCATTTTCATCTTGTTTCTTGTTCATCCCAGGGAAAAAGCTGGAATCTGGCTTTGAAGGTGGAGGGGAACTAAAGCAGTGGACCCAAAGAAACTAGGCTCCAGATAGCTTATCTTGGATGTGAATTCACATGTCTCTTAGTTAATCTGCATGTTTGCTGTGCATCCAAAACTTGTTTTAGGTACTGTGCGGGGACACGAGAAAGAGAACAACTTGTATTTATCTAAATAGGGTGGTGTGGGGATAGAGCACTTGGCCTGGAGTCAGGAAGATCTGAGTTCAAATCTAGTCTCAGATACTAGCTATGAAACCCTGGGCAAATTGCTTAACTTTTGTTTGTCTCATTCTCCTCAACTATGAAATGGGGATAACAATAGCATCTATATTTATAATGTGCTTATCACAATGCCTGGAACATAATAGGCACTATATACATATGTGGATATACATATATATGTACATCTACACATATATACATGCATGTGTATAGATGTATATGTGCATGTTTATTCATTTCCCTTTCTATGCCAGGCTATCTGCCCCAGGTGAATCTTGCAAGTATTATTACCTTAATTTGACAGAGAAATAGATAGCAAGAGATGATAACTCACCTTTACATTGTACTTTAAGGCTTACAAAGCACTTTCCTTACAAAAGCCCTTTGAGGTAGGTAGGTAGGTAGATCCTGTGTAGATGCTTAAATCAAAATTGTTATCCCTACCTTAAAAATGAAAGAACTGGGGCTATGATAAGTCAAATGACTTGCCTCTGATCACAAAATCAATAGAATTCTGAGGCAGGATTTAAATTCACTTCTCTAAGCTAGACCTGCCACCAAGTTAAATGACTTACCTGAAGTGCTACAGCCAGTAAATGACATAGTTCGGTTTGAAAAGGAATTCTTCTGACTCAAAGTACAGGGCTCTACCTACTATACCACACTGCCTCCTTTCAGATTTGACTGATGCCAGAGTTTACAGTTCTCTGATGGAAGAAAGATTTAAAAGTATACAAGACAACAATATAAGAGAGCATACAATAAAGAGCTGAATCTAGCAAAATGAGGTCCTGTTATAGATGAAAAAAAAGAACATATGAAAGGGAGACATAAGTGTTTGATGAAGTTATCTGAAGGGGCTTTATGGACGGGGTAGACCTTGAGCTGGGTCTTGAAGGAAGGGGCAGACTTGGGATTGGGGCAAAGAAGGGATGAGGAGGAAGGACGGTTCTGTCTTTGAGCAAAACCCATTAACATTGTTAAAGGAGAGCTATGAGGAGAAAATTTGTACTAGAATGAAAGCTATATGTAGGAAAGCAGTGGGAGATAAGGTCAGAAAGGTAAAGTAGTGACAGATTATGGAGGGTCTAGAATTTTAGAAAGAAGGGTGCTTTTGAGCTGTAGTAAGTGGGGAGTCACCATGGTTTCAAAAGTAAAAGAATGACTCAAAAATATGGTATTTTAGAAATATTGTTGAAGTGTGTGAAACCAGGAATGTTGTTCTTGAGTAGGAGGAGTAGCATAAAAGATATCATCAAAAACATGGATGAGCAGAAAAGGAGGTAGACTGTCCAAAGAAACAAAAGCGTGGCTCATACAAGAGCAGTCTAAGTGTTGTACTATTATATATGAATATTAAAGCCCTGAGGAAGGACCCCAACCCATTGGATGGATCATCTATGGAAAGCTTATAGAAAGGTATTTATGAAAATTACATGGGATACTAAGCATGGATGGGTTGTAGAAATAGTGGTCATGGATCCACTCAAGTGGAACTAGATCAGGGACTAGACTAAACTTGGTGCTCCTGGAACCCTTTTACACTCTTAACAATTATTGAGGCTCCCAAAAAGCTTTTGTTTACATGAGCTCTATCAACTAATACTTAACCATATTAGAAATTAAAACTTACAAAATTTTAAAGTATTTGTTAACGTATCTTAAAATAATAGACCCATTGTATTAGTATAAATAATGTATTATATGAAAAATAATCGTTTTTCAAAGCAAAAAATTAATGAGAAGAATGACACCATTTAATATAATTTTACAAATCTTTTAAAGCTCTGACTTAATAGAAGACTATTGAATTTTCATCTCTGCTTCTGCATTAAATCTTCCACAAAATGTCAATTGATTGAACTATATGGAGAAAATCTGGCCTCACATAGATTTGTAGTTGAAAAAAGGAAACATTTTAATAGACAAATAATGAATTATTATTATCGTGTAATAGTTTTGACCTCTGTGGACTGTATGTTGAGAACCAAAGGGGTTGATACTTTGATGATCCAAAAGGGCTGTTCCAATTTTAAATCAATGATCCTACAATTAATACCGCAATGCAGTGAAATCCAGAAGTGGTTGTATTGTATTGTATTGTATTGTATTGTATTGTATTGTATTGTATTGTATTGTATTGTATTGTATTGTATTGTACCTCCAGATGTATTGGAGGTGATGAAGTTGGAAGCTGGGAGACCTTTTTTATTTTAAATGAAATGCTGAGAGTTAATTTGTACATGGGCATACATATATCCCATGTAACATTGTTTCTTAATTCCATGGAAACATGGCTAAAATATTTACAGAGGAGTCCTGAATTTCACAGGAACAATGATATAAACATTGTTTATTACTTAGGGCAATTAGTTTTTTGATGTTACAGTTTGGTTTCTCAACTAAGAAGTCAGCAGAACATTGTAAGGACTGAATTATTTGTAAATCTTTATGATACTTGTTAGGGCAGCCAAATGGCCCAGCAGATAGAGTGCCAGGCCTGGAATCAGGAAGATCTGAGTTCAAACCTGCACTCAGATACTATCTATGTGACCCTGCACAAGTCACTTAACCCTGTTTGCCTCAGTTTCTTCATCTGTAAAATGAGGTAGGGAAGGAAATGGCTCTAGCATCTTTGCCAAGAAAACCCCCAATGGGGTCATGAAGAATCAGACACAACTGAAAAATAACACAAAAATAATGTCTGTTGGGGAGGTCACTTTTGAGCCGTGGATGATTCTTTTACTATGTTAGACATATTCTGTTCTTTCTTACCTCCACATCTCTGCTCGTACTCTCCCTGTTCTCTAACCTGTCTCGCACTCTGCCCGTCTGTGCTTCTCCAAATGTTCTAGTATTTCAAGTCCCAGTCTGTGTCTGTGGCCTCTCCTGAGCACCCTATTCCTCAGTGATCTTTCTCTCCTTCCAATGAATTCCTCTACTTTATCTTTGGTGCACTACATATTTGACCTTTATCATACAGTGTGTTATATTGCTAGTTAACTATTCCATTGTGTGAGTCCTGTCTCCTCAATTGTCTATGTGCCTTTAGGGTGGGGATTCTCCATAATGTGGAGTGATCCCCAGGAAATAATGGCCATGTTGAGGTGAGATTTCATCTGAAGCCTGGGAAGCTGGGGAATAATAAGAGGGCCCCAGGCGAAGCAGTGGTAGTGGGATGCTACAAAGGGAAAGAAATGTGTGGGAAAAATGAAGACTTCAGGGACCTATACAGAGCAAACAGTGTGGTTTGGGCACCTTGGCAGGTGGCTGTCAATTGACTTCATTTTGTAAATGTGGATGTGTAGAAAGTGAGCAGAAAAGTAAGGCCAGAGCTCTTAGAGGTAACAGAGAAAGGCCAGAACTCCTTCTCAGGCTGCTGCTTTCACTGAGAAAGACTAGGAGGAGACCTTGGAGAAGGTGGTATCTTCAGAGCAGAAGAAGGAGAGCATATCCCGTAAAAGGGGTTGAAAATGCTATTAAAAGCTACAGAAAGGTCAAGAGTGATGAGGACAGAAAAATAACTTTAGATTTGGGAATTAAGCAGTCACTGATGACTTCTGAGAGAGCAGAATCAGTAAAAGGGTGGGGACAGAAGCCTGATTATAAGAGACTGACGAGAGAGTGACAGAGTGAAAGTATAAGGCATAGAACACTTTTTTTTAGGAAGTTTTTCGAGAAGATGTGGGAAAGTAATTGGATCATAAGATCATATATTTAGAGCTGGAATTATTAATAATTAGAGATTATTTTAACTGTCTCATTTTGTAGATGAGAAACTGAGAGCCACAGGGACTAAGTGACTTGCCTGGGGTCACACAGCTCGTGTCCATGGTGGACTAGCTCCAGCCATTATACCACATGGAGAAGTCAAAGGAAGTCTTTTTCAGGCCTGGAAAAAACAGCACATTTGTAGGCAGTTAGGAAAGAGCTAATTGTTACAAAAAGAAATCAAGGCTGTGTGTGAGAGAAAGGTTACCTAATGAAACAAAATACTGCAGAAGAAAGGTGGAAGGCAATGTTGATCAAGGATACTGAGAAAAGGTCCCATAGCCTTAGTTAGTAATAGCATGACCTCATCTTCTCTGACCAGTGGGAAAGAGGACACAGGAAGGTGATACTACTGAAAGGTTGGAAGAATGAAGAAAGAGTTGAAGGGGTTCAAAATGGATGGCCTCAGTCTTCTCATGGAAGTAGGAGATTTTCAATAAAAATTAGAACTAGCATCTTTAAATTTTCTATCCCAGAAATTCATGATTTTGGGAAACTGTCTCTTCACCTCCATTTTCATCTGTGGTCAAGCCTAGCTATCTGTGTACCCCTTGTCAGTCATTGATGTGTCAAACTAGCTTTGTGACCTTGACCAAGTCTCTTCCCCTGAACTGTCCCCTTTGCTATGGAATGAGGGGTTTGGACAAGATGACCTCCAGGGTTCCTTTTAACCTGAACATTCTGTGATTGTGTGATATATTAGACACCTTTTATGTGCCCAGTGCTGTGGGGGATGCAAAACTGAAAAAGAAGACACAGTCCCTGACCTTGAGGAAATTGCAATATTGTTCCAGATATAAGACTAACAAATATGCAACAGAAAATGATATGAGGGATCATAGAAGTGCTAAATTGTATCCTGATGATTCTAAGGAGAAGAGCAATGCATTGCCAGCTGGAGTGGTCAGGAAAGGAAGGGCTTCATGGAAGGGGAAACACTGGAGCTGGGCCCTGAAGAGTGGGTAAGAATTGGATGCATGGGGAGGAGATGGGAGGCCATTCTGTCTGAGAGAAGACCATGAATGAATGCTCTGGGGGCAGGAATGAAGGACAATACCTTTGAAGAAGAGCAAGGACCTTGGTGTCCTAGAGAATAGAGGGAGGTAAGGTTGGATAAGGGTGTAAATCCATGTTCTAAAAGTGAGTTTAAAGCTTCCTATTGGGTCAGCTAAGTTGCTGGGTCACCATTCTTGAATGAGGAAATTCTTTGGTGGAGATTGAGTTTCCAATTCTCTCCCACTGCTGCCCCAAACTCAATCCATTCTGCCACACTGGAGGATAAAAAGAGAGAATGTAATTGCTTAATGGGATTTAGAGCTGGGAATGACCTCATAGATCATCTGTATCAAGTTGGCAATTTTACAAATGAGGAAGCTGAGAGTTAGGGAGGTTAAGTGATTTGTACCAGGTCTAGTGTGTGGCAGAACCAGGATCCAAACCCAGGTTTTATGGCTTAAAATCCCAACCTCTTTTCTCTATCTCATGTTGAATGGCTGATAGTCCTAAGGATTTCCTAAGGCATATTCCACCTCCAGAGAAGCATCATATATAGTACAATGAAAAGTAGCCAGGGAAACCCAAGTTTCAGTTATTCCCTCTGACCCTTCCTACCTGTGTGACTTAAACTCCCTGGACCTGCTTCCTCAGATGTAAAATCAGGGGGTTGTACTAGATGGCCTCAAGAAATATGATCCTTTGACCTAGGGATACAAGGGTCTTTTCTATTAGCTGCATGAGACTCAGAACCCATAATTACAAAACAGCCAGGTGAGATAGAGGTTTCTCTTTCCCTTGATCTGTTACCGAGTCTGAGACTCAGGTAATAAGGAATGCTGGAAGACCAGTTGGCAAATTTCCCTCTTTGCTCCGGCTCTAGCTCTGGCTTTTTCAGTTAGACATCTGTGGTGAAACAGGAGGGATACTGGGCATGAAGACCCAGGGTTGTGTCCTATACAACTACAGAATTTAGGGCTAAAAAGGACATCCTAGTCCATCCCCCTCATTTTGTAGGTGTGGAGATCTGGTCAAGCCATTTGCTAGCCCTATGACCCTGGACAAGTCACTTTACATCTGTTTTCTTCATCAATAAAATGAGAGTAAAAACACTTGACTGCCTACCCTCACAAGGTTGTTTTGAGAAAAGTGCTTTGTTACCTGAAAGCAAATGCTCTACAAATGGAAGCTGTTAGTGTGAACTGCTATCATGTCGGTATGTGGCCATAGGAAGGTCTCTGGGCTTCTCAGGGGCCTTGGTTTTTTCATCTGAAAGGCTGTGATAATAAAACCTGTCCTACTTTCTTCACAGGGGTGTGAAGGGGCTCAAAGGAGGTACTGGATAAGAAAGTGCTGTGTAAAATGTAAAATATCCTATAAACTTAAAGTAGTAGTGATGATAATGATGGTAACTGCCATCATCATTTATCATGATGATTATAGTTTTACCTCCAGCGTCAAGGCACAGACTCTTTATCCCATGAGGAAACTTACTTCTCAGAAAGGCTGGCCAGAAGCCAGGCCATTCAAGGGGTGTGTATGCTCCAGAATTCTGCTCACTGGGGCACTTAGGTATTAGTTCCATGATAAAGCAAGCAGCATATACTCTCTAATACAGGCTCAGGGTCTCTAGTAGGAAGTAGCAGCTCAGGGTGCAATTTACCAATCTTGTCATGAGCACAAGAATGCTGTGTTAACTAAAGGGTCAGTTAGGACCCAGGAAATGTACGGGTCAGAGTCCCAGCAAGATGGATAGATAGATAGATAGAGAAATAGATATAGACAGACAGATGAGAAATAGAAATTTGATAGACCAGCAGAAATATTCAGACCAAAAGTGCTTATTTAAGGGCTTACTATATGATAGGTACTGTGGAAAATGCTGGGAATACAAAGAAAAGTAAACCATATAGTCCCTGCCCTCAGGGAGATTACATTACATTTCAGAACTCTAGACTCAGGATCTTCTGACTGAGGCAACCTCCTTACTTCAAGCAAGAAGCTTACTCACACACGCACACACACGTGCACACACACGCATGCACACACATACACACACACACACACTCTCTCTCTCTCTCTCTCTCTCTCTCTCTCTCTCTCTTCTGGGGCAAGGGCATAGTTTGTCCAGGGGATGAATTTATGAATATATCAGTCAACAAGCACTTATTAAGTGCCCCCAGTGGGGCAAGAAGATTGTCCAGGATGCCAAGGTTACAAAGATAAAAATGAAATACTTTCTGCACTTAAGGAGCTTATAGTCTATTGTGGGAGACATGCTTTCTCATCTTAATACATGCACACATAGAAGTATATACATTTATAATATATTAATACAAAGTAACTTTGTAGTGGTAGAAACTTGCTGCTTAAGGTATTTAGGAAGATTTCCTGGAATTTTGAAGAATTTTGAAGAAAACTAGAGATTCTGAGATACGGAGGTAAAGGAGGAAGAACTTCTAGGCATGGAAGACTGCTTGTATAAAGGTATGGAGGCAGAAGATGTGATATCATGTTGTAAACACAACAATAAAGGCAGTGTGGCTAGACTAGAGAGTGAGTATGCACCAGCTTGGACAAATGGTAAGCCGGCTAACCTGAATACATCAGGAAGCTGAATATAAGAGAATGTCCTGAATGACATCTCTATCTCCAGCCTACTTCAACTTCTGCCTCAGAATGACTTCCCTGCTGTTCAAGTGTTTGTTTCACATAGTCAATCCCACCCCATGCCACCCCTGCCTCACTCACACCATCCATCATGTTAAGAGCTTCCTAAATGTCAGGGAAGGAATGGAACATAATTCATGGATGTTACAATTCAATTTGTGTGTAACTATGAAGACCTACGTCGCTGTCTCTTGGACCTCTTGGGTTGCCTTGAACAGTCAACAGAAGTATCATTAACTATCCTTGGGTTACATGATTTAAATCTGGAAGGAACCATAAGGATTACCACCTTCATTTTGCAGAGAGGTAAGGTCATGCCAAGGCCACATAGATAGTGAGTAGCACAGTTAGAATTAGAACTCAGTAGGGACAGTTAGGTGGTACAGTGGCTGTGAATAGAGCACCCACTCTGGAGTCAGGAGGACCTGAGTTCAAATCTGGCCTCAGACACTTAACACTTACTAGCCATGTGACCTTGGGCAAGTCACTTAACCCCCATTGTCCTGCCTTCCCCCCCCCCCAAAAGGAGTTTGGCAAGCCCTTACACCAGAGGTGCTAGTCTCCTCTGAACACCACCATACACCCCTCTCACTGGAGTTACTGCCTACTCAATGAGGAGGCCTATTCAGAGAATCTCTCTTACTTGTTGAGGGAGGGGGAGAAAATCTGAAACTCAAGGGATTGTGGAAATGAATGTTGTAAACTAAAGTATATAAACCAATTTAATTTTTAAAAAAGAATTAGAATTCAGTTCTCTGGTCCTCTGACAACAAATCCAGTTCCCATTCTGCTAGAGAGCCAGAGGAGAGACAACTTTGTCTGGGTCTGACTAGATTGAGGGGCAATTCTTTTACCAACATAAAGACTCTTGGGGCAAAGTGTTCCTTCCCAGGAATCCAGGTTCCCAGTGGCTGAGCCTGTCCAATAAACACACATGAAAGGCTTTTGCTCAAGTTTCACAGACTGACTCTTCAGCCCTTGTCAGCTCTCTGAACAAGAGAAAACTTTTATTTCCTTTCCTCAGTCCCCTGCCTTGCCTTTCATGTGGTCTGAGACATCTCGTGGCTCAGGGCCAGCTAAAGAGAGCCAGCCAACAGTGCCCGCCTCCTCTTTCACGGTCCCAGCTTTCACTGCCCAGGGGATTCCCCCATACCCCAAATCCTGCCTACTTGGAAATCTACCTTCTACTGTGTAAGAAGAAGAAAGGGCACCAGGTATTATTAACCCTTTGCCTGTAACACTGAAACATAAAGATGCTAAATTTGTGGTCCCCGTGGTCCGTGGAAGCTTTCAGTCCTAAAATGCTGAAAACTTAAGACATAGCGTGTCACCCAGATTCTAGTTCTGACTGCCACTCAAGAGCTTTGTGACCTTGGGCAAATCACTATGCCTCATAGTACCTCCATGTTTCTAATTTGTAAAATGGGAAGAATAAAACCAGTATCAAAGGAGATCACACAGGCAAGAGCATTTTGAACATTTGTTCTTGTTCTGTCGTTTTAGTCATGGTCAACTCTGCATGATACCTTTTGGGGTTTTCTTGGCAAAGATACTAGAGTGGTTAAGCCATTTCCTTTTCCAGCTCATTTTACAGATGAGGAAACTGAGGCAAACAGGATTTGCCATACAGGTAATAAAGGACAGAAGTAAGATTTTTAACCTATGTTCTCTGTCTCCAAATCTATTGAGGAAATTGGAGTTAAGTGACTTACCCAGGATAACATATCACATAGCTAGTAAATGTCTGAGGCAAGATTCAAACTCAGGTCCTCCTGATTCAAGAGCAGGTGCTGTATCCACTGTGCAGCCTACCTGCTCCACTCTTACTGTGTTCTAAAAGATAAAGAATAGTAGGCACTCTTCTCAACCCTAAGGATATAGTAACAAAAATGAAAACAAGGACAGAGCATGTCTAGCACCCTGATGTTATTACTTCTGTGGAGGTGAAGATGCACCCTAGGTCAAAATGTCAGATTCATAGAATTTTTTATGACTTCTAATGATATGTACTTTTTGTTTGTTTGTATGATTGTTTTAAAGAATGGCTCTCCCTATGTTGCCTAAGCAGAAAATGTAAGCACTATTCAAAGGTGGATCCTGTTCTTATTGGCTGGAGTGAGAAAGGGTTGATGGGCTCTGTTTCAATTCTGGGTCTGGCCCCTCCTTAGGAAACCTGGTACTCAGCTCTAGGGGCTCACCATATTAATGTACAACATAGTGTGGGCACCAAATTGGCTTCACTCAATGCAAGACTTACCTCAGAACTCCTGAGCTCAAGAGATCTCCCAGTTCAGCCTCCCCAGGAGCAGGGATCACAAGTGTGCACCACCATACCCCTACGATGACAAGTACTTTTAAAGTGTTTCATAATTTTTAAGTATACCCTATTGCTAGTTACCCCCCTTTGTCAGTCAAAGAAATAAGATCTTCTTCCCGTGGCTGTTTGCTGGTTGCTAAAGTAAGAAAGCAGAAACTCTGTGTGTGCGCATAGGTTTGGGGCAGGACACTTTGTTCCTGAATCAAGTTAGGCCCATCTTGAAGTCAGCAAGCCAATCTGAAGGAAATATACTCTCCTATATTGTCCTTCCTTCCTAAAGATGGCCTTTTCTGAGAGAACATCCCTCCATGAGCCCCCAGCCAAAGAGTTCTGTCTTCTCAGGCTTAGCCTCTCTGCTCTCTCCTCCTCTCTTCTCCCCTCCCCTCCAAAGCCTTGTCTTTAAGGCTGAATCAAACTCATTGTTGTACCTCCCTTTTCTCCCCTCTCTCCCCCATGATTGCCCTTCACAATCATAAATCTTAATGCCAGGGAAGTTCTTTTGTCTGATTTCCAGCTCTATTCTTAATGAGGCCTCTAATCGAGGGAGTCAGAAAGGACGCTGTATTCTTGCCAGCCTTGGGAGAAAGGGAGAGAGGGAGAGGGAAGAATTTCCCTGTTGTTTTGGGAGTGGGGGTGGCAAGGGAAAAAGATGAAGGTGGGGGTGGGGGTTGGGATGGGGAAAGGAACAAGGTTGGAAAAGAGGGGATTGTGTCCTTTCTGAGAGCTTATGAAATTACTGAGACCGAAGAGCAGGACCAGGGCACCGCAAATTCGGAGGCTGGAGAAGTTTGTCTTTGTTGGCTCAACATTTCCCATTTTAGTACCTCTTTCCTACCTGCTGGCACCTTCTTCTCCAAAATGCTCTTTGACAAAGGTGTTTCCCCTCTCAGAAGTATTTGCATTTTCCATACTTAGAGGTGGGGGTTACACTGGAAAGAGCATAGATCTAACATCAGAAAATCTGGGTTTGTTTCCTCACCCTGTGTAACTTTGGGTGAATCACGGTGCCTTGAGCCTCAGTTATCTCATCTATATAATAGGAATAATAGGTTGTGGTTGTGGTACAGTGGGGAAAGTGTAGGATTTCTAGTTAGGTGAGCTGGGTTTATACCCTGGTTGTGCCACTGGTTATTCAGATGATCTTTGGCAAATCAGTTTCTCTCTTTAGGTCTCATTGTCTTCATCTAGAAAAAGAAGGGGTCAGAGGAGGTGACCTCCAAGTTCCTTAACAGCTCTAAATGGAAACTATCTAGTGTCCAATCCCGAAATTTTGCAGAACCTCCAGACCTTCCTCTTCCTTTCCTAGAGAGAGAAAAGTATTTGGCAAGATCATAAAAGAAAAACGAAGAGAGTCCTAAATAGAGAAGACGAGAGTCCTAGTCTCCTGCCCCCTGCTTCAGTTTTGTTTCCCCTGTTCAGTAGATGTCTCTGAGAGAGGTCTCTGGAAAGCCAAGGGCCAGATTAAGCCACTCTGTGGCTGGGGAAGGGAACAAGGTAGAAAAAGAGTTACTGAGGGTTTGGGATGGGAGCACCAAACACCACATCCGTCCTTCACAATTTTGCCAACTGCTGCGCAACACTTCTACTCTTTGTGATTAGTCTCATATTTTGAAACTTCAGGGATATGAGGTCCATGTGGGTAAAGCCTCTCTCTATGCAGATTATGACTTCCTCCTTCAGCCTTGCCATCCCCAGCTTACTAGTGAGTCCTCATTAGTTTCTGTGGTCAAAAAAATTCAAACGCTGGTGATGAGCCTCTCTGTTAGCTAGGATAATCCCCAGCTAGAGACTTTCTGGATTAGTAGGTATTGTCAGAATTGGGCTCTAATGACACAGTTTTTAAGAACTGGGAAAACCCAATGTATTCTTTATATATTATGAAACAATGGGGTAGGATGTTGTGGGGGGGGGGAATCATACTGTTTTATCATCTCTTTATTCAGGGATCCTTAATCTGGGGTCTGTGAACTTGTTTTAAAATTATTCTGTCAATTATTTCAATAGAATTGATTTCCCTTGTAATCCTGTGCATTTTATTTAATGCATTTAAAAACATGATTCTGAGAAGGCGTCATCAGACTGCCAAAAGGGTTCATAATATTAAAAAAAGAGTAAGAACTCCTGCTCAAAATTTTCTTTCTTGTACACCTTAAATCTCTGCCTAGACATAAATCCCTGGAGCACAGGGATATGTTTTCTTCTTTATCCATTCACAGCCCAGCCCAGCCCAAGACAGAGCACACAGATGGTCAGTAAAAATTTGCTGATGTGACTATATTGATTGTTCAGTAACTCAGTCACTCATCCTCTGACTCTGTCCTAATTCAGTTGTTATGTTCCCTCTTCCATTCTAAAGCCCAGTTACAGTTTATCTGACCTTGTTTCTTAGAAAACAGATTCAGGGGTTCAGCATGTCTTCAAGGTGGAGAAAACATCTATCAATATCTTTCATCCTGGACTGGTGAGAGGGAGGTTCACTACCTGGGTCATTTACTCCCTCCCTACCCCACCCCACTCCACCCCATACCTCTTATCTCTGAACTGCATTCCAAGGGTGGTCAGAGAACTCCCGCCAGAAAACTGACTTCTCTGTGGTTTTTAAGCTCAAGGCAACTTTCCAGTCCTCTTGGTTTCAGCCAACTAAGAAATTCTATCTTCACTAGTCACTAGTGTGGCTTCTGAATTCTCTGCCCAACCAGGGCACTGTCCTCTCCATAGACCTGTCATGTTTCCCCAACAAGTTTCTCCCAATCAGGAACACCCTCCTTCCTCTCTACCTTTCCAAATTCTAATCATCTTTCCAATCCCAGATGGATACTCATTTCCTTTGTGAAGCCCTCTCAGCCCAATTCCAGCCTACAAAGGGGCTGAATTTCATTAGCATTTCTGCACATTCTGCTCCATACCATCTCATCCTTGTCTATATATCACATAAATCAGGGATTGTTAACCTTTTTATGCCTGAATCATGGACCCCTTGGGCAGACTGGTGAAGGCTATGGACCCCTTCTCAGAATAATGTTTTTAAATACATAAACTAAAATATACAGGAATACAAGTGAAAGCAATGATTTTGAAATATAGTTATCAAAATATTTTTAAAACAAACTCATCATTGCCAGGTTGAGAACTGGTATAAAAAGTGTCTCCATGTTCTATTCATGTAAGCCTGCTCATGCTAACTTGATTAAGCACTCTGTATGGGAGAGACTGACTTTCCTCTTTTTATAGCTCCTTATACTGCTGGGTACAGTTTGTGTATGGTTGTTTGAATGTTCTATCTCCCATTAGACTGTAAGCTCCTTGAGAGCAGGGACTGTCTTTTGCCATTCTTTGTGTCTCTAGTGTTTAGCACAAGAATTTAACAAATGTTTATTTTAATTTAAGAAGATCTTAGTTTTCACCACAGTGTGCCTTTCCTCCATTGATGCAGGTCAACTACCCTTCCCCTGAACCTTAGAATGTCTTTCATATAAGATGTTAGAGTAGGTGGAGATCTTAGAGATCACCTAATCCAAGCACTGGATTTTATAGATGATAAAATTAAGGCCCAGAGAAGTCATGTGACTTGCCCAAAATTATGGAAAAAGTAAATGATAAGAGCTGGGATTTGCACTTGAGTCTTCTGATTCTAAATCCAAATTCTTTCCACCACGCTGGATATGATTTCATAAACTGCTGTGACTCTCTCGAATTCCATCACCCAGTGATCAACCTTCTGGTGATGAGAAGACTTAACTAAACTGGTTACCAGACAACAGACAGTAGGTCTGTAAATCCTATTCTACACCTTTCTTGCTATGTAGCAGGTAACTGATTTTGTGCTCTCTGAGCATAACCTTTGAGAACTTACTCAGGCTACCCCTTCACACTAGAAAAGAAACAAATAAGCATTCATTACGTTTCTACCATGTGCCAGGCACTGTGCTAAATACCATAGTATAAATATTACCTCATTTGATCCTCACAATAACCCTGGAAGGTAGGTATTCCATTATCCCCGTTTTACAGTTCAAGAATCTGAGGCAAACAGAAGTAAATGATTTGTTCAGGGTCACACAGCTAGTCAAGTGTCTGAGGACAGATTCAAACTCAGGTCTTCCTGACTTCTGGTCCAGCATTCTAGTTACTGTTTCACCTAACTGCCTCCACTGGAGATGGATGTTAGTGGAGGCTGGGTATACAGAATAGGTTTTTAATCACACAAATGCTTGTTGAATGAATACATGAATGCTTCTAAGTCAAGTTACCTTGTGTTTCCTGCCTGAGACTTCTGGGAGGTTCAGTCACATTTTACAATTAATTATCTGGTTTCTAATGTGTACATTTCTCCTGTCTTGCAGATACACCTCACAGCCTGCTCATATTTTAATGTCTTCCTCTGTAAACTCTATGTATTTTGTAGTCGAGAAGAGTCCTGCACTATCAGACAGGAAATTCAGACTCTGACTCTAACATCTCTGGACTTGATTAACTTTTGGGCCCAGTTTTCTTATTTGTCAAACAGGGATAATAATTTCTATCTGACCTATCTTGAAAGGCTGTTATGGGGAACAAATGAGATAATGGATGAGAAGGTGTTTTGAAAAGAAAAAATAATTCACAGATGTGTGCTTTTAGCAGTGGGTCAGTCTAGGAACTTAAGCAAGCAACTAGCTTAGGAGAGACACAAGCTAGATGGATCAAATTGTGAGTAAGCTGCATAGAAATGATATCTAAGTTCATGGGAGCTAATTAGGTCACAAAGATTAAAGAGAAATAATGGAAGAGGACCTAGTACACAGACTTGAGGTATATCAACAGATAAGGACAGGATATAGACGGTGATCCAGCAAAAAGAAACTAGGAAGGAGCTGTAAGATAGGTAGAAGGAAAATGAAGTGTCACAAAAACTCAGAGAGCAGTGAATATTCAGGAGATGGTCGCCAACAGTGTCAAATGCTGCATAGAGGTCAAGAAGAATGAGGATGGGGGCAGCTAGGTGGCACAGTGAATAGAGTACCAGCCCTGGAGTCAGGAGGACCTGAGTTCAAATCTGACCTCAGACACTTAACACTTACTAGCCATATGACCATGGGCAAGTCATTTAACCCCAACTGCCCTGCCCTCTCCCCCCTCCAAAAAAAGAAGGATGAGAACCATCAGATTCGGTGACTAAGAAGAAATCAATTATAACCATGGAGAAAATAGTGATGAAGTTGGAAGGCAGATTTCAAAAGGCAGAGAAAAGATTATGTAATCTATAATTTTCTTTGAATAATAATTGTGCTTTAAGGTCTATGGAAAGATCATATGGCATAGTAGCCTGACCTCAGATTCAGAAAGACTTGGGATAAGTCTTTCCTCTGACTCATACTAGCAATATAACTCTGAGCAAAAATATTGTTATTGAAATCCTAAGGATTTTACGTCATGGGGACTTCTCCCTCTACTCTCAGAGAACCATCTTTTATAACCAAGATATTTTTCCTTAAAAATAAAGAAAGAAAAGGAAAAAGAAATCCAATCAAACCATCGAAAACAATCTGACATTACATGCAACATTCTGTCTTTGGACTTCTGCAAAGCAGCAGGGTGGAAATATCCTCTCATATTTTTTTGTTGGGGTCAAATTTTTTCTTTGAAATTTCCCACCATTCAATTTTGATTGTCTTGTAGTTGTTCTTTTCATTTGCATTATCATAGTCAGTGCATATATATTGTTTTTATCCCCTCTGTTTATTTCATCAGTTCATGTAAGTCTTCCCATGCTTCTCTGCATTAACCAGGTTCAATGTTTACTCTTTCCCCAATCAACTGGTATATGTTTTGCTTCTAGTTCTTTGCTAACACAAAAGAGCTGCTACGAATATTTTGATGTGTATGGAGTCTTTCTTTTTGTCAGTGACGTCATTGGGGTCATATGTTTATCAGTGAGAACTCTGGGTCAAAGAGTATAAACACTTTATTTGCATAATTCAACATTGCTTTCTAGAACGGTTGTACCACTTCACAGCTCTACCAACAATGCATTAGTGTGTTTATCTTTGAGCAGCCACTCCAACGGTAATTATTTCCATATTCCATCATCTTTGCTCATTTGTACTGGGAACACTGGAGGAATGACTGCAAGGAAGCAAGTTTAGAGCTGGAGAATACCCCTGACCTATCCTTCTACCTTAGGAAAGGACTCTACTTAAACCGCAAATGGAACTTCAAGTTTAAAAGCCAACCAAGCTTCACTCATTAATTTATCACTTACTCGTTTCCTGTGCCACCCTCTTCAATTCCTACTTGTTGCTCTTTCTAGTAACTTGAAGTTTCTAACAATTGAGAAAAATAAGTATTAGGAAACTGGGAAAGGAAGTATTCTCTCCTGGGCTAGAAGAGTCACAGCGGGTGAGGTTCATGTATCAATTCCATTAATTTCTAAGACCGATTTCATTCCCATCCTCCTCCCCAAACGTAGGTAGTGCCAAACATCAATGAACCAAGAGGAACACAATACTAATCAGTCATGTGTATAAATTGATTTACAGCTGGCAAAAAACCAATTTCCTCAGAACATTATGAGACATAGTACAGTGTCTGGCACATAGAGATAATTTAATAAATACTTGCTTGTTATTTGTGGGAGCCAGCCACCATGAACACATAAGGAAACTGAGGCCCATAGAGGTGAAGGCCCTATAGCAACCAAATAGTAAATACAGAAGTAGGAATACAAGTCTCCAGACTCCAGGTCTTGTTTTCTAGTACATGACATTGCCAGGTTATGTGTTCTGATCACATTCATAGAGAAGGCAAAGCTGAGTCAGATCTAGAACCAATTCTCCGTAAAATGACATAGCTGAGGTTTGTCTGTCTACCCTTTAATGGCCTTCCCCCTTTTCATTTCCCTCACATTGTCTCCTGGTTTTCTGGGTCCCCTCCTGCATTGCTTTGACCAAGCCTTCTCTGTCAGGACAGGAGAGGGAAGGAAAGGGCTGCAACATAATGAATTTTACTCTATAGTATATAGTTTTATGCTTATCCATAGCTCCAAACAGAGCAAAAAGGAGGCTCACATGGTTACCTTGCTCCTTGAAATACATGGTAGACCATCAACTCATAGATCTGGAGTTAGATGGCTTTCAGACTATCTAGTCCAATGTATTCATTTTACAGACGTGGAAACTGAGACCTAGAGAAGGAAAATGGTTTGCCTACAGTTAACAGAAGTAGTAAATAGCAGAGCCAGCATTTGATTTTGTGATTCTAGGCTTCTTTATCAGAGTATAAGCTCCTTGAGGGCAAGGGCTGTTTTAATTTTGTCTTCAAATCCCAAGGCTAGAATAGGGCTGGGAGTATAATAAATACTTTTTGAATGATTCCCCCCTTCAGAATGTAAGCGTTCCAAGGGCAGGGGCTGTCTTTCTTTTTGCTTCCATTTGTAGCCTCAGCTTAGCACAGTGTAATAAGTACATAATAAAACTTAATAAATGTTTGCTGACTTGACTGGATTTAATTAATGGATTGAACTTAGATGCTTTGAGTCCAAATCCAAAGTTCTTTCTAGTAGCTCATGAAGGCTTTCCTTGACAGAAAGCATTGTTAAAGACTTTAGCAGGCATATCAAAGAAGCCTGAATAAATAAATCCACTTTCAGGACAACTTCAAAATAAAATAGATGCTCTTTTGACCAAGGAGGGTTGGAATGTTTTTGTACAGAGGCAGAGGTATAGGCTTAATGATCATTCAAGCCGCTTGATTCCAAGAAAAACATTTTTAATTCCTGGGTTTATTTTCATTCTCTAATGAACAGCAAGGTGCTTCTCCCTTTGGGTGTTTGGCAGCTCACCCAGGTTGTACTGCCCTGGAGTTAAGCCTAGATTTCCTGAAAAATCACCCCCAGGTTTCCTCCTAAGATGCCTAATTAAGCAAGCCACTCCTCAGCAAAGATAATATTATACATTCAAGGTCTCCCTCTGCTGGCCATAGACTGGTTATGGCTTCGAGACTTTTTTGTTGAGTTGTTTTCATTGTGTCCCATTCTTAGGGACCCCATTTGGGAGTTTTCTTGACAAAGACACTGGAGTGGTTTACCATTTCTGTCTCCAGCTCATGTTACAGATGAGGAAACTGAGGCATACGGGATTAAGGGGCTTTCCCATTGTAATGCAACTAGAAGGGTCTGAGGCCAGATTTGAAGTCTTCCTGACTTCAAGCCCAGCACTCTATCCACTGTGCTACTTAGCTGCCCTTTTAAGAATTAGATGAGCGTATTTTGAGTATTATTTGAATCATAGATTATCAATGAATGCCAGAGTTAGAAAGGTCTTCAGAGGTCATTTGATCCAAGGCTTCTTAACCTGTTTTATATCATGGACCTCTATGTCACTGGTAAAGTTTGTGGATGATTTCTCAGTATAATGTTTTTAAATGTATAAAATAAAATCCACAGAATTTCCCAGGAAATAAAAGGTTAGTGATGCTGGATATATGAGACAGCTGGGTGGCGTAGTAGGTAGAACCCTGGCCTTGCTGTCAGGCAGTCCTGGTTCTGAATGCTACCTCAGATGCTTCTCAGCTATGTGGCCCTCAGCAAGTCAGTCACTCTTTCAGCCTCAATTTCCTCATCTGCAAAATGGGGCTAATAACAACACCCGCCTAACAGGGTTGTTGTGATGATGAAACGAAAAAAAAATAGGCAAAATAGCTAACTATTTTTCTTCTGTAACTGTGTGATCTAAATACACAGACTCCCCAATCTATCCATGGGACCCCTTTTAGTGTTTGTAGATCCAGGATAAAAATCACTGATCTAATCCATTGCCCCCATTTTATAGATGATGACATTGAATCTGAGGGAAGTGACTTTTCTAGGTTGTTGCCCAGTGAGAAATTAAGTCTCCTACTTCCCAGGCTACTGCTCTTTCCAAATGGAAACAGGGAAGATCTTGTAGGCTGATGGGCTTCAGGACTTGGTTGAACACAATAGATCACATTCTAGCAAATAAGGGAACACCCAGGAAGCTTATGAGGGGTTTTGTGGGTTTTCTGTCTTTAGTTTGTAAATTAAGTCATATTTATCATTTTCCCCTGAACATCTGGCTCAACCACATGACTCATTGCCTTTTTTGCAAGTTTAGGATTCAGGCAGCTTGGGGTTGAAGGGGTGGGGTGGGTAGTTAGTGGTTAGAAACTTAGCCTTGGAATCAGGAAGACCTTGGCTTAAGTACTACTTCTTCCTTTTCACTCCTTCTTCCTCCTTCTTTGTGAGGCAGAGTTAAGTGACTTTCCCAAGGTCACACAGCTGGTAAGTGTCAAATGTCTGAGGCCAAATTTGAACTCAGATCCTTCTGACTCTAGGAATCTATCCACTGTGCCACCTAGCTGCCCCTTAAGTATTTCTGATATATACTAGCTGTATGATTCTGGAGAGGTCACTTAGCTTCTCAGGGTTGAAGGAAACCATTTAAAACTGTAAGTTGTAGTACAGCAGAAAGTATATTGATTTATAATCAGAAGAATTAGATTTAAATCCTACTTCTGACACTACTTGTGACCTTGTACATGTCACTTAAAGGTGACTTTCGGTCTTATTTTCCTTATCTATAAAATGGGGGTGATTTTTGTGATCACAGAGGTGAATGGCCTCTCATTTTCCTTTCCAGCTCTATTTCTGAGCCTTAGTTACAGAGAAGTTGGCAGTCAGCACTGGAGACAGGAGTTTCCATACCAAGAAATCTCTATTTCACTACACAGATGAAATCACAGGTCTAAACAAAAACAAACTAGAGATAAACTTCTAATATATATTTATATCAAAACCTTAACCCAAACACAAAGGGATTTAACTGGGTCAAGATAATAAATCAATATGGATTTATTGGTCATCTGCCGACCACGTGCTGTAGCTCATGCCAAAAGAAGCCAATAATCACTCTGGTCCAAGAAAAGCTCTAGACAATGACACAAGTTACTCTTACCTCACAGGTGCAATTTATTTTGTGTAGTAATTGAACTCCAAAAAAGCTGTGTAGGAACTGAGTTCTTGTCAATTGAATCATTATGGAGTACTGGACTACAAGTCATGAGTCTCTGCCTTGGCTCCATAGCTAACAAATTATTATGACCGTGAGAAGCAACATGACATAATGGGAAAGAACACTGGATCTGGAGTTGGAGAACCTTGATTCAAATCCCACTTTGCCACTTCCTACCTGTGTGACTTTGGGTAAATTGTTTCATCTCTCTAGGTGTATAAAATAGAGATAGTAAACCCTCCCCCTCCCCACCACACTGGGATGTGTGCTGTAGTGCAGCCATGTGAAACTCAAATAAAAACGGGGGCTACTCAGTTATACATAAGGATCCCTGCAGTCTGCACATTGACTTAAAAATATGTTAGTATTGGGGGGGGG
>CM053596.1:226923691-226940838 GCA_028646575.1 Pseudocheirus occidentalis | reverse complement strand
AACTCTAAATTGGGTATCTTGCCACACAGGAGAGTAGGAGGGACAGGGATGAAAGATGGGATGATGGAGGGGAGGGCAGGGTTTGGGGGAGGGTTGCTTGAAGCATACCCTTCTGTAAAGGGACAGGGACAGGGTAGAGAATAGAACAAGGCAGTGGGGAGGGGGGATGGAATAGGAAGAAGGGATATATAATCAGCCTCTCACAATATGTCCACTGTGGAGATGTCCTGAGTAATTACACATGTATAGCCTGTATTGAATTGCTTGTCCTTCCAGTGGGGGTGGGTGACAAGGGAAGAACTGAAAGAATCTAGAATTTAAAGCTCTACAATCAAATGTTTAAAAAAATGTATATATAGATAGATGTATATATATAATAATTATGATATATTATATAATATTAGTATTAACCACATGCAACTGGGAATTAAGATATATAGGTACTGGGGTAGGAAGACTCTCCCCGCCCTACCAGAAAGTTAGAGGGGTGTTGGAGGAGGACAAAAAAGAGAACAGATTGGGGGAGGTGCTTTACAGTGGGATCACTGTTTTGGGGTTGGGAGTAGGGGAAAGATGGGGAGAAAATCTGTAACTCAAAATCTGGTGGAAATGAATGATATAAATAAGAAATAAATCAAATAATTAATTAAAAAAAGAAATAGTAATTATTCTGTGCTTTGATTGGAAAATAGAGATAACTCTCCACATTTCTTTACTATACTAAGCCCTGATTACAATAATCACATTGACTTCAAGGTTTAGTTTATTTTTAATATAAATACCTAAATGCCTCCTATGGTCCAGGCATCATCGTGGGCCTTAAGAATAAGACAAAAATGAAATGGCCCCTCCCCTCAAGTAGATTACATTCACTGCAGGACATTGGGGTGAATCAAAGAACCACAAGATTATAGATTTATAGCTGAAGGCTGTCAAGTCTCACCCCTGTACTTTGCAGATGAAGAAACTGAAACCAAAGAAGTTAAAGGTTATAGAAGTGATAGGACTTAGATTTGAACCAGGACTGGGAGTTGAAACAAGGTCTCCCCACTCCAAACTGAACATCCTTTCTACTGTTTGACTCTCATGTCTACTCAATCCTGTCCTTTTATTTTTTTTAAACATTCCCTAGAAATTTAAAAATGGCCACAAGGAGGAAGAATGATGTTGTCACCCCTGTCATGCGTGAATAGGTCATACAGTTTGTAAAGCACTTTCCACAACTAATAAACAACAGGTGAATGAGGTCCAGCAGGGGTTGTAATCCCTGTTTTGCCAATGAGGTGACTAAAGCTCAGAAAGGTTAGCTGATTTGCCCAACGCTGCACACCTTTTACGGGGAAAGCCAGGACTGAAACTCAAGTTCCCTGATTTTTTTCTTATGGCTTCCCACTACCCCCTGATGCTCCCTAGATATGACTTCAAATATCCTCAGGATATGTACTTCGGAGTACTAACAACCACAATACCAATGAAAGGCCAAAGCAGTTGGAATTGGAAAACTCGATGGCCTGAGGAATACAGATACTCATTGTGAACTCTTTTGGCTACACTGTCAGGTCAAATGAGGGTGACACCCAAGTTTCACTGCAGCTTTGGGGAGAGGGCTGCAGATACAGACAAATGGAGTTCTCTCTGCCGCAGGAGAATCTTTGTATGCATTTGGGGAAAAGGGAAAAGCATTTAAACGGTGCTGAATATGTGCCAGGCACTGCACTAAGCACTTTCACAATTATTATCTCATTTGATCCTCACAATAGCCCTGCAAGGCAGGAATGGTTATAATCCCCATTTTATGGTTCATAAAAATAAGGCAAACAGAAGTAAAGTGACTTACCCAGAGTCACACAGTTAGTAAGTATCTGCATCTAGATTTGAATTCAGGTCTTGCTGAGTCCAGTCTAGTGTTCTATCGACTGCACCAGGTAACTATCTCCCTTTGGAGCTCTGCTATCTTACTAGGGTAGAGAGGTACCTAATGGATATGTTAGACTCGCTCTAGTTGCCCCTCTATGTGACAAAGTTATTTCCTGTCAAGTTAGGACACTTGATATCACAAAGAGATGATAAAAGGCATCCCAACAGTATGACACAGTAAAAAGAGTGCTGTATCTGGATCAGTTCTGGATTCTGGGCAATCTGTATTGTGTGGGCAAATTGCTTAACCTCTCTGTGCCTCAGTTTCCTTGATGGTAAAATGAGAGACTTGACCAGATCGTCTTAAAAGTTCCTTCCAAGCTCTAAATTTAGAGCAGCTAGTGGTGTAGTGATGTCAAACTCAATTACAAATGGATCTCTGCAGGTATCATGCTGACTTAGAAAATCACAAAGGAACATTAACTGTATTGTATTTTTATTTGTTTTGTTCAGCATTTCCCACTTACATTTTAATCTGTCTTGGGCCCCCTTCAGTTTTGTCAGGCAGGAGTTTGATGCTTCTCCTGTACTGGATAGAGCACTGGAGTCAGGAAGGTGTGAGTTCAAACCCAGCCTGACACTTACTAGTTGTGTGACCCTGGGCAAGTCATTTAATCTCTGCCTCAGTTTCCAAAGTGTAAAATGGAGATCATAATAGCCCCTACCCTGCAGGGTTGTTGTGGGGATCAAATGAGATGCTATTTGGAAAGTGTTTAGCACAGTGCCTAGCACATAGTTGGTGCTAAATAAATACTTGTTCCCTTTGTCCCTTCCCTAAATGTAGGATCCTATGATTCAGCAATCACCAGGAACCTTTTTCTGAATTCAGTCCTGGGCTGTAAAACACCACCTATGATGAACACTCTGGAAAGTTCTCTTCTTAATGGCCCTGGAGAGTTTAAAACAAGACTAATCTCAGGATCTCAGAGACATAGAAACCCTCTACATCAACCTCAAACTGACCAGGAGTTCTGAGTGGTTATCCAGCCTTCCCTTAAAGACGTGCTGTGAAAGAGAACTCACTGTCTCTGGTGTAGCAAATCATTCCACTTTGGGATATCTCGAAATGTTGGGCAAGGGCTTTTTCAAGCCTAAATGTGTTTCTTTACAACTTCCTCTCCTGGTTCCTTCTGTAATGATAAAATCATTGGCAGTCTTTGGGATATGATCTTGGTGTCACCAAGAAAGTTATCCTCTAAAGTCCCTCTTTCTTCTTACTGCTAATTTCTGAAATTTTATTGAGATCAAACAAAGCTTTTCATAACATAACTAGAAATAAAACTTCCCCAAGAGAAGGAATGCAGCAACTTATCTTTATACTAATGTGTAAATGATTGAGAGCAAATCTTTTGTAAGAGTAGATTTGTGTAGCAAAGAACCCAACCTAAGCTCCATGAGCTTGCTTTTAAAAAATATTTTGATAACTGCATTTCAAGACAATTGATTTCCTTTTTTAATTTATTAAGTTAAAAACATTATTCCGAAAAGGGTTCTGTAGGCTTAGATAGATTGTCAAGGGAGTTCGAGCCAAAAAAAAGGTTAAGGACTCCTAGCTTAAGGAAAGAGAATAGAAAGGCTTTATAAGATTTATAGGCAGGTGGGAGAAGGTGCCATGAAGTGTGGGGGAGGAAATGGGAGATTAGAGGAATGGAACAGAACAAACGGGGTTTTTAGGGTTCCCCAAACTAATTTCAAGGTTGTGCCACAAGCCAGCCTTAAGAAACAGCGCAGTATAGTAGAAAGAGTACTGGATTTCACAAAGCACCGGGGTTCAAAAGCTAGCTCTGCCACTTAACTACCTAGTGACTCCGGACAGGTCACTTCATATCTTTGGGCCTCAGTTTCCTCATCTCTAAAATAAGGAGGTTGTAGCTAAGCTATCTTTTGGTTCTAAATTCATAATGGCATGATCCTTGCTCTGGCCTGCCCCCACTCCCACCCCACCTACATCTGTGCCTCTCTCTGCTTCCCCAGCTACAGAGCCACAGACCACCAAAGAGAAACGCATCGCTTACCTTGCAGAGCTTCAGAATGAGCCAGCATGCCAGATAGGCAGACAGGGTGAATTTTGCCTTCATGTAGCCATCGGGTAACGGGCTGAGGTACAACTGCAGCCAGTCCAGCTCCTGCGGTACCACATTGCTGCTATCGTCACCCTCTTCCTCTTCTTCTAATCTCCTGAGACCTTCTTCCATGGCAAGCCTGGGGCTCCTGGGGAACTCCATTCCACCCAGGGATCTGCTCCTGCACCTGGTACCCTGTCCTTCCCCTGGAGTGGAGGAAATACCTCCTGGAGCCCTCAGGGGGCCGGCGTCTTGCTTTTCTGCAGCAAGACCCTGTTATCTGCACGCGGAGCTGAAAGTCAAGCGCGGACGGAACAAAGTTTCTGCAGTCACGGGCTTCTGGCCAACTACCCCACTCTCATTGACGAACCCCTCGCGAATGTGCGTGCGCGTGTGTGTGTGTGTGTGTGTGTGTGTGTGTGCGTGTGTGTGTGTGTGTGTGTGTGTGTGTGTGTGTGTGTACAGTTACAAGATAAATATAGCTGGTTAGAAAGCTCCGTCCCAGAGCACAAACACCCCTGCTGTTGCCAAGAGAGTGGAGAAGGAGTCCATTTATTTAAAGAGCTAGTCTGAGCATCACTGGTCCCCTACTTTATTGGGGGGAGGGGGGCAACTGGGAAGAAGCATTTACTTTTGAAGACGCCTTTTTGTCCCCCTTTTGCCAACTGCATTTCCTCAGAACAAGCCCCCGGTTCCTCTGAGCAACCGTGACCCAAGCGAGGATTTTCGCTCATTCCCCAGCTCACACTTTACAATCCTTCATTGTTCAGGAGGCTGCAGATGCTGAGTTTGCGAAGGCTAAATCATTTTTTAAAAGAATAAATGAGGCCTCGGGGGGTGGAAGGAGGCCAAGGCATTCTGGAATGGGGAGCGGACCCATCCGCTGGCCCAAACTGAGGCACGCTGGAGTCCTGTGGATGTGGTTTCCAGCTCCAGGTTCAGAAACATTTCTTGTTTATGTTTCAAGACAGCTCTTATCCCCGACATGCAAAGGAGCTGGAAGAGATGCTTCCTTAGCCATTAATGGCTTGCATCTGCTCTTTAACTGAACATTTTCCAGGACTGTGTGAGAGATTCACACCCATGTAAGGCTCCCCCTTAAGCCTTTGGCGTTTAGATGGAATTCACAACCCAGTAAAATGCCTTTCTGCCGTATAGTGAGCACTAACAGTCCTGGCAATGAGTTTGACCAGTCAGTGCAAGAGACTCATCCTGAGGGGTCAGTGAATTTAAGCTAAGACCATGTGTAGACCACACTAAACTTCTGAATGATTGACCAAGTTCTTGATCTTGGTCTAAATTTTTCTAAAATTTTCAGGGTCCTGCACACATAGTCAATGTGTCATTGATAACTGTGGGGACTCAAGGAAAGTCATCTTCTCTGGGTCTCAGTTTCCTCATCTGTCCAATGATGGTAATAACACCTGACTTACCTGCTAAAGGATGAAGGAGCTAATTAACTAGTAATTGATCAGCCTCTCAAATAAGAAAAGACTGTGAAGTGTGTGAGTTGGATAATGAACAAAAATCTTCCTTGAATCAGAGTTGCTCAGTAGAACTGGGGGCTTGTTCTGAGGAAGAGTAATTAGCAAACAAGGATAGAAAGGGGACTTCAAAAGGACCAGTTTCCTCCCAACTCCCTCCCTAGTCCCCTCATAAAGCAGGGAACCAGCGATCCTGAGGCTGTGGAACAACTGTATGAAGCAATGCTTTAGGCACTGTGAGGGAAGCAAATTATAAAACACGATGTTATCTACATGATCCCTGCCCTCAACTAACTGGGAGTCTAGCAGAGGAGACAAGGAACTCACAGAAGAAAAGATAATGAGTATGATAAAACATTATATGAGAAGCTCCAGCTCAGTGATACAAACACTGAGAGCTATAGAGTTCAAAGTCACAGAGACCCTATGTGCCTGGGAGGTCTTTAAAGGCTTTAAGAAAAGAGGCAGGGTTTGAGCTAGTATGAGAAGGTTCATTTTAAAACTAAAAATGTTACTTTTAGTAATCCTCAGTAACAATATTAAAAGTTCACATTATAGACTTTTAAAAATAAAAGTGTTTCTCTTAGTAATACTCAGCAACAATACTGAAGGTAGCACCTCCATGGCACAGTAGAGTTCCAGGCCTGGAATCAGGAAGATCCTTGAACTTCTTGAGTTCAAATGTGACCTGAGACACTTACTAGCTGTGACCCTGGACAAGTTACTTAACCCTAATTGCCTCAGTTTCCTCATCTGTAAAATGAGCTAGAGAAGAAAATGGCAAACCACTCCAGTATCTTTGCCAAGAAAACCCCAAATGAGGTCACAAAAAGTCAGACTCGACTGAAAAAACTGAATAACAATAAAATAACAATATTAATAATAACTCAGTGTTTTGAGTTATTGTTAATATTAAATAATGTTACATGATACCCAGACAACCTATTGACTTTCTGAACCTTTGACTGAATCAGCCAGGGACTTCGCTGTGTTTGTTGGGCCCAGTCAGTGCATTCTATCTAGGTATATAATCTTTTGACAGGACACATACAAGATTGGTCCCTTGATAATGTCCCCTTATTAAAAATAATGATCCTAGGGGCGGCTAGGTGGCGCAGTGAATAGAGTGCTGGCCCTGGAGTCAGGAGTACCTGAGTTCAAATCCGGCCTCAGACACTTAACACAATAAACTAGCCGTGTGACCTTGGGCAAGTCACTTAACCCCAACTGCCCTCCAAAAAAAAAAATTAATGATCCTAATTACTACTTACAACTCCTAATCAGCAGAGCAAATGGCAGCCTAATCTCCTTAACAATTTTTAACCTTCCACCAAAATGCAACTATCAAAAGTAAAGCAGGGATGATAGGGAAAAAGTTTGGAGCAAGAGAGAGCATCTAGGTGGAAGAGTGGGAAGAACACTGGGCCTGGAGTCAGGAAGTCTGAATATAGCCCCATGCTTATCCGCTGTGTGACTCTGGGCAAATCACTGTCTATCTCAATTTCCCCAGCTATAAAATAGTGATTGTAATAGCACCTGCTTTTCAGGGTTGTGGAAAGATCAGCTGAGATATTTGTAAAATGCTTAATACAGTGTCTGGTACTTAGTAGGTGCTTAATAAATGCTTGCTCCCTTCTGGACCACTAAATTCACTTTTCCAACTTTCCCAGTAACAATCCATCAATATGGGAAGGATCTGTGTGTTTGGCAATGTGAATAGCTCCTGATGTGAGAATTCCCTTTAGTAGTGTAGATCAAATACTCTGTGACTTATAAGTCCTCTGGGGTTTCCTGAAACACATAGAAATTAAATGGCTTGCTCACAGATCACTCAACTGACACGGTGTCAGAAGCTGGATTTAAACCCAGTTCTGTTCTGACTCTAAGTCCTGCATTTCATTTTCTACCCTAGACTGCCCAGGATGACAAGAACAACTCATATTTTCATGGTGCTTTTCAGTTTATAAAGCTCTTTCCTCCCAGAAGCTCCATGTATCATGACTAGAAAGGATTTCTTCTGATTTCAGATCCAGTGTTCTTTCTACAACACCATGCTACCTCCAAGGAACTACCATTCTGGCTCCCCTACTTTCAGATGGAAAGAGCTGGTGCCTATCATGTTGCAGGAGCTGGTTTTGAATGCACAAGGGCTGTCCTGCTCTCCCATATTCCTTCTTTTGGCTGCTGCTTCTCTAAGAGGCATGAGTCTGGAACAGTTCTGACTGATGATGACTCATCCTTGCCCCTTCAGAAAGAAAATGGCATCCACCTCCAGCAAGTCTGGCCACTTGTTGAAAGCTGGGAGTAAGGTCATCCAAAAATCTCAATCAGTGATAGAATTTACGTCCAGGCCTCTGATTTCCTTTTAACATCTATATAGACTTATCCCTCTCTTCCTTCCCCCATGCCCAGCAAACTATATGAAACAGGGCAGGAAGCAATCCACCTCTGTCATAGAAAGAGAATTCATTCAGGAACCCTTGCTTGACAGTGCCCTTATTTCTGTCTTCCCATATTTGACTCTCTGGCCAGGCTAGACCTCTTTCTCTCTGGTCCTATTATTTCTGCTATAGTTGGCTGCTCTGGATTCCATCTATCTCTTGTTTATTTAATTGATGGGATCCTTCTCTACCTATTTCTCCTGGAACTCAACCTCTGATCTGCCAGATCCCACCTGATGAGTCAGATTCTCAATCCTGACTCTTCTTAATTATCTTTGTCCTCTTCCCTCACAGTGTTGTGTAGGTGACGAATTCATGTCAAAGGAACACAACCGGACTGTGTTCTCAAAATGAAAACTGAATGTTTCTGCCCGCAGGTGAGTTAAAGTAGATAGAATATTAATTCAGAAGAATGGTAGTATTGATCTAATCTTCAAATGGGCTAACCTTTGATGATTCATGCAGTAATATTAATAACTGTTATTAATAACATTGATAATTATCAATTATTATTAGTGCTGCTAGTAATACTAATAATTAACACCTCCCTAGGAGAACCAGAGAGCAAAAGCCCAGATAAAGCTTGGAGCCTAGTTATAGTGTTGTAGGCCTCCTGGGCAGTTTCATTGGCTTCTTTGTGTTGCATATACCTGACCACAGAATCCCTAAGAAAGATAATCTGAAACACATGTTCTATGGCTTTGCAGGACCTCCGGGCTGCATTCCTCAGGACTTCTATATCATTCCCCAAAACCTTTTTCATCCTGGAAGATCTTGTCAGTCCAGAAACTCATACCAGGCAAGTACCCCCTGTCCCTGGGGCCCCTTGCTCTGATTAGAACCTGAGAAGCTCCTCCCAGAATCTCCATTTTAGTAAGAAGCTCTAGCCAGTCATCTCTTTACTTCTCACCCAGTTTCATTCCTCTGGACTTTTCCATCATGCCCCTGTGTTGACTACTTCTTTCCCTCTCTCCCCTTCCCATTTTTTAGCTTCCTTTTATGTGTTCTCCTTTAGAATGTAAGCTCCTTGAGAGGATTCTGGGAAGATGGCAGAATAGGTCAGAAAATTCCAAGCTCTCCAGATTTCTCCCACAAACAAGGCAAAATATCTTGTGAACATAGACTGGGTAATAAATAAACAAGAGTTGGGGCAGAGCAATAGTGTTCCAGGGGACAACTGGAAGAAAAATCCCAGGACTGAGGTTTAGTCCCTGTGAAGTATAAACACCTCCAGGCTAGTCCCATTGAAACAGCAAGCGGTAGGCCATGGAAATAGCTGCGTTGGGAGGTAACCTCAGCCCCAGCCACAAAAATTTTCAATTCCAGAACAATAGGACAGTTCCAAAGTCAGAGCAGGGAAAGACTGAGGGAACTTCTGCTCATAATGGACGCCAGGCCCAGTCGTGCTGTGGAGACATGGCTCTGTGTGAGAAGGAACCAGCTCATGCCTGGTGAGCTAAGAAGCAGTAGGGTTGAGATGCTGCTGGCTGTGGACGCTTACAGAAGGCAGAATTCTTGGTTTTGTTTCCAGGCCTAAGGGAAGAACTGAAGGAGGACTTGAGGCCAGAGACATCATCTACCATACTCTAGGACTAGAGGTGATTACAAGTTGCTATTTTTTAAAATAAGCAGATAAAAGAAAAAGAACCCAACCATAGTAAGTTATTGGGGAAATAGAGAAGACTGGGGTTTGTCCTCAGAGAAGGCTACTGGAACAAAAAAAAGTCTTTCCCACCCCCAAAGAGTTATGTCAAATGGTCACCTGCCCGAAAAGAATTCATAGAAGAACTTTTAAAAGACTTCAAAAATCAAATGAGAGAGACTGAGGAAACATAAAAGAAAAAGAACAATCTAAGAAAAAAAAGACTATGAAAAGAAAGTTAACCAACTGGAATCCAGAATCTGAAGGAAGAAAATGACTCCTTGAAAATTAAAATTAGGCAAGGGGAAACCAGCTGAGTTATGAGACCAAGAAATATTAAAAACCAAATATAAAGAATGAAAAATGAAAAAATAAAAGAAAATGTGAAACATTATAAGAAAAACAACTGATCTAGAGAACAGCTCAAGAAGAGAAAACCTAAGAATTATCAGAACACCTGAAAACTACAATCAAAAAAGAATACTGATACAATAATACAAGAAATAATTAAAGGAAATTGTCCTAAAGTGTTTGAACAAGAGGGAAAAGTAGAAATAGAAAAAATATACCCTGAAAGAGATCCTACATGGAAAAACTATAGGAATATCACAGTTAAATTCTGAAAACCCCTAGTGCAAGGAGAAAATATTATAAGAAACAAGAAAAAAACCATATAAATACGGTGGAGTCACAATTAGAATCACATAAGACCTAGCAGCAGCTGTACTATAAGACCTGAGATCTTGGAACACTATATATTGAAGAGCAAAAGAACTGGGATTGTGGCCAAAAATATCATACCCAGCAAAGTTAAGCATAATCCTGAATGGAAAAAAAGTGGACATTCAATGAATTGCCAGACTTTGAGAATTGTATTGCAAAAAGACCTGAACTTAATAGAAAATTTAATATACAAGATCCAAGAGAAACATAAGGTAAATATCAAAGACTAATTACAAAGGACTGAATAAGGACAGATTGTTTACTTTTTATATGAGAAAATGTAAACTGTATGTCTAAGATTATAGTAATTAGGTAGTTAGAAAGAAAGATTATGGTAGAGCTGGGTATGATGTGATTCCAAAAAGTAATACTGTCTAGGAACAGGTAAAAAGAGTAATTATCTCAGACAAATGAGGTGCAAGAGGAATAACTGACACAGAGAAATTAGATGGGGGAGAAGGACTGGTAGTTCTGGAACCGTACTCTCATTGGGAATGGATTAAAGAAGGAACAATACATACATATCTAGAAGGGTATTAAAAGTCTTCTAAATTCATAAAGAAAAGGCTAAGGTGACAGGGAGGTGGAGGGATTTTTATGGGGAACCCTACTCACATCAGATTTTGGTTAAAGGGAGAATAATATATACATTTAGAAGAGAATATGTCTTCTAAATTTATAAAGAAATAAGAGGGTGAGTGAATAGGTTAAGGGGGATAAAGAAGGTTGACTAGATGAATGGTAATAGGATACAGATACATTTGAAAGGCCTTTTAAATTCAGATAGAAATAAGAGGGCAAGGGGAAAGGATAGGGGGAGAGGATAATGGAGGGATCCTTGTAGGAGGAGTAGGTTAAGTAATAGGAGGGCTAGGTAGTACGTGGAAATAAAGTAGAAGAGTCATGAGGGATAGGAAATAACAAATACACACAAATGAAATAAAGATCAGGATAGAATTTATTAGGAAAAAAAGCAAGGGTAGTAATCATGATCTCAGACAAAGTTAAAGCTAAAATAGATTTACTCAAAAGAGAAAAATAGGGAAACTACACTTTTTGTCAGTCATATCAATCAATATTGTTTTAGACCATTTAAAATAATTAAACAGTATAAGGCTGAAATAAGATTGTGGTATAGGAAATGAGTTGATAGATTTAGAAAAATATGGAAAGACTTGGATTTATGAAGGAAGATGTTATCCACCTTCAGAGAAACAGCACAAAGAAGTATAGTGCTGTCTTACATAGATGTATATGAATGTAAATGTGGATAGATGTGCATGATTATAGATATCTATGTATATGTAAGTGTATGTATGTGTGTCTATACATGTTTGCATATATGTATGTATGTTTCTGTGTCTATGTATATTGTGTTGTATATATAAACATACATGTATAAACACATTTTATATACATATATATGTATACATATATATGTATATATTTACATTTAATTGTAGCCTCCTTAGAGGGAGAGACGTGGGGCGGGGGAGGAGGAACAAAGTAAAAAGTGCACAGCAGAGAACAAACTAAAATATACAAGGAAGTAAAGAAAAGATGTACAGCTCTGAACACAATGTGTACTATTCATTACGTAGGCTTTCTTGAAATGGAAATTTATTGCTTTATATTTTGAATCTTCTAGTTCTGCTGTGCAAATGGCCATTTTTTTCTTTTGTTATTTTGTATTTAAGTTTAAAATTTTAAAAATTAAAAAGAATCTAAGCTCCTTAAGAGTGGGGACTCTCTTTTTGCTTATATTTATATTCCCAGTGCTTAGCACAGTACCTGGCACATATTAAGCACTTAATGAATGCTTGTTAACTGGCTGGCTGACTCATTTTACAGATGAGGAAACTGAATCCAGAGAGATTAAGCAATTTGCCCCCAAGATCACACAGGTCTTTAGTAGCAGAGGCAGGGTTCAGCTTTAAGTTCAGTGCCCTTCCCATTATATCTCCCCCACCCCCGACTATACCACTGTACCTCTATTATGGATTGTTATCTAATTATTCCACATATTCAAATATCTTCCTGTGCTTTTCCTCCTGATCTTGTCCTAGTGTGGTTGAGCTGGAGCTGAGGGCAGCATGGAGTCACCTAAACTGGGGAACAAGGAAAGGGCAGATATAGAAGGTCTCACAGACAAAGAAAGACCAGAAGTATGAGGTTGCCCATGTGAGCTGGAATTAACCATTGAACTGGTAATGTGGAGATTGAATTAAGGGGTTAGAGGGAGGAGGCAGTTTCTGAATCAGGAATAGGAATCATCATTCAAATACGCAAAGGGATCTGTGATCTCACCAATTTGTATGTTTCCTCCAGTGATGCAGATTGCACACTATTCATGCCTACCCAACCTATGTGATGCTAGTCCATATCATTTCAATGTTTACCAAAGATGATCCACCAAAAATGTGCCAGAGGCTTCCCTCAGTTTCTTCTGACATTGAGAGGATATGAATGGAGTACTTAAACTGCCCAGTTCTATATAACATCCTTTGCCCTCATTCTACAGCCAGCCTCTCTTATTTTTCTATCACATGTTTATCTGACATTCTTCTTGTAAGTTCTTCATTCATTATATATCACAGACTGACCAATCCCACCATAGGCCTCTCCATTGTGCTCCATATAACATTCATATTCACTTCTTGGAGTCTGTTATATTCCATGTTTTACAGTTATACAATAAAACCAATAGAATATTGACATTATTTTTTTAAATGTTTTGTTTTGCTTTATACTGTGAGAAGTTTGGGATCATTAAAGGAGTTTTGTAATTTCCTGAAAGCAATTCATCCCCACTTAGTTTCCCCTGCTTAAATCTGGTCCCACCTCATCCATTTGTACTGTCTGTTTCAGATAGACATGATGATGGCGAGTTTCGTGGCTGTGCATTCAATCATATGTCCAAACTGGGGTAAGAACATTCATCATCCACTTAATTCATTCTTGTGTGGATGGTGAAGATAAGCCCTTCTCTTTAGTCAGGGTCTCTTTCAAGAGTCTTCAATGTTCCATAAATTAATGCAATAGTATAATATCTTCAAAAAGGAGTATTAGGTCTTTCCAACCACAGGGAATTCCTCTTTAATTTGAATTCATATAGGCCGGTAAGAGATGAGATTTTTGTTCTATCATTTTTGGGGTACCTTCCTCTCCTCCAGATACTTCATGAATCAGTCTTTTATTTCCAGCACAGCTCTCCTTTATGTACACATTGTCCAATCTGGTTGCTTTTCCTGCTTTTGTCCTTTGAATCAGCAAGCCAAGAATGAATCATACTTGAATCAACAGAGCAGGATTAGGAACTAGAAATAGTAAAGCTTCCATTAATTAGAAGACTGTTTACCAGAATCCTTGTTTAAATTACTATTCAATTCTGTAAACATTTATTAAGCATCTCATTTGTGCCAAGGGGATAAAAAAGTGAAAAAAAATGAAAACCAAAACCATAATTACTGTCCTCAAGATGCTTCCCATTTCCTATATAATCTAACACCTGTAGTTGTACCTGAGATACTTTGTTCATGTACTATGTGACATTTGAGACATTGCAGTAATGACAACAATTGGCTGGTATGCTGCCTTCTGCATTATTAGTATAAAAAGGCAGCGTGTCACTATATTAGCATTAACATCAGAAGTATCCATCAGGCAAACAGCTCTGCTGAAGCCACCAAACTACTGACCTTGTTTAAATCTCTCAGGCTCATGTGTGAAGATTTTCATACTACATGCCTATAAATGGTGACTCTAAGCAGTTTTAAAATCCATGATGGTTGGTTTCTGAATTTTAGCTAGTGATTGATTTGGAATATCACTCAAAAATATTTAAATTGGGAAATCTATTACTCCATCCCTCCCCCACAACTGGAATTTCTTCTTTATGACAAAAGATCTCCATACCCAGTGCTGGTCAACAGGGCACAGTTAATCAATGTATTGTGGATACATAGCTTATGGGACATAGAGAAGATGAAATGCAAAGTGTTAAGCACTCTTACATGTAGCCATCCATTCCAACTGTCTCCCCAAAGTCCTTCCCATTCATTGGGTAAAGGCAGGGGATTTCCAAATCATCCTCTACCTGCAAGTGTGGAGAGGTAGCTGAGGATGGAGTTGGGATGAGAGGTGGGGAGAGAGTGTGTATATGTCCCCAGAACCCCAACAGAAAAAAGGGAGACAAAGAAGTACAAGAAGGGAGCTGGGTCTCTCCCCCACCCTTCCCAGCTCACAAATAGGCTTGGACTTGAGACAGCTTGGACATTCTCTGGCACTCAGATCCTCTTTCCCTTCCAGTTTCTGCTTCTGCTCCTGGATCTGGGTCCGCTCTGCAGTGCTAGTATTGGCTTTTTGACAGATAGAGGCTGAGGACTCAGCAGCTTGTCCTACCCAGAAGCCTTAGCCTGATTGTAGTGGCTCCCCATTCCCTTTGTCTCGCATGGCAACCCAGGGGACTAATTCTCAAAGTCAGCTACACTTCGTCCAAATAGTGGACAGGAAGTCTGTCCAACTTTAGCGGCTCTCTGATCCTTGTGTCCCACACGGAGGACAGAAAGTATTTCTCAAGAGCAAATGAAAGGCAAAAATACATTTCTGAGAATTGTGTGCCCACACATAGCTCTTGTTGCTGCCTGGTGTCCCACAATTCTGTTTGTTCTTGTCCTTTGCATCCCAATGGCCTAAAACAATGTCTTTGCTATAATGAATGCTTTGATGAATTGATTTGGGAATTCCCAGGAGCCTCTCATATCACCAAAAGGAAGGAACTTGCACAACCACACACTATGTAGTGATACAAATAAGCACAGAAGGTGATGTGGGCAAAAAAAGAGAGAGAGGCCCAGAAAAAAAATACTAGGGAAATGTAGGAGATTAACTGGTAGGTCAGGAAAGGCTTCATGAAAGAGGTCACAATTGAAGAGAGCCCTCAGAGAAGAAGAGGATTTTCCTGGGCAGACGTAATGAGGGAGTGTGCTCCAGGTATCAACAATGCTATTGTTTTTGTTTTTAATTTCCAGTGCTCTTCTTTTAGGAGAAAGAAGCAAATAAGGGGAAATGAACTAAGATGAATTTGCTTTATTCAATAAAGCACCATGTTTCTGAGCCCACACCACATCTAGTCATGTCTCTCCCATTTTCTCCATCTCCAGACACAGGTGACCTTGGGGGTATTGAGAAACTCTCAGTTTACAAAGACTGGTCTATTAGAGTCATTGGGTTGGACAACCTCAACAGGGCCTGAGTACGGCAAGTATACAGTCATTGATAAAAATAAATATAATGACAAAAGATTTGCTACAAGTTAAAGCTGAAACAAAAAGGATCCCCGATTAGCCCTCAACTGATTAAAGGAAGAATTTAGTTCAGTCAAACTGCCCTCTTCCTAAGCATTCTGTTTATTGACAGCTGTACTATATGAGGCCTAAATCTCATAGGACTGAGGACAAAGCCAAACATGATAGCTCTTTGCAGAGAATCACTTTAATTCTGTAACTCTTCCCAGCCTCCACTGGGACTGAAGCAGAATGAAACAATGGGATTCAGCCCAAAGGGCAGGTATAAGCAGACTGAGGTCCCACACCTGGGCCAGGGAGCAAGGTTAGGAAGTCAGGCAATAACAGATGTGTCTGGAAATGAAATTGAATATTTGGCTCCCTGCCCTCCACAGCAGGAAGTCATCAGTACTGACCTTTCGTGCCATGATTTGAAATAGTTCAATATAGGCAATAAGCAGAGACCTTAGTCGAATTAACAGACATGGGAGGATTATCATTTTCCCCAGCCTCAGATCTTGATTTACTCCTGGCATCACACATTTAGCTGGGTCTCACTCTGGATGTGTCTGGTATTACCCAGCCTGCATGTATTTTTACTTGCTTTTCTCAGCAGGAGCTGACAGAGCTTGAAAAGTTCATAGATCTAATTCTCATTCTATGTTAAAACTAAAGAATAATAACATAACTTGCATATATGTAGTGCATTAATGTTTAAAAAATATTTTCTTTACAACAACTCTTTGAGGTAGGTACTGAAAGTATTATATTCTGTATTTTGCAGATGAAGAAAATGTCTCAGAGATAAAGTAAATTTGCCCATAAATACCAGCAATCAATACCACAGAGGCTGTCTCAAAAGTAAGGCTGGTGTGTGCAAGGGACTGGGAAGGGATTGGTACTAATAGGCACAAAAATCTACATTTTTCCCCCTTTGGTGATTTTCTTTAGATTTGAAATATGTCATGTTTGGCTAATTGTCCTATTCTCAAGGAAAAGTGAGGTCACAAATTTCTGTCTCAATGCAGTTCCAGTCTATAAACATTTATTAAGCTCCTACTAAGGGTAGGAACTATTTCCCAGAATCACAGAATTTAAGAATATGTCAGCAGCCATAGAACATAGCAGTTCAACCCATATTCAAAAGAAAATTCCCACTATAACATACCCGACAAATGATCATTCAACCTCTGCTTGAAGACCTCAGGTGAGGAGAAATTTATTAAATATTGAAGCAGCCCATTCCACTTTTCAACAGCCCTAATTAGTAGAAAGTTTTTTTTCTGGAAATCAAGTCTAATTTGGCTTTTTTGCAATTTCCCCCTGTTGCTCATGGTTCATCCCATTGTGGTCAAGCAGAAAAATATATTTTTTCCACATAACTGTCCTTCAGACATTCAACTGAAGACACAGCTATTGTATCTCCACCACCCCGTCCTCTTTTATCTAGGATAAACATTCCCCAGTTCCTTCAGCTGGTCACCCTACATCTTAAACTGCAGCACCTTCATCATCCTGGTTGCCCTCATCTGAACATTCTCCAATTTATCAATGGTCCTTCAATCCTGGTCCCCTAAACTGAATGCAATACT
>CM053596.1:226906941-226923191 GCA_028646575.1 Pseudocheirus occidentalis | reverse complement strand
AGAGCTCTATATATTGATCTATCTCTTTCTAGGGTACAGAAGAACTGACAGGATTTCTAAATATAAACTGATTTCCTCTTTAAGGAAGTCTTAAATTGAGGAGTTTGTACAAAAAGTAGAATGGAATTATCTCCTCTCCTTTACAATAGAGATGATTTTGCTCAAGTGCACTCAAGTTGAGAACTGCCTAAAAGGTTGAGAGATATAGATTTGTATGTTCTAAGTATCCAACGTTTTCATTATGTCGGTCATATTATATTTTGTATGTAGAGTGTAATGCATTATGCATTTTGTTTTTTGTTTTCAGTGGCCAAATATCCAGTATAAACAAAGCTGCATATTAAAGTTAGTTCAATCCTGTTCCATGTACTGTCTGTTTAATATATGTTTTCTTGATGTGTTTATTTTCATGCTATCGGGTCATGATAGCTTTTCTTGGAAATAGACTGGAACTTTTGCCTTCCGGAATTGCATCCTTTTGACTTTTGAACAGTCAACGACAAGCATCTATTAAGTGTCTAAGATTTGCCAACCACTGGGCTAAGCATTGGGGACACAAAGATAATCCTTACTCTCACAGAGTTTACAATCTAATGGAGGAGGCAACATGCAAATAATGCTGTGCAAACACCATATATATAGGATAAGATGTTAATGATCAATAGAAGGAAGATACTGGCATCAACATGTATTGGAAAAGTTTTCTTGCAGAAGATGAGATTTCAGCTAGGACTTAAAGGAAAGCTGGGAAGCCAAGAAGCAGAGATGGGGAGGGAGAGAGCATGGGAGGGATAGTGAGTGGGGTAGCCCAGAGTTGGGAGATGGGGTATCTAGTGTGAGGCAGGAAAGTCAATGTCATTGGGCTATCAGTGATTGTTGTATGCCTTCAGTGAGGATGAAATCAGCATGAAGGTCAGCTACTGCATTGATGATAAATTATTTAACTTGAAAAGGCTATAAGCCAAGAATAAAGGGGAGGGAGAGTTGGTGTGTGACCTTTTGTTTGCATGTAATTGTGTACTCAATGCAGTCTCTGAGGTTGAGTGGCTTGTGCTAAATTTGGCCTGACAATTAACACCAAGAAAAGAGAGGTTCTCTACCAGCCAGCACCACACCTCCATTCATGGTCACAGCAAATAGAGAAATTTTGAATTCTGTGGATAAGTTCACTCATTTTGGCAGTATACTTTCCAGGGATATACACACAGATGATAAGGTAGATATATGCATTGCCAGAGCTAGCACAGTATTTGAGAGGCTCAAAAGGAAAGTATAGAAGTGAAGAGGTGCCTACCAAACTGAAGATTTAGAGAGCCATTGTGCTGACCTCATTGTTGTATGCCTGTGAAGCTTCACAGTGTACTAGTGCCATTTTAGTAAACTGAAAGGCTTCCACCTGAATTGTCTTAGGAAGATTCTGAAGATCATCTGGCATGATAAAATGCCAGATATTGAGGCCCTTTCTTGAGCTGAACTGCCAAGTATTCAACCTCTGCTTTAGAGAGCACAACTTTGATGGGTTGGCTATGTAGCCTGAATGCCAAACTTATATTTGCTTAAAAGACTATTTTGTGTACAAGGCAAACACTCACATGGTGGTCAGAAGAAGTGATATAATGACACTCTCAAGGTCTCTATGAAGAATTTTGGTATTGATTGTGAGATAAAGATACTAGCACAGTATCACCCAGCATGACACACCCACATCAAGGAAGGTATTGTGCTCTATGAGCAAAGCAGAATTGCTGCAGCTCAAAAGAAACATCAGATGTGCAAATTTAGAGACCTTTCCACTCCAAATGTAGTGTAGACTATCTGTGCCTAACCTGTGGTAGAACCTTCTGAGTTCATGTTAGTTTCATTAGCCATAGTTGGACACACTGTACTTTGATTGAGACATAATGGTGTCATTTTGGTCTTCTTCAAGCATGAAGGACAACAGCCATGTGAAAGGTGTGAGGATTAAGAAGAACTGAAAGGTAGGACTAGGCCAAGTATGGAGGGCTCTAAAAACCAAACAGAGGATTCTGCATTTGAACCTGATGCAATAGAAGTCATTGAAGTTGATTGAATGAGGGAATAAAAGATGTGATATGGTCAAACTGGGACTTTAGGAAGATTGATTTAACAGCTAATTGGAGGATAGATTGGAGAGGGAAGAGACTTAAGATAAATTGTCCAGCCAGCAGGTTACTGCAAAAGTCCAGGTATGAGGCGATGAGGACCTGCATTGGAGTGGTGGTGATATCAGATGAGAGAAGGGGGCATTTTCAAGAACTATTCTGCAGGTATCAATGATAGGTCTTGGTAGATGATTTTAAAAAGGGGGCAAGAGTGAGGAGTTGAGGATGACTGTTGGGTCTCTGATACCTCACATGGGGTGAGGTGATGGGTTGAACGGTTCTCAGCTAACAGGAGTGCACGTGATCACCTGGGGGTGGAATGCGAAGGCTGCACCTGTTTGCGATAAGCAGGATTATCTCTCCACTTTCGGGGTGATGCACGATTGGATCAATTGGATCGCTATGGAGAGGGCATAGCTGGGGAGGGGCCCTAAGGGGCCCTGGAGAAAGGACTTAAATACAGGCTACCTGGAGGCAGAGGGAGTTCCAGCCACACCCGGCATAGAGATTGTACTCTCAGTAAAAGCTAGAAGCAAGTCCTGTGTCCTGAGTTTTCTGTGCAGCTGTTTCTCCCGGAGTAAGCGGGAGCTGGGGACGCCCGAAGCCTGTTGAGGAAGGGTATAGGGGAGACCTATACACCCTGACCCAAAAACCGTAGCAGATGACATTTAGGTTGAATGATGGATTTGGACCCAGGTCCTCAGATTCCAAATATCGTACTCCTTCTCTTACACCTAGACTAGTGATTTCAGAATTTCAGGAAGCCTTCTAATTTCCTCAAATGACTCCTTTACCTGTTCTACAGGTTCTTGCTCCACATTCCTTTAAGAGGTTAATCATTACACAGAGAAGACTTCTAGGAACCAGCTGAAGTATAGTAATTTACATTAATATAGAGTATAAATAAGTGATATCAGATCTCCTTGGAGACCAGGTATGTTAGGATTAAAAGACAGGGGAGCAAGAATGAAAGTATAAATTTACTAAGGGGAGTGTCCTCATAAAGGATGGAGAATAATACAGAAATGAGTGCTTGTGGTGAGCTGCCACCAGGACAAATTTCTCTGGTTTCACAGTTTTATAGACGGCCAGTTTAGGGTAGCTATTTGGCTTGACCATTTGAAATGAATAAGCCAATTCCAATTAATTAGCTTGATTGATTTCTCCTCTGACTTGACCAAATTGGCTAAATCACTTGCAGATGTTCTTGTAGTGACCCATCAAAGAGGGTTCACATTTGTCTGGAGAGAAGTCTGAGCCTACAAAGGACAGCTGTGGACCAGGAGGAAGGTACATCTGTAGCTTCTTTTCCTAGGAATGAAAGGATTCTAATAACAATAATTCATACTTCTATAGTGCTTTAACATTTACCAAAAATGCTTTCCTAGAAATGACTCTGTGAGGTAGATGTTGCAAATATTATTATCCCTATTTTCTAGAGGGAGAAATAGAAGCTCAGTAACTTGCCCAAGGTCATACAGCTGGTAAATGATGGAGCAGGGATTTGAACTCAGGTCTTATCTGTCTCCAATTTTAACACACTTTTCAGTGAACCATTGTCTACAAGAGACAGACTTGTCTAGGTCATTAGCAGGTATAATTTGCTCTATAATTGATTGAGTTTGCCTTATTCTATCTAGCTCCTACCCCAATTTGGAAGGTTGATTCCTTTCTTCTATTAGTAATATGATGTGTGACCGTGAGCAAGTTACAACTTCTCTGAGTCTCACTTGCTTAAATGCTAGTTGAAATTATTAGATTAGGTAATTTATGAGGGCACTGCTAGCTCTAATGATTTGTGAATATATCTGAACTTAAAATTTTATCTATCCTTCAGTGCCCAGCACAAGCTTGCTTCCTCCATGACACATTTCCCGACTCTTTTCCCCTCTCAAGATTTTAATTTTTTAAATTGTGAACTTGACAACATCAACAAATATGAACACTTTCTCCTACAAAGAACAGAAAAAGAGAATTCTATATGAAACTGAATTTATATCATGTGTTAACTTGAGTTTTTAAAAAGATTTACAAAGGTTAGTTCTAAAGCTGTTCTACTTGTCTGTCTCTTCCTCTGAATTTCCATTTGTTCTCTTCTGTGCATTTAAAAAATTTCATTAGCCTCCTTTTTTCCCCATCACTACCATTATTCTTCCTCACCAATTCCTTCCTTCAGAAAAGAAAATTCTCTTAGAACAACAAAAAAAATAATAAAGCAAAACAAATCTACATTTGCCATGTCTGAAAAGGTATGTTTCATTTTGCACCTTGGATTCATCACCTCTCAGTTAAGAGGTAGAAAGTCTGCTTTATCATTAGTTGTTTGAAATTATGGCTGGTCATTGCATAGTCTAGAATTTTGAAATCTTTCAAAGTTGTTTTTATTCACAATGTTATGGATCATTGTATAAAGTATTCTCATGGTTCTGCTCACTTTACTGAGTGTAAATTCAAACAAGTCTTTCCAGATTTCTCTGAATTCATCCCTTTCATTATTGAGTTCATCAGGTCTACATTAATTTGTAACTTTTCTGAACTCCTGAAGAAATGTCTTGTATTATTCATTTGTCTCTGATGTTCTGTCTGTTTTTGTAATCTATCTTTTCCTTCTTATCTCCCTAACTAGACTGTAAGCTCTGTGAATCAAGGCCCATATCTTTAATGCTTTGCAGCCCCCAGTGAGTGCACCAAGTAGAAAGTTATGTACTTGGTATCCCGTACACATTTTGGTGACTGAACAATGAATCACATTGAACCACAAGAAATCAAGGACAATTAGGTAGCTTCTTACTATACTCATAGAACTAGAACAGGAAAGTCTGGCTCATTAACTTCTTCCTCTTTCAGGAAAATGACAAATGTTGGTGGAAGGTGTGGGAAAACAGGCACATTATAATGTACTATTGATGGAGATATGAATTGACTCAGTCATTCTGGAAAGACATTTGGATCTATACTCCAAAAATCAATGAATTATATATACCTTTTGACCCAGCAGTATCATTATTAGGCCCATATCCCAAAGAGATCACAGGAAGAGGGAAAGGACATATATGTACAAAAAATATATATCAGCTCTTATCATAATAGCAAAAAATTAGATATTAAGGGTTGTTCACTTTTGGGGGAATAACTAAATTATGGTATATGAATGTAATGGAATATTGTTGTGCCATTGGAAATGATGAAATGGACAGTTTCAGAGAAAACTGAGAAGACTTCAATGAGCTGATGCAGAGCAAAATGAACAGAACTAGAACAATTAATTCAATGACAATATTATAAGAAAAACAGTTTTGAAAGATTTGAGAACTGGGATCAATGTCATGCCAACACTAGATTCTAGAAGAATGAGGATAAAACATGCTACCTACATACTGCTTGAGAATGGATGGTCCTAAAATGCAGAAAGAGGCATATACTTTTAGACACGGCCAATGAAGAATTTGCTTTGCTGGGCAATGCATATTCATTAAAAGGATTGTCTTTTTTTAATGGTTCACTGAGAAGGGGAAATAGGAGAGAGAGATAAATGCATGTTTAAAAAAACCAAACAAACACCTTCCTCCTCTTTTCAGGTGACTAAAGTGCTGACTGCAAAATTTTCTGCTTCAAATGAGAGCCTGTCATCTGCACACCTGGTAGAAAGGTTTAACAGGAGGATGAATCAGCACTTCCAAAGGGTGGTGAGGATGGGAAGTCTGGACAGGGACAATGAGTGACACCCAACCAATGAATATGTGTATTTTGTCTACACATTATACCCAGCTCCTCTTCCCTAGGCTAAAAGGCAAGGCTGGTCCTCTATATCGTCAGAGAGGGCCACAGCCTATGTGGTTTAATAAGAGATGAGCTATGTCTACTTGCTTGACAATATTTCCTGAGCTGACTAATCCTGGCACCATCTTCCATTATTATTTGACCCATGATCCCAACCTTCAGAGTCTCTTTGTGGCAAGAAGGCTACTAAAAGAATACATAGATACCTTGTCAGCAAAGAAGGTTTATCCCTTTTCCACTTACACAGAAGAGTAGATTAGTCTCCTATATTATGTAGTTGTCACTTTGGAAAGCATAGAGCAGGATCCTAAAGGGTTGGAATATGGAGCACAAAAAGGTCAATTTTGATTGGATGTAGGGGACGGAAGGAGAAAGCCAAGAGATGGGGAAAGGTCCAAAGTATGGGATACCACTAGAGGAGAGCAGATTTGGGTAAAGTGCCACAGTGGAAGCAGGAGGAAAGGAGGATAGGGTAGGTAGCTGACAGCATGTGGTGATCAGGAGGCAGAAGGGAACAAAACTTTACATGAGACAAGCTTTGCCTAGTTCAAAATTGCATCTGGGAGAAGCCCTGGCAAAGTACACATATTTGGGTGAATGGGAATGTGTTGACTATGTCCCATGAAACCAGGATTTCTTTCATAGCACTAGAAGGGTGTGTCATATTGTTTAACCCTCTATATGTATTTTTGGCCACAGCACATCAGTGTCTGATCCACCCTTTCCTGTAGTCTTGTGAGTGAATGGTGCCCAGAGTTACCCATGTAGTATGAGTTTAGGGGCACTGGGAAAGCTCCTCTACCAAGAATAGCCTTGTAGCATTGACTACTAGATTGAAATACTTCTGTTTACTTTTTCACGCTGCCTGACACTCTACCTGTCATTCTCTTGGCTTAGTCACTGTTGTCTTTTAAAGTGCTATTTCCTCTGTCAGGGTTAGGGCTAGAAGTCTTTTGCATTTTGTTATTGTTGAGTCATTTCAGTCATGTACGACTCTTTGTGAGCTTTGAACTCGGGAAGATGAATGAGTCTTCCTGACTCCAGGTCTGGCATTTTATCCACTGTGTCTCCTAGCTGCCCCTTTCATATTTTAAGGTTTACCTATAAAAAGCAGAAAGCAAGAAAGCTAGAATGAACTTTAAAGATTTTCTAACCCTTCTTCATTCATGCTAAAAGAGGAAAACTTGAGACTCAGACAAAGGGATTGACTTGCCCAAAGTCACATAGATAAGAAATGATAGAAACAAGATTTGAACCCAGGTCTTCTGACTTTAATTCTAGTGTTTTGTTTTGTTTTCCATTCTGACACTTTCCTCAGTCCAATGATAGACCTCTCTGGAAGTAGGCTTCTTGAGAGGGGTAGAAAGGGACAGAGATAATTTTGGAGCCCAGGCCACAACAGAACTGAGTGGGGAAGCCCAGTGCAGGACTCTGGGTAACCAGAGCATAGGCCACTGGGTGGTCCCTGGGTGTGTGCAGAAGCACACGGGAAAGAGAGAGGCCATCAGGAAGTGAGAGGGATGTAAGTCATGATTTTAGATCTGGAAGACATATTGCCTGATCCCCTCATTTTATGAATGAAGCAAATTGGAGAATCCAAGTGATTTACCTACCCAATGTCACTCAAAGTGCACCCAGTGCAGTTCTCCCAAATCAAGCATTTTTTCTTCTTCTTTACCCGATTATATGGCTTATCAAAGACAAATTTTACCAGCTTTATGATTTTGCGGAAATTCTCCAGATTCTGGGCTCTTCTCATGTCCATAACTGCAAGACCACTGGAATGCAGGACTTGGGAGTTTTTGAAGTTCTGCCCTTGGCCAACATGTGCATGAGGGTCTCTGAGTGAACACAGTACTTGGAACTTGGAGAATGAAGACACATGGATGCAACATTTCACAGGCTTCCACTGCAGGCTGACTTCAACGACCCTCCAGGGAGTGTTTTGGTTTGGCAGGAATTTCTGAGTCAGTCTCCATAACTGTTCATTCCTCACCCCCCCAAACTGTAGAACTGTCAGTCTTAAAACAGTTCCAGAACTTGATTTGTAACGAGTGACATCATTACAAATGTAACGAGAAAATGGGGCCCAAGAGAGGAAGGAAATTGGACAAACACCTTCACCTCTATCCTGATTTCCTGCACTCAAGGTTTTTGGTTCCACTTGTATCTCACTGTCAAAACTTTTCCTGATGTTTACATTGATTTTAAACCAGCCAAAAGCATCATTTAATCCAGAGTGAAATCTCAAGTTGAAATTCATAAGAATATGCCTCTTTTCACTTTGCAAAATGATTTACAATCCATTATCTCACTTTATCCTTAAGATGTTAGGAAGTGTAGTAATTATTATTACTATTTGACTGATGAGGAAATTGACAGACACCCAGAGAGGCTGAAATAGCTTGTCTAAGGCCATATGGTTGGAACTGGTTGAACTGAAACTAAAACCTACATCTTTTAATCTGTCCCAGGCTCTGTACTGCATTTACTGACTTATATGGTAATTAATATCCTAGGTTTCTGTAGTCTTCTGTGGGCTTGACATGAGCAGAGGGCTAATGATGATGATTTCAAAGTAATACTTCTATATAGGATCATTCTGAAAGCTTATTAAAATTCATATTAACATCCTTAACCTTTCTTGTGTCATGGAGCTTTGGGGCCATCTGGTAAAGTCTACAGACCTCTTTTCAGAATAATGTTTTTTTAAATGCATAAAATAAAATACATAGAATTGCAAGGGAAACCAATTATACTGAAGAACATTTATTAAAATATAAAGAAACAAGTTTAAGGGTCCCAAGTTAAGAATGCCTATGTTAATGGAAGGATTGGTGTCTTAAAAATGTTAGCTGTCATTAACAAGAAAGCTCAAGAGAAGCTGGTGTGGCTACTTTTGTAGGCACAGCTCATACTGATTCTTATATGTGGTATGATGCTACCAAACTCATCTATTCTTTTCCCCTTGAATAGACCCTGCACATTTCCACCTCTTTTCCCCTACCAGGCAATACAACCTTCTCATCTTCAACTATTTAAGAATAGTCCCAGCTTACTATAAAACTGCAATGACTGTCCAAGATATATATATGTATGTATGTATGATGATGAACAAACTCAATGGATTGCACATCCAACTGCATGTCATAATCTGGGAAATGCGCTTTATCTATTGCCTGAAATAGATTTTTTCCTTTCCTCTCTTCGGTTGAATTTTTACTCTTACTTTAAATGTTTCAAGCATTCTACAATCTCCCTCATAGAGGTATTCCTCCTCTAACTAAAATCCACTATCTGTCTCTGCCTTCTCATTTTGGTTCTGCTTTTATCCATGCCCTTCTAAAAATCTCTCATAAAACATCTGTTCTAGGTTAGACTCAGGCCACTCCCTTGAAAGTTCAGGTTTGATACTGGTACTAAATGAGACCCTAGTATAGTGGTTCTCAACCTTCCTAATGCTGCGACCCTTTAATACTCGTATGTGGGCATATCTGCATGTGGGCTCACCGGCCTGGAGATGGATAGAGGAACGGTGTCTCAGTTCCTAAGACCATTGGAAATATGTGTTTTCTGATGGTCATAGGCAACCCCTGTATCCCCCGTGAAAGGGTGGTTTGACCCCCAAAGGGGTGACGACACACCTAGTAGGTCATTCAATATTTAACAAAATGGTATTTTCTTAGTCATAACAGGAGAAAGTGATTCAACAAAGATTTGCATCAAGGTTATTTTTTGTCTATTCAGCTGAACAAAGGTTTACTACCTCAGAGCTTCCCATTCTGGCTTCCTCAGAGAAAGACTGAAGTGCCTTTTAACTAGTTTGTACTCAGATGACTAGGAAGTGATGTCCATAGCCTGGGGCTTCAGTCCCCTGTGCCAATCAACTAACAGGAATAGTTTTAATATTTTTTAAGGAAAATAAAAAGCTAGCCCAACTTGCATGGGGAGAAGGGTGGCGTGGGGTGAGTATATTGCTTCCACCACAATACCTAATCAATACACTGTAGTGTTTCCCTTAGGTCTTTTAACGTTTTATGGGAATCAGTGCAGGTCTTGAAAGAGATACACACATGCATATACACATATATGCATATACACACATATAGGTATATATCTCTTCTTCATTCTCACCGTATCTCCTTTTATGATCAGACATTTCCTTGAAAACGATGATGATGTTTTTATGCCTCTTCTTGCACATAGGTCATTGTTAGTGCATCACTGCCATGGACTTCATCTACCTATGATGTATCTTTTGATTTCACTTTTGAAGGTCCCCTGCAATATTGATTCCTTGGAAACTGTGGCTTATCTGGCTCATTCACAGCCGCATATCATCACTGTGAGACTATGATGTTAAAAAGATGGCTTTTTCTGTGAAGGAGAAGCTTGAGAACACTGAAAATACTGCGTATTTTCCCTAAAGCAACCCAGCCTCCCTTCCTTCTAAGTATTTAATTACAAAACCAGGTCACTGCTTATTTGTAATGCCTGTCCAAGATATGTGTGGTGATGGACAAATTCAGTGAACTGCTTGGCCAAATGCATGTTATACAATATGCTTGTTTCGTTTATAAGTATTTCCCATGACGATAGTTTGGCTGATCTCTACCATGGCTGCATAATTCCTGAAAGACTGGTGCCCAATGATTAGGGAGGGGATCCTGAACAAGAACTGTTAAAGTGTGTGTGGGATGCCCCCTATATTATAATGAGGAATTTTTCCCTGTGCTATGAACTCTATGGGGGAGTGTAAATTACTGTACTGGGGAAAATGCGAAGAAAGAAAGATACTGCAGCTGACTTGTTCGAGGAGGCCCTGAAGCATTCTGGGGCTTGATGTAATCAGCATAATGTCATCTGAAACTGAAGCACCTGGAGAATCTTAGTATCTATAAGAATTCCTTCCATTTGGACTCTTTCCAGGAATCCTCCATGATTGTGGGAAAGGCCTTTGGTGAACACATATCTCTGTTTTATGCCTTGCTTTATCCTGGTAACCAGAGGTAACTTGAATAAAATTATCCTTGTGGTTGTAGCCATTGAAGAATTATGCATCATTTTAACTCATGCATAAGTGACAGTTTATAGGAGAGGAGCATATAAGTCTGCATTTTCTTCTACTAAATCGAGTGCTTTTGGGGAGACAACTGATTAACAATAAATGCTGGTGCTCTACTCACTGTGCCACCTGGCCGCCCCTGGAAACCATTTTAATAAAGACTTTATAGAAGTTGGAAAGTAGGTATGTGGCTTAGTAGATGTTAATATCATCTCTGTCTCCTCATACTCTCTTTATTAAGTTCCCTGGTTTTTAGGATCCACTAGAGAAGATTGACAAAATTTCCCCTTTCCTTTTAAGCTATGAGTTCAGACCACAATCTGTGCATGCTTCTCATCCAGGGCTACTTTTATTCATGTCCTTTCTTAAATTCCCTATAGAGTATCCGTTCTCTTCTAGGCCTGACGCAAGACAATCCCCTGGTAGTTTAGGTTTGATATCAGTTTTCTGGTATGTTTTCTAACAACTCAGATCAGTTTTTTAATGCTAACTTTTGTTTACATGAATGTTTACAATAATTTGTTATAATTTGTTTTACTGCTGTACCCAGTAGAGTACTATAGCTAATGTGTGAAGTATGCCTTTGTAGCCCTAAAATACTGGTACCTCACTCATAAAGGCTCAATTCTTTTTCTTTTTCTACCTCTCCTTCTCAGAGAGCCACTTCATATAAGAAAGAATACTTTTTAAAGAAAAAGAGGGAGATGAGAAATATCCCTCCTCCCCAATCCCAGCAAAACTGGTTGTTCCATTGAAAAATTCTAAAAATAAATGCAGTGCTTCATGCTCAGGAGCTTCTTACATTACATATGCTTGGTAGAACTTGCCAGAGCTTGTCTTCCACTGGCACAGTCTTTGAAAAGCCATGCAGCACTGGTGCATTGAAGAAGTTTTTGGAGTCTTTTAAACTCAGATTCCACCTGTTTCCTACAGCCCTTCCTTGCTCTCCCTCTTACAGTCATGACTTCCCTTACAGAGAAGGAGACCCCTCCCCAGCACTTCCATCTTTCTATTGTGCCTGTCACGTGTTATTGTGTAATACCTTGACAGGTGATGTTAAGGACAAAATTCAAGATATATATGACCATGAAAAGAGGTGAGAAAATCATGTATTTTGTGTGTTCACTCAGAGGGAGACTTCTATTGCATTGAATAGGTCTTGAGTAGGAAAAAAAATGAATGAAGAAATTTCACACAAAATTAGATGTTTATGAGGTGAAATCTGTACCAGTGGTGGAGGGAGTGTCCACACCTATGAGATGATGACATACCAAATAAAAATAATCTGTGTGTTGTATCTGGGTATGTGAGGCAGGTAGGTAGCACCATAGTGCACAGAGTGCTGGGCCTGGAGTCAGGAAGACACGAATTCAAATATGGCCTTAGACACTACTTGGGTGACCCTGGGCAAGTCACTTCATTTCACTTCTGTCTACTTATCTTTTTCTTTATTTCCTTATCTGTTTCCTTATCTGTTAAATGAGGAAAATAAGAACACTGGGAGAATAAAAGATGATATTTATAAAATGCTCTACAAACCTAAAGCACTAGGTAAATGCTAGCTATTATTCTTCCCACTATTACTGTAACCCCCACTAGACTGTATGTAAACTCTATGAAGTCAAGGATCAATTTTTAGTATTCATTAAATTCTGAATAAAAAAATGAAATTAGAAATAAAAGCCTTTCTGTACCCTTCTTATACTTTTATTAAACTTTATATTACCTCACATTCTAGAACAACACCTTGTCCAAAGCAGGTGCTTAATAAAAGCTAATTGAATTGAATGACTTAAAAGGATGAAGAGGAAAGATGCAACAGATGGAGACAAAAGGAAAATGTGCTTTGCCGAGAAACAAATGCTTCCTTCATTCCCTTGAATGTAACATGGTTTTTAAAGAGGCGTTTGATTCATTCATTCAGACTTTATGAAATAATTTCACAGCAAAGCCAGCTTCTGGGATGGTGAAGGCACAGGTCATTTGTGGCCCACAAACTGTATACTTCTTGGAAATGTGTAGTGGATTCATTCTTCTGGAGGTTAAAAGGTGACCGTCAGTGGTGAGAAAAAGAACCTCTAAGGGTTTTCCTCAAGCACAGGTGGCAGATTCACTGCGACCATGTTTGGCTCCAGGGATCAGTAACAGATCATAAATAGGAGCAAGAAATAGGAAATAATAACTCTAAGGAGGCTGGGAATGAAGGGATGCGCTAAGGGGTTAAGATAGCCATAGAAACTAACTCTGCCCTTTGCCAAAAAATGGAAAGGAGGATTTTGTAAACCGGCATGTTTTTCTAACTTTATTTCCCCTCATAGTTCCTTCCCATTTTCTTGTTATACTGATGAACTTACTGGTCCCTCCTGATGTTTCTAGACATGAGTTAAGGACTGGAAAAGGGGTCTTGGTTAGAGGCATTTCAGTCTTTGTAGGGGGACCCATTTCCATCTATCTTTCTCAGGGAAGTTTTTTGTTTTGTTTTGTTCCAAAAGGAATTTTTTTGCAAATTAAAACAACTCTGAGATACCACCTCACATGCTATTAGATTAAATACTATGACAGAAAAGGAAAATGATGAATGCTGGAGAGGATGTGGGAAAACTGTGACACTAATACACTGTTGGTAGAGTTGTGAATTAATCCAACCACTCTGGAGAGCAATTTGGAGCTATGTTCAAAGGGCTATAAAACTGTGCATACCCTTCGATCCAGCAATACCATTACTAGGTCTGTATCCCAAAGAGATCATAAAAAATGGAAAAGGACCTACATGAACAAAAGTATTTATAGCAGCTCTTTTTGTTTTGGCAAAAAAAATGTGGAAATTGAAGGGATCCCAGGGAAATGGTTGAACAAGTTGTGGTATATAAATGTAATAGAATACTATTATGCTATAAGGATGAGCAGGTGAAGTTCAGAAAAACCTGGAAAGACTTACACAAACTGATGCGAAGTGAAATAAGAAGAACTAGAACATTCTATACATTATCAGCAACACTGCATGATGATCAACTATGAATGACTTAGCTCTGCTCATCAATTTAATGACTCAAGACAATTCCAAAGGAATTCATGATGGAAAATGTCATCCATTACAAGAGAAAGAACTGATAGGGTCTGAATGCAGATCAAAACATACTATTTTTCACATTCTTTATTTTTGTCTTTTTCCCCCCTTTGGTCTGTTTTCTCCTTCACAGCATGACTAATGTGGAAATATGTTTTACATGATTGCACATATATAACCTATATGAAACTGCTTAACCAGTTTAAGGAAGGCGAGGGGAAGGAGGGAGAAAAATTTGGAACTAAATTTTTTAAAATGAATATTAAAATGTCTTTGCATGAAAATGGAAAAATAAAATGCTATTAAATGCAAAGAGGATATTTCTGGCCTACATTTGCAGATGATGGTAGTATGGGAAATTATGATAAAGTATGATTGAAATATCCAAGTCAACTACTCTAAATTCATGAAGTTCAAGTTTTTGTGACTGTTACAATATTTATCTTTGTATCGTTAGATAAGCAGTTTCACCAAAAAGGTCACCACTCAACATTATGAATTGGCATTGTCATAGGATCATCAGATCTTGGAGCTGGATGGCCTAGAAGCCATCTACTGCATCCTTTACCTAAAGCGTGGCCACAATATCCTCGGCAAGTGCTTATCTAGAGTTTACTTGGTAACTCCCAGTGATGAAGGACCTAAACCTTCCTGAAGCAGTCTAATCTTCTTTTGGATGGGTCTAGTTGGTCAAATTCATAACTCTCTATGGCCATATTTTCCCCATCATCTCCTGGAAGAGAAGATCCAACTAAACTAGTTTGCATCAGATGTCATTAGCTTTGGGGCTACCAAATCGTGTTATTAACTGACATTGGACTTGTAGTCAGTTAAAGCAGTATTAAGTTATGAGTATAAAGTAAGGAAATTGCTAGATGGACACATACAATACCACTTGGTTATAAACTGAACATACAATAGGTATTCAATAAAAACTTGTTGAATGCTTTATTGGTGGACACTACCAATGAATTAATTAATGAATAATAACTAATGAATTAATAATAATTAATTGATAATTAATAATTAATGAATATAACTCTCTTCCCTTCCCTTCCCTTCCCTTCCCTTCCCTTCCCTTCCCTTCCCTTCCCTTCCCTTCCCAACTTTAAAATGAGAGAGTTAAAAAAAAGTCAAAAAATATGAATAGGCAATTTTCAAAGGAAAATAGCTAAGGTTGCAATAGGCAAGTGAAAGAAACACTCTAAATCACTAATAATTAGAGAAATGCAAATAAAATAACTCTGAGGTATCACCTGACTTCCATCAGATTGGTAAAGTTGACCAAAAGGAAAATGACAGATGTTGGAAGGATTGTGGGAAAGCAGACATATTAACACACAGTGGAGCTACAACTTGGCCCAGCCATTCTGGAAAGTGATTTGGAACTATGCCCCCAAGGTTATTAAATTGTGTACAGTCTTTGACCCGATGATATCACTACAAGGTCTCTACTCCTAAGAGACCAAAGAAAGAAAAAAATAATTGATATCATGGCAGCTCTTTCTGTTTTTGGCACAGGACTGGAAACTAAGGAGGTAACCATCAGCTGGGAAAAAGCTCCAAATTATGGCATATGAATGTAATGGAATACTCTTATGTTCTAGAAAGGCTTGTGTGATCTGATGCATGGTAAAGTGAACAGAAGTGAGAGGACAACTTATACAAAAGCAACATTTTAAAGCCAATTTTAAAGGACTTCAGAGCTCTGATTAATTGAACAACCAACCAAAATTCCAGAAGATTGATGCTACTCACCCCCTAAGAGAAACATGGTGGTTCATGGTGCAGACTGAGACATATATTTTTGGATATGACCAATGTGTGAATTCATTTTACTTGATCATATATATATATATATATATATATATATATATATATATATAAAACAAATGTTTTATTTTTTATTTTTTTAATGTAATAAATTTTATTGTTTTCTTGTTTACATCATTCATTTCCATGAGATTTTTGAATTGCAGGTATTGCAGAGCTTTAAATTCTAGATTCTTTCAATTCCTCCCTTGTCACCCACCCCCGCTAGAAGGACAACCAATTCAATACAGGCTGTGTAGGTGTGATTATACAGGACATCATCATCGTGGACATATTGTGACAGTGATCATAAGTCCCTCCTTCCTATCCCTTCCCCCCTTGTTCTGTTCTCTACCCTGTCCCTGTCCCTTTATTGAAGTGTGAGCATCCAGCATCCCTCTCC